>WEKW01016653.1:9937-24084 GCA_013389905.1 Sula dactylatra | reverse complement strand
TGAATGTTCTAAGCTTTTTTGTATCTTTAAGAATTAGACAGGTAGCAGCTTACAAGTCACAATAAAACTTGCACCAGGACTGTAATAAAGTTAACCACTTAAAATGGAGGGTGGGTAAAAAGCTCCTCTACTTCCTATCATTTCTTTGAGGTCAGCAGAGAGTATCTCTGCGGTATCTTCCACGTAAGAAAGTTTAGTAGCTTTCCTACACTTAGTTATTTGTACTTTTAAGAGTCTAGATATTATTGTACCTAGTAGTTTTCAATAAAAAAGGCTAGGAAAGACTATACTGCTCTTGCTTCAGGGTGAGGAAAGGTTTTAATTACTAGAGGAAACCTTATGATTTTTCTTGTATTTTTCCTGGAGCATTTGATGTTTGGTCAAGACCAACAAAGGATTCTTAACTAGATGCACAGCAAATCTGATCTAAGTTGGTCAGCAAGTTGCACTAGTAGAAGCCTGGTTCATACTAGAAAAAACAATTTATATGATAATGGTTAAGAAATAGTTGGACCACAAAACCCCATTAACAATATGTGGGGTTTTTAATCACATTTATAAATAAGAAACAACCTGCAGATGTAGCAAGATCTTCAAAACAAATTATGCAGGCATTACAGTGGCTCCCTGATAAGATTTCCACTTAAAAAATACAGTAATTGGAAACTCTGTTCTTCATTAGAAAAGGGGCTCAAAGTTAGGCAAAAGCAATCCAAACCTACTCCTACCCTACCCAGTTGAGAGGTGGGACATGATCAGGAGGCACTGAAGAAACCAAGTTAATGTTTTCTCTGCAATCAAAATATAGGGCAGTGAGAGAGAATGCTTTAGGGATCTACAAAGCAATTATATAATCAGTAGGCCTTCTGCTCAGATTTTATGACTTCTAAAATATTTTTCATATTTTTCTGAGAATTGGATGACAGCCTCCGTACTGACTGTCAGTTTACCTCACAGATGATGAATCCCATGCTTCTTGAGTAAACTATGCATGTATTTTTACAAGACCACATGTGGTCTTGCCATGTCAGAAAAAAATATGCAAAATGCTTACTTTCTTCAGTCTATATTGCTGTATCTAGACAGCGAGTTACACAGCAGCTCTAATTATGAAATTAGATAAATACACTGCAAAAGTGAGCTAGAATCACTTCCCTGACCAGCTATTTGACATGCAGTTTTCAGTGTACTTTCTTCTTTTCCTGAGATAATCTTTCAAGTCCTGGGGCCTTCTAGGAACATAAAACTGCAATTTGAAAGTGACTGCCAAAAATAAGACTGAAGTTTGATGAGGCCCACTAGAACATAGTCTTGAAGGAGTCTGTTATCTCGGTTATGATGGGCAGGGGATAATCCTGACAGGTGTTTCTCAGTTTACATCTGCCCCTACTGAAGCACCTAACAAAACTGGGGATGATTAGGATTGATTCACTTTCCAATCAAATCTGTGCTTGCAGAAAAATGACATACTGGCTTTCAAATCAGTAACAGTGGTAGCAAATGACATTTTTTGGTCTATTTTATACTGGTTCCCCCCCCACCCCAAGTAACCAGTAATTTCATTCTGTGCTCGGAAAACAGAAGAGTACCATTCTATTTTACCTCACCACCAGCTCTCTTTATAGCATTAGACAAGACAGCACATCACTTCAACTATGGTCTCTTAAAGTAACTTATTACAAATAATTTCTGCCAGTAGGCTTAACTTTTTTTAATGACTTTTGTAGAATGTATAGAAGACACTAATGCCTTTCTTTATGTAATTTCTGATGTTAAGAATATCAAATTTCTGGCAGAAGTGCTTTTTCCTGGTTGTATATTCCGGTCTTTAAATGACTTGAGTTTTTTTTAAATGAGCTGAACTATAACTACTGACAGCATAGGATAAATACAGCAACAAATTATGATATACAGTTTGAGACTATTGCATAGATTAAGGAAAACATTCTCAGTCTAAATTACTTTCATCTTCCTTTTGCTTTGTGTACATTTCAAATTAGTGTATGGATGGTTAAGATCTTTTAATCAGATTTTTTTTTTACCCAAAAGACTATTTACAAGTATTTCCCTTCTATATCTACCTAATTACAGAATGGCAGTTGTAGTTTTTGCTTATTTAAAACAAAAAAAAAAACAACCAACCTCAAAAGCACTACGGAGTGAAAATAAATCATATCCATCAACTGCTACATACAAGCTTTAAGAGCCACCTAGTGGGATTATTCTGCAAGTAACTATATACACTAAATACAGTAATTCCTAAGAAGCATTTTACTTACGAAAAAACACAAAACCCAAAAAACCTAGAAGATGGTGAATTAAGTCATCTTAAATTGAAAGGGACCTGCAATCTCTTTTCCACACAAACAGTAGGGGTACTTACTTCAGTTTAAAAGGCCTAAGTGAGCAGTTGAGATCAGCCTGGTGCTGTCTGCACTGAAGAGATTTAGGGCACTCTTCTGCTAGCTCAGCTGTGAAAACAATAGCACCTATTGGCATGCAATGGCTGAGAGCATCTACCCTGCCTAGGAGGGAAGCTTCTCCAGTCAGGCAGTACTGGACCTTATTCTTTCAGGACTAATTATATGAGATTACACCAAAGGTGGGAAACTTAATTTATCTAGTCATGCTTAAATGTGCAATAAGAAAATTTGGTATCAAGTAGAATCTGCCTTTTTTACATTGGAGGATACCACCAAAGTACACTGAAGTCAAAAAAAAAAAGGCACAAAGCTCCTCTGTGTTCTCACAGAGAGCTTCCCAAAATTTGCAGAATTCTAGATTGAGAAGTGCTCAGCACAGCATATGCTCATTTACACTTGAAATGAATGCTAAAGAGCCCTTTTAAGTCCAATAACTTTATTTCAGGTTACAGCAGTACTAATAGTCAAATTGCATTTACTAAAGTGTCATTTAAGATGAATTTTTACAATTCAATTTGAAATACATACAACATTGTTAGCATGTTCTAAAAAACCTCATAAAAATACGTGGCACTTAACATATTAGTAATTACATTTAGCTAAAATGTAAATAGCATTATTCAGCTAAGGATTTTTTAGGTCCTTTGTATGCTCTTGTTTGACAGAAGTGCCACTTAATTGTCACTACACTTGTCATAGCAAATGATAGTCCCATATCTTGAAAATCTTGCAGACTGGCAATATATTAAGACGAAGTAAAGCCACGACAGCGGGCTTGCAAGGAAAGGCTAACTTACAGCAGTCTAACAGTCTTTCCAGTCACAGTCAAGAAGTCATCATCAGCCAAGGCACGAAGCGCTTCTTCAAACAATTCCTTAGTGACAGCCTTTAAAAAAAAAAAAAAAGAGGAGTAAATCAAGTAAAGACGGGGGGGAAAATACTTTAAAGACTGTAAAAATACCTTACTTCCTATCCATTCTCTTAACAGATTTTTTTAAACTTTAATATGTTTTTTTCACAATTCGAAAGCTGGCCTGGAACCCTGAAGCTGAGTTTGCTATTTCAGAAGCCAGAATAAACTAAGATACAGCAAAGATTCAGCTCATTTATCTGTAGAAGTGGCTTTCTGGTCACATCAACTGAAAAAGTTAGTGTCTCCCTTTCTCCGCATAATGTGATTTGAGAACAACATAACCCTGATTTGGAAAAACACCGTGCTTTTAAAATTAATCAAAATGTAAAAACAAAGCAGGAAACTTACAGTATCAGATTGTGCTCGGAGATCATCAAAAAGCTGTTGGTATTTCAAAGCTGGTGTTTTACCCTTTGACTGGATAAGCTTCCTTAAGGCTTGAGCCAACTCCTCTTTCCGCTTACGAGCTGTGGCGCTCATTCCTAATAAAAAGAAAGGAAACACCTTTTAGAAGTAAGGTAAGGAGGACAGGTTAAGTTACTGTTAAAAACCACAGAATCACACAGAATGGTAGGGGTTGGAAGGGACCTCTGGAGATCATCTCGTCCAATCCCACTGCTTGAGCAGGTACACCTAGAGCAGGGTGCACAGGACTGTGTCCAGGTGGGTTTTGAATATTTCCAGAGAAGGAGACTTCACAACCTCTCAGAGCAGTGGAAGAGGCTGCCCAGTCACCCTCACAGTAAAGAAGGTTTTTCTCACATTTAGGTGGAACTTGCCGTGTTCCGGTTTTTGCCCATTGCCCCTTGTCAACACTGAAAAGAGTCTGGCCCCATCCTCTTGACACCCACCCTTCAGATATTTATAAGCATTGGTAAGATCCGGCCTCAGTCTTCTCTTCTCCAGGCTGAAGAAACACAGGTCTTTCAGCCTCTCCTCATAAGAGAGGTGCTCCAGTCCCCTGATCATCTTTGTGGCTCTCTGCTGGACTTGCCCAAGAAGCTCCCCTTCCTTTCTTGAACTGTGGGCTCAGAACTGGACACAGTACTCCAAATGTGGTCTCACTAGGGCGGAGTAGAGGGGGAGGATAACTTCCCTCGACCTGCTGGCCACATTCACTTTAATGCACCCCAGGATACTGTTTGCCTTCTTGGCCACAAGGGCACGTTGCTGGCTCATGGCCAACCTGCTGCCCACCAGCACTCCCAGGTCCTTCTCAGCAGAGCCGCTTTCCAGCAGGTCAGCCCCCAGCTAATAACCCAATACAGAAGCCCAATAGCATCCCAGGTTTATCACTATGAAAACACAAACCTGTAGTGAGAATGGATATGTCCACAATTCCTGTCCTTGGATCAGTAGCAGACTGTTTTAGTGCTTCCCGATGGAGGCGTTTTGCCTCTTCTACATCAATTGTTTCAACTTTCTCAGAAAAGCGTACTTTAGCATGCGCTTCAGCCAGTCGGATCAGAGACTCAAGTTGTCGAGGGTATGCAGAAACCATTCCCCTGCCACTACCAATCTTCCTCATGTCCACGTATGCCTGAAGAGAGTCATAAAATATTTCAGTAAATCCTGTTACTCACATTATTTTCAGAGTCCACTTCACCCCCCACCTCTTATACAAGCGATTGTGGCAAGCTGTTCCAAACACTATTTCTGCTCATATACCTTTAGGATTCTTCCACAATGAAGGGTAGCCACATCACACATACATGTTTCCCTTTTAATGCAATTAAGCCACAACAGTGAGTCAAGTTTTGAATCACTTCAAAAACTTAGGACTAGCCTTACATAATAGTGCTTGTGTCTTTACAGACACATTTCATTTCAGTAGAATTTTATGCTTTTATTAATGTGATAGAACCAAAACCAATGCATCTGAAAGCTAACGATCAGAGCACAGAACGACTTTTATACTGATCCCTCTTTCCTTTATAAATGCTGGTGATTTTGAGAGATGTTTGAAAAGTCTTACAGAATAATTACATATAAATAGAAAGCATACATACGAGGGGATTTCGCCATTTTTGACAAATCAGTAAGGACTCGGAACATTAACAGCAATGTCTTTACCTCAATGAGGGCTTGGCTTGCTTCTTCACTTAACCTAGGATTTACGTAACTACGAGCATATGCAATGTAATCCCTCAATACTGCCATGTCCATGTATTCCTCCTCCATCTTTTCTTCACTTTGGTAGTACAGTGAAACCAAATGGCGAGCAAGACGTCTGTCATAAGCTTCATCACGTGGATCCAACATTAAAAAGATCAAGTCAAATCTGAACAAGATAAGAATCCAGTATTAGTGTGTATGCTTTCCTGACATTTAAAGTAGTTTGGTTTTGGGTTTTTGACTTAACAAGGAGAGGTAGGACTTAGTTGACTATTACTTCCTACTCTAAGTAGGAGTTGCTCTATTGAACTGAAAAGATAGTCTTTCTAGAATTCTGTAAGTACATAACAGTACAGTGGATTTGCTTTCATCCTCTAACTTGAAACTTTGAAAGTGAGATACATTCTCCAAAATTCAGATCCCATGTTCAAGGCTGACAGTTTTTGTTTTCTTAAAAAACACCCAAACAAGAAAACCACCAACTAGAAACCACATAAACACAACTCTGCACATGTACCGAATACACAGAACAAACTTGCTGCTAAAGAAACTGCCCTGAAAGGCAACAGCACATACCTATATAGTTATTTTATGCATATAAAAACCTAAGTAAATTAATACATGTATAAATAAAAAAAAGCATTTACAGTTTAATCCTGAAAAAAATTGTTTATAATCTTACAATGTATTCAACTATGCTGAACTATAGGCAGACATTTTTAGCCAGCCCATTGCGCATTTTCACAAGCTTAAATCCCATAAATGATGGGACTGAGATTCTGCTCAAGCCTAGTTTCATTCAGTACGTCTGTACTAAGGTATCATTTGTCACTACATGGCTAAAGTAAGCAGCTCTTAATTGAAATGTAAGCTGTAGGTGTCCTTAGAATATCCAATATACCAGTATACTTCAAATTTCCAGCTAGTGTGGGAATTCTTCACAAGATGGACCTGCAGCACATAGACTGTTTAATTTTAGATCAGCAGACACTAAATGTTGCTCTAACAGCTATCAACCAAAAGGCTAGCACTGCCACCTCCCTGACTGAAGACTGGTAGATCTTCAGATTCTACCACCTCTACTGCAAGTTCCCTAATCATCAGTTTCACTTTCAAAGTTTTACAGAGCTAAGAAAAAGATTCTCAGTTTTCACTGAAGTTACCAATGCTGTAAGTTTCAGAATAACTCTTTTCTAGGAGACGATCAAGAAACAACAGAAAAAACCCAATATAGAAGTAAATAAAGAAATCCTACAGATCTCATCAGATCTTCTGTTTAAGGTCAATATTTATAGACTAAAAGGCAGTTCACTGCTCACATAGAAGTGGTAAGAACAGCATTTAAAATAAATTCTACAAAAGTGTTCCACTATGCCAAAAAGAACACAATTGTTCTGTTCTACAGTATTTAATCATTTTCACAAGAGGATGTATAACTTCTCATACAAATGAGACATGCAAACGGGAGTACCTTGACAACAGCGTATGAGGAAGCTGGATATTCTCAATAGTAGTCTTTTTTGGATTCCACTGTGATTCTATAGGGTTAGCTGCTGCTAGGATAGATGTACGAGCATTCAGTTGGCAAATAATTCCAGCCTATCAAAATGAAAAACTTTTCTGAAACCAGCTGCAACTATGTGCCACCAAAACTTCCCCCCCCCCAACTTCATGAGACCACCAGTATTACCAAATGGGTTCTGTAGTAAAAAACTGCATTGCAAAAGCCTTTTAGAGCAAAGCAAGATTACAAAAACATCTGGAAATACCATGGTTTGCTATGAAAGCCGTATTCTTTCTTAAATGGGTTGTTACATAATCTAGGATCAATCCACTGACAACAACAGAAGAGTGTAGTCTTTTGTTCTTCTGGTAACTTTTTGGTTTCAGCTGCCTAGCAGATACCATGCTTAGTGCAGAGAACCTGGAATTCAACAGAGACTCACCTTTGCAATGGAGAGAGTCTGTTGTTCCATCACTTCATGCAGTACTGATCTTGTGCTTTCATTCATTTTATCAAACTCGTCAATGCAGCAAATGCCATTGTCACTAAGTACTAGAGCACCTGTCTGAAGAACCAGTTGCCGTGTTTCTGGATCCTTCATCACATATGCAGTAAGACCAACTGCACTTGAGCCTTTGCCAGATGTATACTGGCCTCGAGGAACCAGGTTATACACATACTGGAGCAGCTGGGATTTACTAGTACCAGGATCACCACAGAGAAGAATGTTGATCTCAGCACGAAAATTGCCTCTTCCTGTGTGACTAAAATCCTTTCTTGATCCTCCAAAAAGCTGAAGCAGAATACCCTACAAAAAACATCCTCTTCAAAAATCAAAATATCACCTCTTAGATGGTTAATAGAGCAAATCCAACTGTTGAACTGAAACATCTAGTGAACTGAAGCACTGCTAAAATTAAACTCAGACATGCAAGAAAACACTTGAAACACTTTATAATAAAAGGGTTCATTCTTTACAGATATCCTCAATTCCAGTTATTTACAAACATATTGTCAAACTGCTAGGTCCTACGAACTCAGCTTATAATTAGTTTCAAACTACATTTGTTCCAAATCTATTCCAAAACTTATGTAATCGAAATTTTGATAACTAATTCTGCTGACAACAGGAAAGCCAGAATAGACGACTATTTTCCGGAATAGACGATTGGTTTCCTTAAGTTTGCGTTTAATCTAGGACCTATATACTATTACCTATTTTGTATCATTAAAAAAGTGCCATTTTTATCAGCTTTTTAGTCAAGACTAATCAAGTATCATGTAATTTCCAGGAAGACTGCTTTACTGTGTTATAACATCACTTCCGTAGAAGTTCTTTACTTGCCCGTAAAGATTAAGTGTTTAAAGTCTTTATTTCATTGGCATTTACCAATGCTTCCACCTTTATACTTCCTAAAAAAAAGCGTACACTTGCAGTGGTAGTAAATAAATATAAATAACTAACTTCCAGTATTTTGAAAGTAGTGGAACTATTAGTGTAAACATATACTTGTAATTGTATATGTTTAATTGTTGCCTAGAATTATCAGGGAGGATTTTTTTTTCCCCTTTTCAAATTTACTAGTTGAAAAATTCACCATTTTCTGGTACTATTTTTATTTTTTCTCTTCTAGCAGCATATATATGCTAGGTAGTCAATGAAAAAAGTGATAATCAGTGACAATGACAGCTGGAAACAGCAAGGAAGACAGGAAGGAAAACTGTACACTACTTCATGTAAAGCCTCTACACAGTTTCTTAACAGCACAGAAACCTTGCAGAGGCATGGAATGAGCTATTTGTATCAGTTCTGTTCTCATTCACTGAGAACAACCTGCGGAAGTCAGTAAAACCTGTTCAGTAGTTAAAAGAAGCATGAATTGCCCCATTTCATTTCCCTCAAGGTTCCTGAGTATTGGTGCTCCAATACATGTAGGTTTCAAGTACTTCAAGTATTAAAGATAAATATTTTGTATGTTGCTGTGAGCAGATTCTGGTCACAAACCCTGAAGATCTCCCTTGAAGAAGGGTCCCTAGCTTTCCTTTACACCACCCGCTACATCTGATGTGCCTTATTAGCGTGGTAAGGAGGCAACAAATGGAGTTGTCATTACTGTATTTCCTTTTCAACAGGAAATCATTGTATGTTTTTGAATTCTATTTCTGGCCATTTCAGAAACCAGCAAACTATGATAATATGTAAAACTATAAAGAAAAACCAAAGGGATATACTTGAAGAGGGTTGTTTGGTGTCTGACATGACCTTGAGACCCACTACTGACTGTAGTTTTTGCAATGGTAAAGTTGTAGTACCTCAGTCAAGTGTTTTATTGGAACAGTCCCTTCTTGGATATATCTAAGTAACTGTACTAACATCCTGTAAGTCAGGATCAACCACATGTCATTTTAAAGCTACTGTTCTCTTGTGGATACCTCTTTTCAGCACTCACTTATTATGTTACAGCTACTTATTTTTCTTTGATCACCACTAATCTGAACTTTAAAGAAATGTCCAAGATGCATACTGCAATTAAGTTTCCTCAGTTCTGCTGCTTTCCTGCCTTTTCAGTATCTTCCCTCTAATTAATGCTCCTTAACACCATGAAAAGACCATGGAATTTTAAGACAGCTCAAGATATGGTTTTTTGAATTTTGAAGCCTCAAGTTATTTTTACAGCAAACAATAATCACAAGTGTACATGCATATTAAATGCATTGCTTACAAGAGAAATAAAGAATTTCATTCACCTTTTTGATATCTTCATGTTCATAGATACTTGGGGCCAGTGCTGAAGAAAGTCTCTCATATATGTCTGCTTTTTTAGAAAGCTCTTTTAGAATTTCCACACGTTCCTCTGTAAACATTTTTTGCTCCGTTTCCTCATCAACACCATGCAGGCGTTTTGAATCTGTCTTGCGATAGTGTATGACATCAATGTGGGTCTTATAGACAGATTTTACGTTGCTGATCCTTGGATTAACTCGAATTGGGACTGCCCTGTAGATACCTAAGTACAATTTTTAATCACAGCATTAGATATGAAGAAACATGATAATTCCAAAACCTGAAAAATTTACGCTTTCCCTTGAAAAGCTTTTCAAAACAGCCTAAATACTTTAGTCAGTTTATTTCCCAGCACCAATAAGTCATGTAGAAGTCCGTGGAACACATTTAAGTCATCTGGACCCTGTTTTTGCAGGTACGTACATGTTTAATATTCCTATGACAAGTGTTCTCAACATGGAAAATGCTTAAGCATTTTTGAAAAAATTTGAAAAAAATTAAGCCTCGATGCTTTTGAAAGTCCTGAAAGTGACTTTGTGCCACTGATCATAATGCATTGTGCCCAGCAGTTCTGCCAGTTTTAAATCCATCTCACTGGCCACTTATCTAACCCAAACATCACCAGTTTGTCTATGAGGATGTAATGGGAGACAGTGATGAAATTCTTGCTAATGTCAAGCTAAACAACATCCACTGCTCCAGTCATCTCATTGCAGAGGGTTGTTACCCACTCTAAATCCATGCGGACTATGCCCACTTTCTTGTCCTCCATATGGTTAGGAACGGTTTCCAGGATTACTTGCTGTATCACCCTCCTGGGGGCCAAGATGAAGTTGACTGGCCTGTAGTTCTCCAGGGCTCCTCCTTGCCCTAGGAGTGACATTGGCTTTCTTCCAATACCTTAGCCAGTCACTGTGACTTCTCAAAGATACTGAGTGGCCGGCTCCCTCAACACTTGCAGGTACATCCCATCAGGTCCCTTTATAGACAGTTAAGATTGGTGAAAAAGGAGGATGCAAATACTCAAACCGAATTTTACCTGTGACATTAACTCTATCACCTGGCTGAACTTTATCAACAAGGTCATTGTGAGCAAACAGTGCAACCGTATGAGGGGTCTGTCCAGCTGGCATATCTTCAGGAGACTCCTGCAGTTTGATCTAGTGAAACACACTGATGTTTTAGTTTCAAAAAAGCAAAGCTTTTCCACAGACCACACAAAGAATCTTGCATTAGCAGTCTTCAGCATCATTTTGCATCAGGAACATTGCTCAAGAACAAAATAACCCCACCCAAACAGCAAAACTGATTACTAATAAAAAGGTATTATGAAAATGGGAATTCTGCTGGTTGCTACTGGTATGGCTAAAATGCTGCTACAGACAAGGCTGATCTAGTCCAGACAGAAGTGGACATACAACAGGCTTCCATATGGAAACATCAAGATAGATACTTCATTTCATCCTTTTAACGCATTTCTTCTCCAAAGTATGGACTTAACCCTTTGCTAAGTTGTTTCACCCATTTTCATGTTCCAAAACACATTTCCCTTTTCAAAGCATTCGGCCTCAAGATACGTACATTTATGCTATGGGTGATATTAGGGGGGGTGGGGGAGCAAAAACTAGAAACTTTCATTTTAGCCACTGCCGAAGCACAACGTACCATCTGTTTGTCAGAGAACATGGATCGATTGTGAATCAGTGCCATGCTGTGCGTTGTGTTACAGTTCTTGCATACTGATGGTTCAGCAATCCTGCCACGATCGATCTCTACTCTGGTGGTGAAAGCGCAAACCTGGCATTTAAAGAACGCTTCTTGCATCTCGGGAATTAACTGGGAGCTCCTGATGACCATACCACTGATGGTGATAAGTTGATCAATATCTACAAAATACAGACACTCATGTCATCGCTTCATACTCTTAAAATAACCTTCAAATTTTGTGTTATGTTAGTTTTTAGGTGGGAGGCAGACATTTGGTTAGGTACTAGTATTTTGTCTAACACAAAGCAAAAAGAAGCATAAGTGCG
Source organism: Sula dactylatra (assembly GCA_013389905.1). Taxonomy (NCBI): domain Eukaryota; kingdom Metazoa; phylum Chordata; class Aves; order Suliformes; family Sulidae; genus Sula; species Sula dactylatra. The sequence continues at coordinate 12,311 of WEKW01016653.1, read as the reverse complement.
TAGTGCAGATATTCCAATTTACAGAAGTATTTATACAAAAGCAAGAATCCTTCGCACTCACAGAACTATGAATATGAGTAGCTGATGCCAGGAAAGATTTCCTTTACGGATAGATTATTCTGCACTTGGGCTGTAAAGCATTTGCTTCTGAAACAGACTTATATAAATGAAAGTAATTGGTCTGGATGGACCACAAGTACAGTTTTTACAGTCTTCACGTAATTCTACGTTAACATTCAGTAAGTTGATACAAACCCTTAAGATTTTTTTCTAACATGGTAATTGCAAGTTTACCTTCAGGGTTGAGACTTCTCATATTCCTAGTCTTCAGTGCATTATATGGCCTTACTTGAATCTGATGTTCTAAGATTGAATCAGGGTAACGATCAAAAAAGATCTCATTGGCAGCCATGTCAAATGTTGGGATGACTTCCTGTGTAAAATCGTTAGAAACGGTAAGCTTAAAAGTTCAAGAAAAAAAAAAGTCATAGAATGAAATATGTTTGCATAAAGCATTTCCTGTGCTGCTGATCAGCCAGGAATGACTAAAAGGCAAGTCAGCTGAGCATTTTCATATGTAACGGGAAGCTGACTGCTTAGGTGAGGTTTATTCATTTGTGTATTGCAAAAAAAAGTCCAAGACTCCGGACATTGTCATTTACCAGCTAACTCTGCATGTATGAGGTACCCACTGTAACATCCACCGTCAAGCTTCAACTACTACCAAAGATGACATTTTATATTAAGCAAAATAAAGAAGCCAGAGATTAGACTGAACTGTACAAGGTACAAAGTACACGCTGCATTTAAACATATTAAAAGCCAGAAATAAGACAGGGCCACTTGAAAGCCAGAAAACAAGGGCACTACTTCACCTGAGGATAGCAGATCAGTTGCCTGTAAAGATTTTCATCAAATGATCTTAGATGGTCACAATTTACATTCAGGAATGGTTCCCCAACCATATTAATCTGTAAGACGTTTGAAAAGAAATCTTTAGCGCAATGGCATGCGAGACTGAAAAAGGAAAGTTAGATTTTGCTGTGTGACAAGTACCTCTTCGAGTCGTTGCATATAGCGCGGCTCGTTAAGATCCAAGCCAATGTCTTCATCCTCTTTAGCTAGCGGATCAATGAAGCGCTGAAGAAATCTCTGAATGTCAGATGTAGCAGGAAGACAGAAGGAAAAGATGAACAGAATTTAGTAGTACAAACACCTACTTTGTATCAGCTTTTCATTTAAAAAAGGAAAAAATGAGTTGTTAACCTACCTGGAATTTTTCTTTGCATGAGGCTACGTTAACATCTGTTCCCCAGATAACAAGCTTTTGTCCAAGAGATTGCTCGGTTGCTATTACATCCTCAGCTGGCTGTGTGGAAACAAGTTAAGCATACACAAATATGCATATAGTTATTTGAAAAGAAGTTGTCAGATACAAAATCCAAGGCATCTACCTACCCCATCTGAGTGTAAATCGACTTGTCTGGCTTTACGGACAGAGCCGAGGTCTGGCCTCTGCCTGACCGGAGTTCCTCGTACACCACTTCGCGGAGTACCCTCTACCCTGGAGCTGGGTGTGCCATAAGTCAGAGGTGAGCTGATATCGAAGTCAAGAGGAATAGCTATAAAAAAAAAAGTTCTGTTACAATTATCAAGGTATTTTACATTTAGAGCAGACTAAAATCCAGCCTCTGCATTTGTCTTACCATTCTTTTCACTCTACTGTCACAAAAGAAGCAGCGCCAACCAATTCCAGTGTTTTAACAAAACAGAAACAATAAAGATGTTGCAAGACTACCTAGAAGTTTTCTTTGCACATCTGAGAGATCCTGAGTTCTAGTAAAGCTTCACTAGAAAACCTTAAAGCAGTACTGCATTTTAAAACTACACTGGTGTTCGAGCATAAAAAGTCAAACCATAGCATTTTAGATGAAACACATTTTCCAGTATTTTTGGGGCCGTAAAACAAGTCACACAATTACTAGCTACCGCAATTAAAAGCAATCGTGTTTATAAAAGTAAGAAAGGCCTTTTATGGCAAACAATCTAATTCTTTCTCCGCTAATAATTTTATTAATTTATTCTTTCTAGAAATACACGAAAGAATAAGGTATAATCCCTGCTACGCACGCCCAAGATAATCTGAAGCTGCAACAGCAGATCTGCACCCCTGGCACTGCCTACGTTCCTGCGCTGTTCGCCATGCGAAACTCAAACGAGAAACTTGAGGCAAAACTCATGTTCTCCTGGCATATATTCCACCCAGATCCGTCCTCCAGGCCGCTGGCCACGGCAGAGGGCGGGCAGCGCCCCCGGGGTGCATCGGCCCGGGCGCGGCCCCCGAGCCCCGACGTACCGGAGAGGCGGAACTGGG
>WEKW01016650.1:21613-35370 GCA_013389905.1 Sula dactylatra | reverse complement strand
CACTGTCAAGCTGTTGAATCTCTCCCACACTTTTTCCTTGTTATGGGAGCTCAAACAACTGGTGGATCAAGAATAATAGCTGGCCAAACCAAAGCAATTCCAAGAAAAATCCAGATGCAGAGGTCTGACTTGTTTATGGCACAGTTCACCATGGAGATTTCCAAATGAGCTTGCAGCTTCCAATAAATGAAACTTATTTACAGACTCTGTACTGATGTATTATTGCTCACACCACCCTCTCCTATTTTCCCAGAAGACTGGAGAGTCAACCCCACATAGTCAGGATCCATTTTCTCAACCTGTTCAGTTAGTGTGGTTTTTTGCTACATTGAGTGAGCCAAGAAGACAACACTCCCAGGCTCTATGCATTGCAAGATCTGTCCGAATGCCTCAGCATCCTGGTTCAGTGAAGCCGACTGTGCATAAAATTGTGCTCATAATGCACATTTACTCTTGCAAAAATGGGCATAAAACAGTCCTATTAATATCAGTAGCAATACCAGAGGCCCTAAAAAGGCCTTTAGGTACGTTCTTTGTATAAATTATTACATAAGGTGCAAGACAGGACTAATGATTAAAATTACACAAATGACCTGATTCATCACCCTTGCCGCATTTCTGTGTTGGATGACTTTTTAAAAGTCTGTGGTTGCTCTCTCAGCAGTGTGGGTATCTGAGATAGCTTAATTGAAGTCAATGGAGCTACACATTGACATAAAACTAGTGTACTTAATAGGAAGTTAATGCTCAGAAGAAAAGAGAAGCCAAGCTTTTTCTTGAAAGATTTTCTCATGGTTGAGATCTTCTCTTGTTTCTACTTTCCCACTGCATTATTCTTTCTTTTTTCCTCCCCAAAAGATTCATCAAAAAAATTAGCATGTTTTCTTTGTGGTTTACACTGAAAAGAAGAAATAGCTCTTCTGTTTGTTAAAATGTGGAAGGAGATAAATAATGAAAATTTCTAGTGATTAGTCCCTAAGGTCTTTATTTATGGATCCCTGGCACAGACACACTTCAGATAATAGCCCAGTTTAATATTTATGATGTGCTAGGTTTCACTAAATATATAAATTTGGCAGTTATCATGGGAGTTATCCCTTATTTATCTACTTTTGACTAATTAGTAGGAATGACATTTAATCATTAACTATCTCACCTTCCAAAAAAACACCCTACCTGCTACTTCTTTGATGAATGTGTCCCCATTGTGTCACTACTCCCGTTCAAAGATCTGTCTTAGTTATTCCAATGACAAGCTTTCATATAAAAATAGTAGATCTACAGAAACAGTCTCTTGAAGTGACATCTCACACTGACTGGGCACCCTGCAACTACTATACTGTTAGGTACCCATCAGCCTTCAGCAGACCAGGTATTAGCAGACTCAGTAAGGTGACTGATGACCCCTCAAATCTTAGCACTCTTTTTAAAAGAAAAAAATATTACATGTGTGTGAGCGGATAGGGGAGAGAAAGCCTGGCACATCTTGTTTAATTAAGCATAATAATATTCAATGTAAAGATTACCCCTCTTTCTTTGACAATATAAAACAGTGTCACAGAAATTATATCTATGTTAAAAAGTACTCTCTAACATTAATCAAGTCACTTCCATAGAGAGATGAAACTACAAGCTCTAACATGTTAACATTCAGCAATGTGTTACTAATAGCATCATTAACACATACCATATATAGCTGCATAGGGTGTCTTATACTGAGCTAGTGCCAAGTCCCAGTTTGTCAAGTTGGGACACGGGAATGGCAAAATAATTTCATTCACTCCACCAGCTAATTAAGATGGAGCTTAAAGCATGGAAGCTGAAAACCTTAGCAGGTCTGCTTTGCCATTCCTCCAGGGTGACATTGTAGGGAATAGTAAAAATACTTAATATAGTTACTGTTGCATGTTAAATGATTGTCAGGGAAGTACAAGTTGTACAGGTTGAATCAGTAAAAGGTGAACACTGCCATCATTGTGCAGTATTCACTCCTCCCTCTCTGCTCATCCCTGGTCTCCTCTTTGCCCATGTTGCTGTGAAAGAATAGATTTTTTTTTTAATGCAGAGGGTCTTGGCATTTACTTTAAAACCAAACTATATTCCTACCAGGTGCTGTTACCTGATGCGTATTATACAACTTTGCCCTGAGAATGTGATGGGGAATTAGGACCCATTCATCTCTTTAGGTTTCCTAGCAATTTCAGTTACGAAGGAATCTTGTGGTCTTCTCTTTTGAGGAACTCTCTCACCACCCATCTTTACAGCAGTTCTTACCAAATGAATGAATGCCATATTGTCATTCTTTAACCCGGCATGCAGCTAAACACCACACAACCATTCACACACTCCCTCGTAGTGGGATGGGGGACAGAATCGTAAAAAAGGTAAAACTCATGGGTTGAGATAAAGATAATTTAATAGGACAGAAAAGAAATGGAAAATAATAAAAATGATAAAAGAATACACCAAAAAAGTGATGCTCAATGCAATTGCTCATTACCCACTCACTGATGCCCAGCCATTTCCCAAGCAGTGGCCATGACCCCTTGGCCAACTCTCCCCGTTTTTTTGTTCAGCATGATGTCATATGGTATGCAATACCCCTTGGGCCAGTTTGGGTCAGCTGTCCTGGCTGTGCCCCTTCTCAGGCTCTTGTGCACCTCTAGCCTCCTCGCTGGTGGGGCAGTATGAGAAGCTGAAAAATCCTTGACTTAATGTAAGTAATGCTCAGCAACAAGTAAAATATCAGTGTGTTATCAACATTATTCTCATCCTAAATCCAAAACACAGCACTGTACCAGCTACTAGGAAGAAAATTAACTCTATCCCAGCTGAAACCAGGACATGTGTCCAGCTGCTCATGCACTTGGCTCACTGGGTTATTTTTTAACCTTACAGTGATATAATTATTCTATCCTGAAAACTGCCCTGTAGAATCAAATTATAATACACTTTAGCCAACTGCATGTTTCTCTAATACCTGTAGCAAACTTGCCATAATAACAGCACTCTCTGACTAGGTCCCAGCTCCACATGTAAGACCTCAAAGCGCTGATGTGAGGGACCGTCTACAAAATATCACGTATCCAGTCATGAAGAGAGAGAATCAGGTCTGCATAGTGATATTGCAGTTCCCTCTGTACCAGACACATCTTAATCAGTCCTGTTCGTAAGCCCATACGTGGTTGCTGCTCAGAACTCTGCTCTCAGTTAAGAAAGTATTTGAGGCATTCTGTTTTCTGATATTTTCTCCTTAATGGTGGCTTATTTGAGAACATATTAAATTAATCTGGTTCCACAAAGCTGAGGTATATATGGTAAGTTAATCACCAAAAAAATTAAACTCAATTAATTCACAGTAACACTCTTCTTTTTAATTCCCCTTTATCCTGGGTATTTCCTTTTGTTCTGTTCTAAATTTTTAGTTTATTTACTTGGTGTAAAACCTTGGACACTGCTAGTACACCTTCATGCTGCTGCCTGGCTTCTGCTGAGGCAGGTTTTTTCTTTCTTTTCTTCATGTAAAGCTTGATTAATAATGGCAAAACCAAAAATTATTAAAGATACCTCATTCTGTTGATATGGTTCTTTTAAGGCCGCTCCTGCCATACCATACAGTAGCAGGAGGACCTAGTTCTTTACCTTTGGTGTTGATTTTCTCATTTCGTCATTTGATCAGTTTTATTGCGCCTCCAACATCCTTTCGATTTGTTCCCCTATTTCTAGTTATGCCTTATTCTGGTTTGACTCCAATAAAATAAAAAAACCCTGGGATATAATATTGTATAGGCTAAACTTAAGAAGACAGGATACATGCTCAGTACCTATTTTGATACTCTAGATCCCACAACATTTTCCAGTTAGTTCAGATTTTATAATTTTCAATGCAATAGCTGATTAAAAGTCACTTGCAGTGTAGTTTCTTGTAGTCAGGAAGCTGGAAAGTTTACAAGAGTCCTATGTATTTTGAAACACCAGCCATTAATGGTGAAGTCAGAGCTGCTAATGTCTGAAAACTTCTGCTCACCTATCCATACTTAGGGATGTAAAAGAGAAAAAGAGATTTTGTGAAAATCCAGTCCTAATTTGTGAGGTTTATCACAAAAAAACATATGGCCAGATCCAAAGGACAGATCCTAAGCTGGTGCAAATTGGCCAAGCAACACTGTCAGCAGGGATACTGGATTTATAACAGCTGAGTATTCAGCCTATCTGTAGTTATCTGGCTGAGACTACAGAAGTGATAACAAAGGATCCCAAGTAATAGTCTTTCAGAAAGTCATCATGCATTTTTCAGAACTAGAAAATTCACAAATTTGTTAGTATTTTTTGGACCAGTTCCGGCTTCAGCTCAGATTTCTTATTATCCATATTTTAGTTCTTTATAAAAATGAAATGCACTTCATCTCAGTCTGTACACTCAATAAAATAAATCTAAAAGCCAGAACTGTCTTATAGTCAAATAGAATTATTCTGCCATAAAGCAGTAATCCATCTCACTCTTTTGGATTTAAGTAGAATGAAAAGAAGCTACATTTAAAAATGGGCTGGACAATGTTAAAATATATTGTTGAGAACAATGTGGCAATGGGAAAGGAGTGAATAGTCTGATCCATCAGCTTCCCTTCCATCTCCAGCTGTTACAATTCCCCAAGTGCTGAGAACACATGACTTGGTATCTTCAGAGATGAAACTGATTGTTTGGTTTTTGGCACATCTCTAATGCAGCAAACAAAACATATTTGTATGTATGAGATTTACATTAGAGACAGACAAAAGCAACTGGGGGTGGATTCTCACTATCAATTAGAGGTACTATTTGCACAGAAGGAGGTAACCTGTTGGATGTGCATTGATGTGAAATAAACAGATTGTGTGAAGAAAATGCAGATAATATGACTGTGGTTTAACAGAAAAGAAGAAAAGACTCAAACAAAATGAAATTATAGGAATGGAGGATGGAGGTGCTTTTGGTACTGCAGAGGACAGACAGGTGTTTATATTAAGAAAGTGTCATTATCATGACACTGTGGAAGCTGAATAGGAAAAGTGACTCACGGTACCAACTTTAGAATCTCTTGATCAAGTCAGAGCCATAATTATTGCTGGAAAAGTGTTGATAGAAAAAAAAGACTTCAAAATAACAACTTTCTGTAAGATGGAGAAAGTAAAAAAAGCATAACATTGTCACAAATTAAACCATCTTCAGCAGAGACTGAATCATCAAGAAATAAAAAGGTCAGATATTGAAAGATGTCATGGACTGGATCCAATCTAATACTTAAATGCCTGAAAGCTTTAGTATTGCAACATCCATGTTAATGACATAGCTTTGTGATGTCCAGCACTTCAGGTGGGCATCCAGGTACCCACTGCAGTGAATAGGGCCCTTCAACAACCTCAAAATTATGTCCAGTACACTCTGTACAGTGGCAACAGAAAGATACTCATGACTATTCAATTGGAAAATAACAGTTTCTGCTCCCAGGGCTATTCCTGTGGTCAAATGAAGCAATGATTGGATATAAAAAAAAAAATAAATCCTTGCAGTCAGTCCTCTTTCTCTGAGGCAACAGTACTCAGCACTGAGGTGCAGAGTTTTACCACTATGCTCTTTCTCTTTTCAGGCCAGGGAAACTTGAAATCTTTTATACACACTGACACAGCTTCAAAAAGGAAAATAGAGCAAGAAAGCCTTCATTTTTTTATGAACATAACACATTCCAGTGGGACACAGGTAATACCCTTCTTCAGGCAGAAAAAAGGAATTGAACCTGGGTCACCTACTTAATGACTGAATTCTTTAAAAATACTAGGCTACTCTGTAGCAGCAGATGGAACACTGACCTGATTACAAGGGCTGGCCAGCAGTGGGGACACTTCTATTGCTTACACAGAAATATGCACACCTGGATGAACATCTGGAAATACTGAGCAAATGTACCAAACCATCTTATTCAAAGAGGTCTTTTTGAAGGAAACCCAGATCTCTGAAAGCATACATCAATTCTTTCTGTACTATTTTAAAACAAAAAGTTAACACTTGCAATTCCATTTTGTGCAGACCCCAGTCCTTTCAGAAGGCGTTTAGAGGTGTTCTGCAAAAGGCTGATGCATAAACATGTTCAGAAGAGATAGGCAGAGAAAATTTCATTTTCTTGAATATACTAGGCTGCTTAGATGTGCCTAACTGGAAGTACTTCTGCAGGTTTGCAGACCTCAGGCATGATAGGAATATGAAGGACACAAACTGAAATGTCTGGGGTTTAGGAGCCTATATGGAGAAGTAACAGCAAAAAGTGAGGAGCAGGGGTGCTCAGTAGCCTCTCTCGTGCTGCCCCATTTGTCACACTGCTGTGCCTCTCGGATGCAGAGAAGAGGTGAGAAGAAAAGAAGCAACAGGAAGCTTCAGTCAAAGCCCTTTCCATCTCCTTCCAGTCTTCCCTTTCTCATCATCCTGCTGCAGCAACAGACAGGCTTCAGTATTGAAGGAGAAACAGAAAGTTGCTCAGGCTGCATTTGTTGCTCAAATTGTCATGTCCTGGGGAAAAGCTAGCAGGACAGATAGGATTCCTGAGGCTGGAGCTCATCTGGAGGAGATCTGTTTGACTGACCACACTGACCTGCAGGCTAAAACCTACAGCACAGCTCCCATTCTTACCAGAGAGTTGCCTAAAAAAATAAAGATAGTGGGTAAATATAATTTAGTTTTGTTTTTGAAATGGAAGAAGTAAAAAAAAAAAAATTCCGTGCTTAACTGAATCAATATAGATGCTGAGGATTTGATTTCACAGCAAAGTAGCTTCATCAGCTACTTGCACTAAAGGTTAATTAAGATTGTATTTGTCAATACACCAGTGTGGATATGTACATTTCTGGGAATTTTCACCAACTGTAAGATTACATATGCTATTAAATGTTCCTGAAATAATGCTTTGGTACATTTGGGTACACATTTCTTAGCTTTTATTGCCACATTATATTAGACAGTGTGATCCCAGCTATGAATCAAGACAGTCTCATATGTAATCAGAAAATATGCCAAAAGAATCTCAGTCCAGCATTCATGGAGATAAATGCAGTTGCCTCTAATTAATTCTATGAAACAGGTTTAGCAGAATTCCAGATCTTTGAAAATGTATAGCTTGATATAAAAATAGGAATCTCTTGATGAAGATGTATGTATGGCAGGATAAACAGAATGTTCCCTTCTGCCTCTAAAAAAATGTAATATTTCCCATTCTTATTTCCATGGAAACTCTGGAGCAGAACTAAGACTTGGGGATGATCAGTCTCAATTAAAAATTGATTGATAGGTAGGGATTGTTTTCCATGCTAACCTTTCAGGTGTTACTGAAATTTCTTCAGAATCAATCAACCTATTGATAATAAAAATACACACAGGGAAACAGTATATGAAGAATATACCACATAAATCCAGAATGCATCTAGAGGAAACACAGAATTATTTTATCTTTTATCGTGGAACATTTTACTGTCATTACCTTTTCTGTTTGCAGGTACAGAAAAACAGAGACACTGAACTCTTCACTATACACACAAGAAGAAACACTGAATTTTATTTCATGTAGGAAAATGGAATGGTTTATTCTTTCTATTTATTTTTATGAAGTACAGAATGATAAGACCCTACTTTTAACCCTCTGCCATAATGAATCAATAAGGGATATGCAATGAAATAAATGGATAGCAGAAGTACAGCAAAAATTGTGAAAGTGAATATTTTTCACAGCATGCCATCATCCCTTGGAATTAACTCCAGCAGGAGATTATTAAGTCAAATATCGTTGAAAGATTTTTAAAGGGCTGAATAATTTTATGAGTAATAACAACAATATGAATGTTAAAGTAATCTATTACTATGCTTCAGAGGGTAAATTGATAGCTGCAGGGGTCAAGAAGATATCCCCTTCTCTACCTTCCTTTCCACACAACTTGCTAAGTGCATTAAGGGCTTTTCTTCAACTTCCCCTCAAGCATCAGGCTTTGGTCGCTTCTGAAGACAGTAAAAATGCAAGACTTAACAAATGAGAAGAAAGATAGGATTTGTCTGATCCAGTATGACAAATCCTATGCTCCTTCTCATCATCATTATCGTCATCTGAACATATTTTACCTCCAGCATAAAAGGAGATTGCTTTTCTGTGTTCACAACCCCTATGGATGCAGTGTAGGTACTTGGAAGTTTGCTGTTCTAAGTCACTTAGCATTTTAGTTCTCACATCTCATCAACACTTCCTTCTGGGATTCTAGCTCTTCTTTTATTCACCTAGTAGGTTTCATGAACTTTCCAAGCTTATGCTCTGAAGAAAGCTGGAAAGAGGAAGGAAAAAAAAAAGAAAAACAACAAAAAAAGCCCTGATGCAATTTTCTGCTCTTGTTACCACCGATTTGTCCCAAGGGGAGGAGAATGACAATCTCTGTGACACTATTCTCACTCTGCTTTTGAGAACTTCTTAGTGACCAGCAGGTATGGTGAGGTGGGGAGATACAGGAACAAATCTTTATCCAGTGTAAATTTCTTCTGGTTCCACTGGCCTCAACAACTGTCCCATGATGCATTTTTGAGACATTTTAAAAATCTTTTAGACCTCTTTTCTGAATGTTTTATCTGATAAAATTCTATTAATACTTCAAAGGGAGTTAACAACAAATTTAGATTCTTCAGTGAGCAAATCATCTCTCAACCACTTTTGAAGAGCAGTCTGATGTAACTTATATGTTTGGGGACTGCCCACCACATAGTCATTATGGGTTTTATGGTGCCATATTGTTGATTCTGAGAGTTTTGTGGCCCACTCTGTCTGATGTGGCAAAAAGTAATGATTCAAAGCAAAAATGCAAAATAATGGTGAGGATTTATTATTGTTGTTGCTATTATTCATTGTAAAATTTACAACAAAACAATGCAGTAACCTGTACAAACACCATGCATAATGACAGCATTACAAAAATCTAAGCTAGCAGCTTCTCCTTTTACAAAATTTGCTCTCAAAAATTTTGGGAAGAATTGCAGATTATAAATTCATTCCTAAACCTTGCACTTGGGTCTGTCTCTGGATAATATTAACAGTTTTTCAATATAGCTATCATGCCTTGTATAAACAGCTGAAAGATATATTTCAAATACAGAAGAGATATTTAAGGCAAGATTCAAAGCATCTGCTGATGTATCTCTGAATGACACATCAGAATTCTTGAAAATTGAATACCTGGCCCCAGCTGGAGCTCCTGGTTCTTTATCTAGGCTTTCAGTAAGCTAATGCGGAATTTAATGTTTCTGAAGACACCTGAACAGAAGTCATGTATAGATAACCACACTTCTGAACTCTACTTTTCTATGGGGTAGGGCTCACTGGAGGCTGCATCTGTAATGTTCATATTTTCTTTAAAAAAAAATACATAGCTAGGTAGGTCTTAGCCTCTTAAAAGCATCATCAGAAGTGGGGAAGGGAGTGATAAACCACCAACTTTAATATAACCATTTATTAGCCATATAGTAAATGCAAGAGGCATTGTTACTCTGGGGTTTATTGGTACAAATGTTTGGCAAGTAGGGAGTAGACTTGGGTTCCAGTCCTTGCTCTCAGAAATCTTTAGTATTCTCTGAGCAGAAACTACATTTGACTTCCCCAACCAAGTGCTCTAGTATCACTATTCTATAGTTAATTTACTGTCCTCAGAAGATGGAAATGGAAATCAGATTGCCAACCTGGCAGGAAAGTGCTCTCACCAAAATGATAAAGTGCATGAATTACATATTTACAAATATCTCCTGCTAAACTTGAAACTGAAAGGTGTCTTTTCGAAAAGGTCTTTCTTGGTTATTGTTTTTGGACTTCTTTCTCTTAAGTGGTACTTTCAGCTTTGCCTCAAATAGGTCTTCAAGGCTGGACTCTGACTTTTGTACTAATGAGCCAAGTGCACTTACAGTCATGCTTACTAAGTTAGAAGTAGCAATATAAGAACCTTAAAAGATTATTTTCCACGTATCAGATATTGTTCTGTTTGACAACCTCAAATGCCTTCAGTGCATATATTCAGTAGCATTAAGCTTTATATCTCACAAAACATAGTATTTACAACAATGAATAACTGATTTAGAAAAGTATAAAACACCTTCAAGAGGTTCATACTCAAACTGATTTTTAAAAAAGTTTGTTTCTATACCTATGTAATAGATGTTTGAGCAAGAGGACAAATATTTTTGTTTCAATTTATTGAGCTAAATATCTCTGCTAAGGTGATAAAATAGCTTTGTTTCTGTGATGTAAGGGGGAATTATGAACAAATCAAGTTTTAATGTTAGAGTTACTGAGAAAAGGAATCTCAGCAGTAGGGAGACAGGTTGGAGTCCAGACAGCAAATTTATGTTTTGTATCATTATGCCACTTTGGATTTCAGTTGTGGTTCCCATATGAGTGTGAAGCAAGAGTAGGACATTGAGGATAATTGAGTCCCAGAAATAAGGGAAATAGCTCTAACAGTTTTTATTTATTGAAAGCAAATTTTCATTCATCAAAGTGTTGAATTATTATTATTAAAAACTGTATCATCTTTTAAATTGTCAAATAAATTACTTTCAGTTAAAGATGATGGATTAGCTTCTCCATCCCAGAAGCTGATATAGTTACAGCAACAATGTAGTTTTGAAACAATCTCCAGTGACCACATTTGTTGCATATTGTTTCTGTTTCAGAGAGGACTTGGTGTACATGAGCAAACGTCCTTTCCAAAGAAACAGAAATGGAAGATCTGTTTGAGGTGCATGACAAATGTATTTCAACCCCTAATGGGAACATAAAGGCCTAAACCAACCACTGGTCCTTCAGACAGATTTGTACCAAAGTTTGTGGATATTTTGTCCAAACATTGAACATTTTGTTCAAACTAAAACTAGCCCAATGCTTATACATGCTAGAACTGCATGTGATGCATATGTAAGGCCTGTACCCTTAGTTGCTTTGGTCTAGTGACCTTTTATTGCACTATATTACTTGCTGAAGTAGTCATAGTCAACAACTATTGATTTCCTCCTATGATAAGGTTACCCACCTAGTTGACCAAGGAAAGCCAGTCAATGGGATCTTTTTGGATTTCAGTAAAGCTTTCGATACTGTCTCTCACAGTATCCTCCTGGACAAATATCCAGCATACAGCTGGATAAACACATGCTGCAGTGGGTGAGCAATTGGCTGGTGGGTTGGGCTCAAATGGTCATAGTAAATGGGGTTACATCAGGCTGGCGGCAAGTGACTAGTGGGTTCCTGCAGGGATCCATCTTGGGGCTGTTACTCTTTAATCTCTTTGTAAGTGACTTGGGTGCCGGACTAGAAGGAATACTAATTAAGTTTGCTGATGACACAAAATTGGGAGGAGCTGTTGAAACTCTCGAGGGCAGAGAGGCCCTGCAGAGAGATCTGGACTGTCTGGAGAGCTGGGTAATCACCAGCCGTATGAAGTTTAACAAGGGCAAGTGCCAGATTTTACACCTGGGACACAGCAACCCTGGATGTACATACAGCCTGGGGAACAAGAGGCTGGAGAGCAGCTCTGCAGAGAGGGACCTGGGGGGTCTGGTCAACGGCAAGGGCAAGTTGAACATGAGCCAAAAGTGTGCCCTGGCAGCCAAGATGGCCAACCATGTCCTGGGGTGCATCAAGCACTGCATTGCAGCCAGTCGAGGGAGGTGATTGTCCCGCTCTGCTCTGCACAGGTGCCAGGGGAGGTTTAGGTTGGATATTAGGAAAAGGTTCTTCACCCAGAGGGTAGGGGAGCACTGGAACAGGCTCCCCAGGGAGATAGTCATGGCACCAAGCCTGACGATACTCAAGAAGCTGTTGGACAATGCCCACAGACGCAGGGTCTGAATTTGGGGTTGTCCTGTGCAGGGAAAGGAGGTGGACTTGATGATGCTTGTGGGTCCCTTCCAACTCAGGACATTCTATGATTCTATGATTCTATGAACTTTTAAATGCCCTGCTCTTCACTCTCCCACACCTCCAGAGGAGCGGAACATCAGTTGTCTGAATTAACAATCCAGCAAGTACTTCAGCAGAAACACACATCTTCCTTGCTACCTTCCTAGTAGTCATCATGGAAGGTACAGCAGCCACAAGACCACTTTATTCATTCACAAGCACCAACAACAAATGCAAAGGACTCATTGCTCATTAAGCTTAACTGTCTTTTCAACAAAAGAATAAAATGAGGACTATACAAGTTGCAATGTAGTGGTCTACTCGTATATCATCAAGGGACTGTCTGAAACAGCCTTGGTAATAATTTTGTTGTAGTTGTATTCCAGATGTTTTCCACTGCCTATCACAAAAGCAGGAGAGAAAAAAAATCTGTAAATTTATTTCTCTGAATATTCAACATTTAATTTTAGTTACTCTGAGAGTAAGGGGTGCACACAATCTCAAAACATCTGCCAAGCCTCCCAGTACAGTGCATGAGCAGAGGAGGACAGCTAATATTAAAATACATGGAAACTATCAAGTTGAATGGTTAGGTGTCTGAATTAGGTAAGAGGGAACCACAAGGGGAGAGAGAGAGAGAAGAAGAATCCTACTGCTCATGTCTCAAAAATAATTCCAAAATAGGCACAACAGGAATTTAACAAGAAGTCTCTTTTACTCAGGTGAGTCCCTTAATCAATAGAGTGTTTGTAAAACCTATGAGGGACACATGCCATCTATCCAGCCCTAGAACGAGCAGTCTCGGGTTGTCTTGTATACAAGTTCTATTATTTTATGAACCTTCTGAAATCGTGTGCAAGATAAAGTCTTTAGAGAAGATGGTCAAACAGCTCAGTGGCACCTGAGTGATTTTGCATCTGCTCAGGTTCTTACAGGACTCTGACTGACAGATGGCCTTAATGCCCTCAAGTGAAGGACTACAGATTTCAGAGGAACTGAAATTGTTCAATTGTATCTAAAGAATTATTTTTCTTCATAGGTTGCACATACAAAATCACATATATCTTTGACAGACTATGAAGGCTTTACACCATTTCCCACCAGATGGTCTGTCCTGAAGAATCTGATTTCAGTGCTGAGTTGAGAGTGATTAGATGTGGTCATGGTGCATGGGTCTCTTCTCTTCAAGTTGGAGAAGGGTTTTCGTCATGGGTGAGGTACTCCTACTTATATCCATGTCACTATGCGACTACTATAAATTAAGTTATGATATTGTCATGGTTTTAGCTGGGATAGTTAATTTGCTTCACTGTAGCTAGTATAGTGCTGTGTTTTAGACTTAGTATGAAAATAATGTGATAACACACTGATGTTTTTAGTTGTTGCTAGGTAGTGCTTACACTAATCAAGGACTTTTCCAGCTTCCCATGCTCTGCCAGGTGCACAAGAAGCTGGGAGGGGAGGGGGCACAGACAAGAGAGCTGATCTGAATTGGCCAAAGAGTATTCCATATCATGTGATGTCATGCCCAGTATATTAACTGGGGGGAGTTGGCCGGGGGAAGCAGCGATCACAGCTCGGGGACTGGCGGTGTTGGTCAGCGGGTGATGAGCGGTTGCAGCACTTGTGGGATTTTTTTTTTTTCCCTTTTCCCTCTTTTCCCTGGGTTTCGTTTCTCTCTCTCGTTATTTGTTTTTATTATATTATCATTATCATTATTATTATCATTACCATTACTATTCTTACTATTTTATTTTAATTATTAAACTGTTCTTATCTCAACCCACGAGTTTTCTTGCTTTTGCTCCTCCGATT
>WEKW01016650.1:5987-21434 GCA_013389905.1 Sula dactylatra | reverse complement strand
TTTTTATGGAGGAAATACAGAATGGCACTTTAGCTACTGTCTTCTGTAATGTCTCCTCCTTCATTACAACAACTTTTCAATATCTTGAACATCCTTGGGTAGTTAAGATACATCTGTTGATATTCCTATGGCAGATTGTTTTGGTTTTGTCTAAGGTTAATAAACAATTCAAGAATAACATCCAGAGATCTGCCCCAAGGCTCGATAATTATGGGTGGCAGGGTATGTGGGATAGCATGGGCAAATGCTTAAGACGGTGGGCACCTCCAGTGTTTTGGGACTTCACCCCTGAACAACTGCAGAATCCTGAAAAATTAGTAGAATATTTGGAGGAAGTATGTTGTCACCCTAGCAATTCCAGAGAGATACAAATCACTGCAATGTGTTGGGGCCTGGCCCATGCCTACCGAGCCCTGTTCAACAATATTCAGTACCCCCCCGGGAAAAAGAAGGCCTCTGGATCTAAAAAGACAAAGAAAGGGAAAACGACAAGCACTGTGGCACCTCAAACACCCACAACAGGTAATGCAGCTACTCCAAGCCCGACGACAGGCACTGTGGCTACTCAGACCTCCACAACAGAGGCCTTGGCTCCATGTGAGAATGGAAAATGTGTGAATGGTGTGAAGCCAGGATTGCTCTGGTAGCATTCTTCATGATCCAGCACAACTGACTGCTCTCTCAGTGTCAAATTGATTTCTGGGGTCACCAGACTTTTGAACCAGCCCTTATTATGGAGGCTTCTGTATCCTCAAGAACGTCAAAATTCTGACAAAATGGATCATCTGTGCTTCTGTCAAGAACACCTGGATTTATTCTTTTTTATCATGGGCACTGAACTTAAGAAGGCTGAATCTATAGCTCAGTGATGAACATTACAGCTACAAGGTGAGGCAGAGCTCAGAGCCACTGTCTCTCAGATGAGGAAACAGTTTTATTGCACATGCGCAAGAATCAGTTTTGCTGAGGGCTGTTTAGGAATTACCCCATTTTCTTCACAAAGACCTTATTTCTTCAGCTAATCTTAGTTTAGAGAAATTACTGAGTAGGGAAGGAATTAGTATTTAATGCTATCATTTTTTAACTGATCCAAATCCAACAGTTGTGACTTTTCCAGACATTGAGAAAGAACATAAAAAGTGATATAATATGAAGAGAAGATTGAATTGCTATAGTTACTGTTACCATTATTGCTGTTATTATGTGTAAAAATATTAAAAAAAGAGGAAGATATGTGTATACTGTTAGGTTTTTTTTTTTTAAACTTGCTAAAATGTACTTCAGGTATAATGTAGTGAGCTTTTCTGTTAGTAATTATTTTTGAATGATGATATTTTCAACCCACAAAAAGGGAAAAAAAATGTTAAGGTGGAACATGTTTTTAAATAAACAAGAAATTAATTTCAAGACAGTTGCACTTCTTGCTCTGTGACATGACAACTGCATGTTGTTATAATGACACACATCAAATAAGGAGTTCAGAAAAGTAATGGACTAACATAGAACCTGCAGCTTCAGGTACAACAAATTCAGTTTGAGGAATAATTTTTTATTTGGTGAATATGTCATGTCTGGTTGCATGTATAAAGCTGAAAATCCCAAACCTTCTCTGCTTCCACACCATGCTAGGTAAAAACATTGCCATTGTACAGGAATTCAGGACTGTTGAACCACTTGAACCTGTTCAGCTGACTGTTGAAAGGACTCATTGGCTTGGCAGAGCCCCAATGGAGAGGGAAATCAGTTCCACCAATATTAAAAGTATTTTGTTGTATTGTCTCTATTGTTACTGTCAAACAGTAAATTAGGACAAAGGACTACAAGGAAAGTTGAGATAAAAATCTGAAAAGCATATAAAGAAAATTTAGGTGGGATAAATATCATGTGGAATGAGACTTGACAACTTAGTGGCAAACGATAAATAGTTTTGTGGAGGGATAGGTTTGAATAATCAGATGCATACTGTAGTGAATTCCCATGTAAACACTATAATACAAAGAAAAAACCAATTGCAATAAAACCTAAAAACCTTTAGATCTATCCTAACATTTGAAAATATTCAGGAGAAGCAAGGTGTTTAACAAGGAAATATCCACTTTCCTTTTAAGACTTCCTAGTTAAATGTAATTATCTCATATTCCCAAGTAGGAGTAATAGAATTGTTGATTTCACCTCCTTTTTTTCTTATGTGCAACTAAAAGGTCGACAGCTATAAAAATAGGGGGAGTATAGCTGAACCAAACTACTTTTGCCTGGAATCATTTACTAAAGAAAAGATTTATCACAGACTTCCCCTCGATGTATGGTATTAGGGACTGATTTTTGAACTAATCTAATCAAAGTCAATTTTGGGATAGTGGTGCTTCTCTAATTGTTTCTCAGACATATGCATTAGCAACAGAGAGTGTTATGTTGTCATAGCAATGGACCTACGGTAATGACTTCAGAAATAGAATTAAATTATGTCACAATGGTGGTTTGGGAACAGCTGCTTCTGTGCAAGTTTGGTTAGGAGGGACAGAGACATGTGTTGGCTGCAATGAAACCATGTGATGGTTTCTGGATCCCAACTTTAGGTGCATATAAAGAGCCCATCCCCCTCTGTAGGTGTTTTGATGCTTGGCTAAGGTAAAAATATTTTTATTACTGATATTTAATTCTTATTATTTTGCAGTTTGTGTAAAATCCTTTCACACACATTGGGCTTGGTACTTTACTCAATGCTGTAACTGCATACAGTGACAGTTCATATATATGGGTGAGGACCTCTCTACTTTCTCTTTTTCCTATATATGATCCACAAATAAAGGTAGATGGAGTCCACTGTGATTATTCTGTAGTCCTCAAGTACTGAAGCATAAACAAGAGACTTAAAAGTACATCTGTCATATTAAAATTCAGGACAGAAATGTACTTCATCAAATGGGCTGGCCTGTTGAGTAGAGTGTCTCAGGATGCTGTGTATGAAGATGTAATCCATCTTCTTTCAGTTTAGCACTTGCACTGAGCAAGATGCTTAACCTTACATTTCTTTGTTTCCTTCCTTTTTTTCCTGAGTTTTGCTGGCTCTCCATTTTGAATTCATGGTCTAGAGAAGGTGAACTCAGTGCAAGATGAAAGGATTTCCTGTTCATTAATTACATGCTATTAACTCGACAACTTTGGTTGTGACTTAGAAGGCAAATATCTGTCCAGATTGCAACACTTAGGTTCACAGCATGGCACAGCTCTTGTAAAGGTGATTCAGGGTAGTTTATAGAAAGCAGGACATCAGATAGTAAAGTTAATCTCCAAAACAGCTCCCTTAGTGTTAATGTAGGAAGGGCAAGTGAATGTAAGAGTCCAGATCCTGTAGAAGCCAGAAACTCTAAAGGAAATTTCATTCTGGCTCATACAGCTCCATATCCAGGTGTTGAATATGAAATGAGTAGGACACCAGGACACTAAGTTTCTTGGGGAGAGGAAAAAGAAAACACAGTGAGAATGTAAAAGAAGAAAAGTAGGGTTAGGTATTTAAAAAATAATACTAATGGTGAAATGTACATCTGAAATGTGTTTTAAACAGAGACAGAAACTTTATAAAAACTAAAACCCAATAGCTCTATGAACAGAGAAAATCATAATTTTTTATTTCCTATGGAGTTGTCTCCAGTGTTATCTAAGAAGATAGCACTTCCACATAAAATTTATCTGATAGTTGAAGTTTTCATAATGCGGTTCTTCCATGTATATTCCCTACTGTTTAACAAGGGTTGAGGTCATACTGCAGACAGTTGTACATTCTCTCTCAAGTATTTAACTATCTGTCTTCACAATATGTCTAGGAATAGAGTATCATTGAAATGACTGTGTCTATGTCAAAGTTTGTTGGACTTGGTGGACAGGTTAAAAAAAATTATGGACAAGCAAAGTGCTGGGATAGATAGACATAAAATATGATCACTTAAATTTTATTTCTTTCGGAAACATCACTGGGAAAACCAAACCAAAACAAAGCAAACAAACAGAAAACCAATAGCTTGCTGGAGACATCTGAGAAATAATGAGAACATTTCCAAATAAATGTATATCACAGGATTAACACTTTGAGGTTAATTTTAAGCAAATGTCATAATTCAGGCTCATTGGTTTTGTAGCAGAAAGCAAAGGGCTGTTATAGTAACATACCATGTTTGATGACTTTATAGCCCAGATGTCAGGACTGCAGCTTGGAAACGCCTACTGTCACTGAGAGTTTGGTCTGAAGGGATGAGACAGTAATTTTTCCTTGGTTGACAGAATTCTCTTCTAAAGCATGTTCTCACACTTTCAGATACTTCACTGTTCATCTGTCTGTCCTGATGACTCTGGTGTTAGTGAGAAGTTTTAGTGGGAGGAATCTCCTATTCATAACTTGACCTGGTATATGGCAACTTTCCTAACAAATCGCTGGTGTTGGTGAGGAGGCAGCAGTTCTGACATGGGCATTAAAGCACTTGTAGATGAAGATACAGTAGGTTTTGGGGGGCTTTGGCATATCCATAATACTGCTACTACCTGATTGCAACACAAGACCAAGAGATTGTGGATGAAGCAGAGCAAACTAAAGGATATCTGTATGCCCCAGTAATTTTAATTATTTTATATCTTTTTCAGTTCCTCACTGGAAGAAAATCTGAATCATTAAAACACTTCTCTGAAAATAAAATTTTATAGGAATGCTTAGGGACATGCTTCATAATCTGGGTCTGAGCCTGTTTAACCTTGTTTGTGTTGTAGGAGACCCAGGTTCAAATTTATGTTTCCCATGATAATGAGGAGTTCCTGGCTTTGTGAAATTGCAAACAGTTTTCCATATAATTCTTTTTTTCATTAGCAGTGTCCAAAACACCACATCATAGTTTATCTTTATCTCTGAAAACCTTCACAGGCCAAAGCAGAACTGAGATGAGGAAGGAAATGTGGAATGATGATGAATATCTCCAATTACTGCACATGTTCTGTGAAAAAGTCAGGTGCATTTCTGTAGTGTCGAGAGTTTAGTTTGAAACACTTGATAAACGCATCAAGTACAATCCATTTTTCTGTTATAACAATCGCACTGTTTAGACCACTGATAAGATATTTGCCTGTCGGCAGCTGTCAACATGTACAGCTAGTCAAATAAGCCCTGACAAAATAAAGTTACACACAAGCACGTAGTTCATTGAGCCCAACTGCCTCATTTCAAACATCTTGGTTTTAACAAGCTTTTGCTGGCTGCAGAGCTGGGTTTGCAGGGAACTGGTTTAATTCCTGGTAGATCTGCCATAGGGACAGGGGTCTCACAAACTATGAAATACTCAAATCAGATTCATACAGCTGCTCATGAGCCAAATCCTCTGCAACTGCTCAGTGGAAATGACAGTATCATCAGTTTAATGGTGGGTATTGTTTGGGAAATTGACAGGAACAGCAGTTGCCCCAAGGAGCTACAGTATCCAAGAGCTACCACTAGACATACAGGGAGAGCAAATGCTTTTGTTTCAATGTGGACAGGAAACAAACTTTAACATTAACTTAAAATTTCCTGTAAATTAAAAGTCCTACGTTTTAGCAAGTTCTACACATAGACTTGAATTTGTTCCATTCCCAGCCCTCCCTAACATATACTATGCCTGAGAGGAGCCATCCAAACAGAATATTCATGCAGGAATGTCCAACTGAGCCAAAGTTTTCTAAGCTGCCTTCTATAATAATCAGTGCTTTAAAATAGATTGTATTTCCTTAGAGCTACACTCACCACTTCCTTATCCTTCCTCACTTTGAGCAGAAGCATGCTGAGGATCACACAGTCCACCCTAATGACTGTTTACAAAGTATGGTCTGTACAGAATACAGAATGACATTTGTGAATTCTATCATAGACCAGGGCAAAACATTATGGCTAAGTTTTATGACCACAGGAATAGTCCCAAAATCATTGTTGCTCATCTGCTCATCCTCCCTCTCAAAAACAGTAACAATAGAACAAGATTTGAACTGTAGTACTGTTGATGATGGCTCAGCTTCATGATCTAAAGAAGTATGACCACAAATTCAAAATTCACCAGCTGTTAGAACTATCTGTTCTCAAAGGGCAGAGTGAAAATCCAGCCTCTGACTATATTGGGTCCAGGAGTAAAAGTCTAGAGAGCTTATGCAGAACTGGAAGCAGTGTTCCAGAAGTAACAAATATAATATCCTTTCAAATTTAGGTAATATTAAGATAAAACAGGTTTAAGGGATCTCCCGCTAAAATAACACTGTGAAATACAATAAGATTAAAAAGATGGTAACCCTGCAAATATGTCAGTTAACCCAAAGTACCCAAATTGTAGACCAAAATTTGGCTTATTCCTGTCCCTATAATAGAATGGTGTAGATCAGAAAGTCATTATTTGGAGACAGATGAATAAAATACAGCCAAAACCATTGCTGTCCAGCCTCTCCAAAAAAGTTCCAACAATGACAATGTCCTCTAAGGCTAACATTATTCTTATGGTCCTTCAGAGTTCATACCTGTAGATGTGAAAACACAAGCAATAAATATTTAGTATTTTTTAATGTAAAACATTTTGGCATCCAGTGTGGGGCTCAAAGGGTTCAAGATAACGACAGATTTGATTGGAATGTGCTAGACTGAATTTATAGTTGTTATTGCTGTTTAGCTCTTAATTGGCAGGCTCCTGAGCTTGCCATGGGCCTTGCTTGCCTTACTGTATATTAGAGTCTGGTGCTCATTAGTGGCTACTTTTTCCTTTCACTGCTTGCTGTACTGCTGTACTGCTGATCATCTTACTCTGCTGTGCCCGGGAACAGTTTGGTAACAGCAACGGCGATGCGCCTGGGCTGGCAGGTGGCCAGGATATCGTTGCTGTTTCTGTGCTGCTGTACTGGACAGGCTGGAACTCCAGTGTGAACCTGAGTCAAAGGGACTGTGACCTGTGGATGAGTCCATGCAGGGGCAGGACACCCCGAAGTGTCTGTGGTCGTGCGTAAGTCCATGCCAGGGCAGATATATCTCAAAGCGCCCATGGCCATGGTTATGTCTGTGCCACAGCAGATATACATCCAAAGAGACTGTGGCCCAAGGACAAGTCTACGCTGGAGAAGGTATACCTCAAAACATCTGTGGCTGTAGATAAGTCCATGCTGCAGCAGATATACCTTGAAGCATTAGTAGCTCTGTATGAGGGCATGTTGGACCACCTCAAAGTGTGTGGCCATGGATAAGCCCAAAACAGAGCAAGTAATCCCCTGGAGGGACTGCAGCCATGGGTAAGGCCATGTTGGAGCAGGCTTACTTCTGAAGGGACTGTGGCTGTGTGTAAGACTATGCTGGAGCAGGTATATCTCTGAAGCTTCATTGCAATGTTAAACTGAATGGTCTGGTCCAAAGCAACCAGGGGTGGAGATTGTAATGGAAATACCTTTAAATTGTTGAAACCCAGGATTTGAGTTGGATATTATAGGAATTACTATAGCAGGAACCACCTGAACCAATGGAGGACAAGCCTTTCAAGAAAGAGTGCAAAAGCAGCAGTGACCTGACCTGAGCTGGCTTTGGTGCCCAGTGACTCCACACAACACACCACCTCTCCTGTCCTGATGACCACCATAACAGATGGAGCCCAAAGTCAAGGAATAAATTAACTCAGTGGACATTTGTGGACATTTATAGACATTTTACAGACATTTCACAAGGGTGATCCATAGACTAAGGGAATGATATCTGGGTATTGTATCAAAGGATGGGAAGGTGGAGGATGTATTTGATGATGGCATGGAATAAGGGGTGGAGAATGTGGTGGTTTTGGCTGGGATAGAATTAATTTTCTTCATAGTAGCTAGTATGGGGCTATGTTTTAGATTTGTGCTGAAAACAGTCTTGATAACACAGGGATGTTTTCGTTAATGCTGAGCAGTGCTGACACAGAGTCAAGGCCTTTTCTGCTTTGCATACTGCCACACCAGTGAGTGGGCTGAGGGTGCACAAGAAGTTGGGAGGTGACACAGCTGTGACAGCTGACCCCAACTGACCAAAGGGATATCCCACATCATATGACATCATGTTCAGGGGGAAGAAGAAGGAAGGGGGGAACATTCAGAGTTATGGCATTTGTTTTCCCAAGTAACTTTTATGCGTGATGGAGCCCTGCTTTCCTGGGGATGGCTGAACACCTGCCTGCCCATGGGAAGGAGTGAATGAATTCCTTAATTTGCTTTCCTTGCATGTGTGGCTTTTGCTTTACCTATTAAACTGTCTTTGTCTCAACCCATGAGTTTTCTCACTTTTACTCTTCTGATTCTCTCCCCCATCCCACCAGAGGGGAGTGAGTGAGTGGCTGCGTGGTGCTTAGTTGCTGCCTGGTGTTAAACCACGAAAAAACCAATGTAGGTTTTAAAAAATGTTTATTTCTCAGACACAAGTCAGTTCAAATGAAAATACACATTCACCAAAAAGTGGTGGAGTCAAGACATACTTATAGAACAGTGAAAATAGATCTTATTGTATGGTTTTGTCCCATCTGTCTGTATCCATCTGTTGTCTCTCATCTTATTCTTATACTTTTCATATTAGAGGCAGATTTGCTTCATTATTGATCTGTACATATCCAGCACCAAGCACAACGGGGTTCCAGTCAACAATCAAAATTTTGAAGCACTGTGGTTAGACAGATACATCTATAATACATGAAGAGGTATCATTTGTGAAAATGAAGTGTACAGACAATGCAAAAGAAAATTACATAATTGAAAAGCACCAGGGAAGGATGGATTTTACAACTATTGGTTAATGAGATTAACAAATTTGCTCAGATTCCATCCACATGACATGCCAAGTAAAGTTAGAGCTACAAGAATGGTAGAAGTAAGGACCATGTTCCTTAACTTTTTTCAGTTACACTGCATGAAAAGATTGATAAATGTGATCAGGTGTGGCAGGACTAACAAGAAAACAAATAGACATTTAAAAAATTAAGCAGCTTGCCTTTATATTGGCATGTGTATGTATATTATGTTATAGAACATTGAAAATAATTGGAATACTTCAAGAACAAAAAAGATGGGAGTAAAAATGAACATCCAGCAGTGCGCATTTTCAGTAGGCTGTGAAAAGACTATTGCACAGTGTACCATCCAAGTAAATCATAAGATTATTTGGACTGTTGTCTTGGTAAAATCAATGCAAGCTTGCACAGAGAAGTATCTACTGTGCCTGAAATATGAATTAAAAACTGGATAAAGTAGGTATAGAGCTTATCAACAGCAACTCTTCAATGACTCTTTGTCATCCTTCTTCGTTCTTAAATGCCCATTTACCTTGACTGAAAAACACAGATATAGAAGGAAGGCTATTTAATGACCAAAGAAAGGAGACTTGCTTCACTTCTTTTTGAACACCTGCCATTTTTATTAATTTGATAAAAATTATTTAATCTGTGTTTCATTTCATAAAGTATTAAAAAGAATTGCACAATTATTGCAGAAGATGTAAATGGATAATGAGAAGACAGCAGATAACCAGGCCCTGCACTTGAGTCACAAAACCCCATGCAATGCTACAGGACTGGGGACGAATCACTGGAAAGCTGCCTGGCAGAAAAGGACCTGGGGATGCTGGCTGACAGCCAGCTGAACATGAGCCAGCAGTGTGCCCAGGTGGCCAAGAAGGCCAACAGCATCCTGGCTTGTATCAGGAATGGTGTAGCCAGAAGGAGCAGGGCAGGGATGGTGCCCCTGTACTGGCACTGGTGAGGCTGCACCTCGAATCCTGTGTTCAGTTTTGGGCCCCTCACTACAAGAAAGGCATTGAGGTGCTGCAGCATGTCCAAAGAAGGGCAACAAAGCTGGTGAAGGGTCCAGAGCACAAGTCTTATGAGAAGTGGCTGAGGGAATTGGGGTTGTTTAGCCTGGAGAAAAGGAGGCTGAAGGAGACTTTATTGCTCTCTACAACTACGTGAAAGGAGATTGTAACGAGGTGGGTGTTGGTCTCTTCTCCCAAGTAACAAGCAATAGAACAAGAAGAAACGGCCTCGAGTTGCACCAGGGGAGGTTTAGACTGGGTATTAGGAAAAATTTCTTCACTGAAAGGGTTGTCAAGCACTGAAACAGGCTGCCCAGGGAAGTAGTTGAGTCACCATCCCTGGAGGTATTTAAGTGGTCTAGATTTGGTGCTTAGGGACATGGTTTAGTGGTGGACTTGGCAGTGTTAGATTAATGGTTGGACTTAATAATCTTAAAGATCTTTTCCAACCTAAATGATTCTATGATACTAACCAGAATATTGATTTTAAGCTTTTTGAATTCCTTGCAAAAAAGTAATTTTAATAAATAATTGAAGGAAGCATAAAATGAATAAGCTTGAAGTACAAGTAGATGTATCAGGAGACTCTCTTGAGTAAACGCAGAATTCACAACTAAGTCTCAGTGCAAAAAATTATGTATCAGGAGGTGGAAGTGAGGATAGGCTGCAGAGGAGGAATACAGAAATATTGCCAGAGTGTGAGGGATGGTGTTAGGAAAGCCAAAGCCGAACTAATGTTGAATCTGACAAGGGACATCAAGGACAAGTAGGAAAGGTTTTACTGATATATAAATAGGAAAAGAAACAAGCAAAATGTAGGGCAGGTGGTTCAGTGACAGTGGATGCAGAGAAGGCTGAGTACTTGATACTTTCTTTTCTTTTGTCTTCAGAAACACAGTCTCTCAGGCTTTTGTGCCTAGAAACAAGGTTCAAGGAAGAGGGGAACTGTCAGTGCTGCAAGAAGATCAAGCCAGAGATCTCTTGAGAAATCAAACCCCTCTCAAGTCTATTTAAATAACAAGGATGCATCCAAGGATGCAGAGAGAGCTGGCTGATATTATTGCAAGGCTACTCCTTCTCAACTTTGAAAGGTCTTCAAATAGAGAAAGAGTAATGTTGCACAAATTTTCAAAAAGATCAAGAAAAACAGTCCAGAAAAACTACAAGGCAGACAACCCCAATTCATTCTTGCAGAAAATCATGGAACGTGTCCTCTTGGAAGCCATTTCTGGACACGTGAAGCAGAATGCGACCAAAAAGAGCCAGCATGGATTCTCCAGGGACAAAATATGTTTGACCTACCTGATTGCCTCCTGTGATAGAATGACTAGACCTGTGGATGAGAGGAAAGCAGTAACTGTTGTATATCTTGACTTTAGCAAGGATTTTGACAAGGTTTTCTGCATGTCTTTAAATTGGCACGTTATGATCTACTGAACTACTAGATGAACTACAAGATAGGTAAAATATTGCTTGAATAGTTGGGTTCAAAGGATAATAAATAATGGTTCATAATCTACCTGGAGGGTGGTTACAAGTAGGGTTTGTCAGGGGTCTATTTTGGGACTCATTCTGTTTAATATCTTTATCAGTGACCTAGAGAAGGAGGCAGAAGTAACCCTCTTCAAATTTTCAGGTGACACTAATTTGGGGTGGACAGTAAAGGGCAGGACTGCCATTCAGAGAGACAAAGAAGGGTTGGAGGAATGATTCAGGAAGAACCTTGCGAAATTCCACAAGGAAAAATGCAAAGTCCTGTACCGGGGTAGAAAAAATCCCTTGTGTTTATTCAGGCTGGGGACCTTCTGAATGAGGACAGCTCTGCAGGAAAGGGCTGGGGAGTCCTAGCTGACAGTAATCTGTACATGAGTCAATAGTGCACTGTAGCAACAACAAGGGTTAACAAGATACTGGGCTGTACCAAGAAAATCATACCAAATCACAAAAGTGATGATTTGTCTTTTCTTTGCACTTATTCAACTATACCTAGAATATTGCTTCCAGTTTTGGACTTCCCAGTACAAGAAGGATCCTGATAAACAGAAGCAAATTCAGCTGGTCAGGGCTTGAGCATTTACCCTCTGAAGAGAGGCTGGAGGAGTTAGGCTTTTTCAGCATGAAGGAGTGGTGGTATTTTTAGTGGCGTCTAACTGCAGCCTTCCAGTACCTATGGGTAGCTTATCAAGAAGAATAAGCCAGTCTCTTTACTTAGGTACAATGAGTTCAGGAGAGACAGTGGCTGAATATAAATAAATTAATTTTCACTATGGGAATAATTAAGCATTGCCACAGGTCACACAGAGAGACTGTTAATTTTCAGTTCCTGGAGGTTTTTAAAACATGACAGGACAATGTCCTAAGCAACCAAATCTGAATTTTCAGCACTGACCCTGCGTTGAGCAGGAGTTTGGACTAGAGACCTCTGAAGGTACCTTCCAATCTGAATGACTCCATGACACTTAAGTATTTGGGAATACTGAAGGCACAGCTCTGTAGAAAAAAGGCAATAAAAATAGAAAATGCTCTGCTATACGAAATTCTTCTGCAGCAAAATGTTCAAAGAGAAATCTAAAAATTGAAGGAGCAAGAGGATGTTAGCATTGTGCTAGGTAATAACAAGTTCATATGTGAAAGACTTCAGGTTGAAAGGAAGAGTGAAAGAAAAGGTCTAAGAACACTCTAGATTTTCTGGAAGAGAAACATATAATGGAAGTAAATTATATGGGAATAAAAGATGAACTGAGAGGACCTTGAGTATTATTCCAACAAGCAAGTCCTAGTAAGTGCAAGTCATTAGACTGACAGCAAAAGCAAATTCAAGGAAGAAAAGTGTAGCAAATGGTTTCATGGAGATTTAAAAAAAAATAAAAAAAAAAAAGAAAAAAAGAAAGGTGACAAATTTTAACTTAAACTAGTGTGGACTGTTTGAGGGTTTTTGTTTTGTTTTGTCTTGTTTTTAAGTGGACACCTATGTGCTCATGAGACATTGAAGCAGCATAGATGATAGGCAAGGTTCAAGTCTAAAAGGTAGGGTATACGGTCAGTCAAAGTGTATGTAACAAGCTGCCTGGAGAAAAGCCTGAATACAGCTCTACAAATTTAGCAGTGCTATGTGAGATGTAAAGACTACAGAAAGGAGAAAAAAATCATTTTAGACCAGATGAGGTCTTCTAAAAGAACAAGACCATTAAAAGATTACGGTATTTTTCAATCATTACTTTGAAATGTCTAAATAGGGTCATTATAAAAAAGAAGGGAAAAGTGTTTTATCTTAAATTTGATTTTTATTGTTTGATGAGAATACTGAATTTAAAATACAAGACTAATAAATATAGTGCATTATGCCAGGAACTTAAAAAATCCTTTGGAGTTCAAAGTGTATAATCATAATACCAATTCTTTATGATACTTTGGCACTGTGCAAATCACAGTTGCGTTAGATACATGGAGAACTGCCTCTGTCATAAGCCATGTGTCTTTTTCTCAATCGGCATTGCTGGGCACTTGAAAATACTAGAGAATTAATTAATTTTCCAAGTTTACCAATGCTCTGGTCTAAGTTAGATTCACATTAAGATTCTTTTTCTTGTGAAAATCTGTGTGGTGAGGATTATAACTTTAACAGTGCTGCTTCTAATCACAGTAGTAATTAAGAAAAATCATACCCAAATGAAACAGTGAATGTGAGGACTAATATTAATGTTTGTTATTTACAGGTTTCCTGNCTTATCAAAGCAGTAAAACGTACCTCCAGAACTTTCCATTCCCTGTGGCTGCTGCCTCCCACTCCTATCTTCTGCAGGGAAATTGTCTCCCTCTCATTGCACAACTAACAGTTAAAATTTGGAAACATACCCCTGAATACCGATTGAGTCCTTAGCTGCTCAAGCCACAGTTTAGCTGCTGAAGTCAGTCTGACTTTTTTTATGAAAAGTGGGATAGAAAATTGGCATAATAAGAAATGGAAAGGATATTTCTAGCCACAATTTAGTTTAAATGAAAACAAATACAGCAAAATGTTGCAGACAGTAAAAAAAAAAAAAACAAACCCACCTTACGTAATTAGGAATGAAGCAAGATATTCTGACCCCAAGAGCAGTTTACCCATGCAAACTCAGAATCAGCAGAATGTTGCCACCCAGTTATAAAATATTTTTATTCTATTTATCCTCAAAATGTCATCATGCAGATTCTTTGGAAGGATGGAGCAGGAAGAATATGAGTAATGTGTAAGAAACACAACCTATCTCCCAATCTTTTCCTATGTACTATTTCTGAAAATGTCACTACCATGCTGAGTCTACTAATAGGATCATTAGCTCATCAAATCAGGCTCAGAATCTAAAACTGAGAAATGAGACACACTCACAAAATATCTCTAAAGAAATAGCTAATTAGGTGGAAGATGGCATGGTCTTGACTCTGAGAAAGGTCAACCTAAAAGTAAGACTTACAGGGTAGAATCTTAACAACCAAAACATACTGCTGAAATATCAGGAAACAGCAATGCAATGGGCATTCACTGGCTACAGCCTCTCACATGTAAAGTGGTACGTTGAGAACCAGATATGAGACACAACGGGGGGATTTCTCTCCCTTGCCCAACATATAGCTCTCCAGGGGTGCTCTTTTCAAAGTTGGAGGTACATGCCTAGCATACAACCAGCAGCAACCACTGCCTCCAAGGCCCTTTAAGAAGTTCTATGATTTTGTGATAGCTCTAGTTGCTGTCAAGTGTTAAGAATACAAACTTGAATTTCCTCACAGGGGGAAAAAAAAAAAAAGGAAGACATTTGAGGCAGTTAACACCAAAATGGATATTACACATTGAGCCTGGGAAAGTGCATGCTATCCTCAGGGTTATTTATCTGGGCTACAGATTAATTTACACTATCCACCTTAGAAAATCCACACCTGTTTCCAGTCACAAATCAGTTCAAATTTACACTGTATGTGTCTATCCCTACATACGTATATTCATAATACATTCAAGAGAATAATACAGCCAGTCATAGCAACTTGAAAATATTAGTTATTGAGGAGTGAAATAAAATATTCCAAACATCAGGAATTATTTCAACACGTGAAATGGCATAGGAGATTCAAGAAGGCCTATTTTTACTCACTATGAAATGGGGAGGTAGGGAGAGGAACACAGCAGAAGAAATGACTACTTTTCTTTTTAAAGCAAACATGCAAAGGGATTACAGGGAGCACAGGATTTTGATTGACTCCTCAAGGCTGAGATGAGGGAATAGGAGGATGATGACTGCTGATCTTCTCCATTTGTGAGGAAGTCAAATGGGGGAAAAAGGCAAAGACAGAAAGAAAAGGGACGTCACTAATACCAGTTTCCATAGGACATTCAAATACACGCTGGAGACCTGTGAGAGGCTGACATCTAACATGGACACAAAGGTTCTTATGGGACATCTCCAAATTACCAAAATTTAAGGAAGACATCTTTAAAATAAATATTCTCCTCATTCATCTATCAGCTTCATCACACTTCAGCTTTGTATTGGCTGAGCAGGAATCCTGGAAGGTACAAGTAAAGTTTACATGATAGAAAGGGTGGACAATGAATACTTAGAATTGTTAACTTAAGACAGAAAAAATAAGAAGTCAAAGCATCATAT
>WEKW01016647.1:48957-144436 GCA_013389905.1 Sula dactylatra | reverse complement strand
GGGGGGGGGGCTAGGACTGGCATGATGTAGAGGGGGGACACGCAGCAGGGACAGAGTTACCCCCACCTCTGTGTGGGCAGGAGGGGGATGGAGGGATGATGGCAGGGGTGCTCCCAATAGTTTTTCTTCAAGGGTGGGGGTCCTGCAAGGCTCTGCACCCCGTCCCACTCCCCAGGCCATGAGAGGCCACCGGGTCGCAGTGGCCGAGGGGACAGGCTACCAGCCCCATAACCCTTAGTGGAGAGGGTTAAGGACATTCAGGGTCCCATCCCACATCCCCGCGGTCCCTGCGAGGGTTCAGCATCCCCAGAGAGGATGCAGGAGCAGGGTGGCCAGAGGGCATCTGTCCCAAAACGGGACCCCGAGCCACCAAGATGTGACACAAGAGGCCGTGTTCTGCTGTATTGGGGGGTCCCACCCCCACTAGATGGTGCCAGCAGCCCACGCTTGCGGTGCCACCGCACCTGGGGTGACAGCATCAGGGACGGTCATCCCTGCAGTGGCTTGTCCCACCCCAGCCCCACAGAAACCCCTTCCCGGGGTGGGGTGGGAGAAAGGGGCAGAGGGGCTGGACCCCCTGAACCACTTTCTCCCCACCTTCTTTTCATAAGGATCCCATGGGGGTGGATGTGGGTGCTCATATCCAGCACCAGAGCTGGGGGCATTGCGGCGTGGCTCCCCAAAAGAGGACAAGGCAAAGCCACAGCGCTGGGGAAACTGAGGCAGCACTGGCCTGGGGCAAGACCCCAGCACAGCTTCAGTGTCTCCCTCCCTCTCTGCTGGGCTCAACCCCCAAATTTCAAGCTTGGTTAACCCCTCAACCTGTTCATTCTGCTTTCCCTTTGCAGAAATAATTACCAATACAGTGAATGTTTCATTCCCAAATAATTAAATTAATTAGCAACTTAATTAACCTGAAGGCTGGTTTTCTATTATTATTATTTTTAGGCGATTTGGATAACTAGTCATGTGACTAATTGGGTGTCACCTTATTGAATTAACGGGGACACGTGGTCACCATGGGGTGCAGTGGCACGTGGGCTCCTCTGGCTCCATCCACGTCAAACTCACCCAAAAGCTCATTCTGAGGATTTTTCTGCCTCCTTTTTAATATGGATTTTCCAGGACTGACTTGATTTTTGAAGACAGTCAGGTGAGGGAAAACACGGAGGAGGAAAAGGGGAATTTAACTGAACTTGAATCTCTGCTTTCTCACACCAGAACAGGTTGTTTTGGGGAAGAGCAGGCTTTTCCCACAAGCAATTTTTAACAGTTTATGGCAGAAATCCCCCTTTTTTCTCCAGATCCCGCCATATCAAGGACCACCAAACCCCAGGATCAAGGTCAGCTTCCCCCATCTCTTCAAACCCTGTGCTACAGGGATGAGTGGATGGGACCAAGGCCTCCCAGCTAAGCTGGTGACAGAGGACAAGGACAGCTACGTCTCCCAGCCCAAGCCAGTCTCTTGCTATTAATTTTCCCCCAAAATCAGCCAAACTTAGAGATGCTAAAGCCTCACCGGACAAGGAAACCTGCCTGTGCTGCCGCTGCAGAGGAATGCCCTCCTTCCCCCGTGATCCAATGGCTCTGCTCTCCCCAGACAAAAAAAAAAAAAAAAAAAAGGGAAACAATATAGAAAATAATCAAGATGAAAAGGAAATCATCAAAATGACTGTACAGGGAGGCAGCCGAGAGATCTTGCATGCTATGAGTGTGCCAGGTCTCAGCTGTCCTTCAGGATGGACCCGAGGGAAGCTGGGATGTCTCCTGCTCCATCCCTTCACCCCTGTGCCTGGGTGGCCCTGCACGTACCTCGCTCCTGCTAAGAATGGAAACTGAGGCACGGGGGACCTTCCCTTGGCTGGCACAGCGTACACTCTCACTGGGATCTGAGCAAATCCCCCCCGGCGTTTTGTCATCCATCAGCAGATGGAGGAGCTGGCAGTAAAGGAAACCTGGTGAGCATCCTCCTCCACATAACTCATCGGAACTCTCCAGCCAGAGCCGGTAAGCGCTTTCAGCAATGGAATGTGTTTGAAACTTCATTTATCCACCAACCTAAATGGAAGACACTTTATTACTTTTATCTCTGCATCTCCATTGAAATACTCACCAGCTGGGTGTAAACAAGCCCTTAACTTCTCTGCCAGCTGCTGGCAGCCACGGAGGTCAGGCACTACAATTGATGCCTTCAAAATCCCCTGTTCAACCATCTGCTTCTTGATTTTAAGCGTGAGGTAATTTCCAAGCCAGGTAAAGGTGGATTTGTTATCCCAGCTGCAGCCCCTGCCATCGAATCTGCCAAACCCTGCAGCCCCACAAAAATGCCCCCAAGCTTTGTATTCCAGGTTTCCCAGGGCGGGTGTAGGAGAAGGCAGAGCATGAAGTGATCTTATATATCCTGCAGTGGTTAGTAGCAGGGGGATTTTTTTTTTTAGCATCTTATCCCTAAAACTCTTTTTTCCTCCATTAATTTGCTTGATGATGGCATTGCATGGGAAGGAGCTCCAAAGCTGAATGAGGGTTGTGCAAGCTCTTTCCTTCCTAGAGCCGGTCTTGAGGCAGGAAGGAAAGAAAAGAGGGGAGAAAAAAAGATGATCTGGGGTAATAAAACTAAAAATCAAGCTTGGGGTTATGTGGCTTCTTTCCTCCTTTCTCCCCAACATGGGCAACACCACAAATAATGCAAAATTCAAGAGCAATTACATGGAGAAACCTATGGGATGGAGCAGGGACATCCCAGCCCTGCCACCACCTTGCCTGGGCTTGGCCAGCTCCTTCCCCACCCCACACTTGACCCAGAGATGGCTGGGAGGGTCTGCAAGGGTTGGTGGTCCTTCTCCAAACACGTGCTCCCCTAACTTGCTTTATGGCTTCCCGGCGTTTCTGAACCCTTGCAGTGCTCCTTGCTTTCCATGTTGACATTCCTCTACCACGTTTAGCAATTAAAGCTGATTTTCTTTTCCCCCTGTGTTCTTAACAGAGCTTAAAATTAACTTGCTTCTGATTCGCATCCCTGTTTGCATGCTGGCCTCATCAGAGCTGTCAGCAAAGTTCTTCAATAATGTCACCTCTGGGTTTTTTTATAGCCAAATGCAGGTTGATTTATGAATCCAGGGGGTTTCTTTTCCCAAAGGATGAGAAACCCACTGTCCCCAGGAGATGCTGTCCCTCAACATCCAGCCTGCAGGGACATCCACAGGCAGATGAAGCTGGCAGGACCCAAGGCTTCACCCAGATTCCTGGCTTCTCGTCCCAGCCCAGACTATCTGAGCATCCGATCCAGGGTGTCAGGGTTTTAGCCAAAGCCAGCGGAGGAGAGAGACCTGTCTTGGTAGCTCAGATCAGCGTAGGACCAGCCATCGGGGGCATTAAAGGTGACTGGGAGACCTTTTAATCTGCGTGGCTGCCCACTCCCAGCACATGCGCAGGAGCAGCTGCGTTTTGCCGGAGGTTTCACTTAGCTCTTGTAAATTGAATAAAGTTGTCATCACCATAATCTCAGCAGTTCTGCATGAGGAATGTTCCCTCCCTTATCTCCCTGAAACTCCTGCCTTGGGTTTCCAGCCCATTTGAATTGTTTTAATGCTTTGCAACCCAACCTGGCTCTCAGCTAAGCTAGGAAAACCCATCATGTTCCTCGAGGTGAGAGTAAAGTCCATGAAGCTTTTCACCTTTGCAAGCCTTCCCAAAGGGCATCATTTTCTGATCTCCTGAGCCTGGCTACCGTCACAGTCCCCAGCACAAGCCAGTCCTTGCTAGGGAACAACACTTGCCCCAGACACGGAAGATCGGGTGGACATCACCAGGAACATCACGCTCAGCAGCTCTGGACACCTTCTCTTCCAGCCTTCCCATGCTCCCAGCTGGGTGCCTGAGTCCAGGACTGGATTTAGGGGCAGAGGAGATCTTCATTCAGCTCTGTACAAGGTGGGCAGAGGCTCAGGAGCATACATCAGCTGCTGCTGCAAAAAGAGAAGGGTGTAAAAGTTTCCTCTGGGAAGCCAGGGGAGAGGTTTTCTCCAGCATCTTCCCACCTGGAGGCATCAAAGCAGCCATGGGTGGTGGGGCTGGTGGGGCTGCCTGCACCCAGCCGTGCCGGAGAAGCACCCCAATTACAACCAGAGAGCAGGGCCCTAGGGGAGGTTTTCTACCTTCATAACATCACTGTGTTGATTTCCACAAGGCAAAACCAAACACTTCCCCCCCCTCCACCAAGGCACTGCAATTATTAATCACATCCAGCATGGCAGCACCCAGCGACCAAACCACCCCAGCATCGCCCAGCTGAAGGCCAGCCCTCCTTGGCTCTGCCCATTACCCCCAACAGCCAAATAACACCCTAAAATAACACAAACCCACTATTCCCATGGGCAAATTCTTTTTTTTTTTTTTTTTTAAATTAAATCTTAATGCAAGCA
Organism: Sula dactylatra; assembly: GCA_013389905.1. Classification (NCBI taxonomy): domain Eukaryota; kingdom Metazoa; phylum Chordata; class Aves; order Suliformes; family Sulidae; genus Sula; species Sula dactylatra. Next base: position 140,015 of record WEKW01016647.1, on the reverse strand, counting down.
TCAAGGGTTTCCCAGCCCAGAAGGGGTGACCTGAGGTGGCTCGGCTGTCCTGGCATCAGCAGATAGCAGCCTCAGCAGGCTAAAAACCACCCACCACTGTTTCAGCTATCCCTGCTGCATCGGCCAGGGGTCTCAGCATCCCCCTGGGGGTCTCAGCACCCCGTCCAGGGGTCCCCGTACCACTCCCCAGGGGTCCCAGCCCAGCACACATGCTGGGTACCCTGTGGGCTTCGCTTAGGGATGGCAGGAGATGGAATTAATTAGGGAGGCAGAGTGGATAATAACATGTTTTTTAAAGCGTGTTGTTTGCAGCAGACTTCTCTGGAGTGGGTTATTTATAGGCTGTGTCTATAACCTAAATAAAGCAGCTGAATTTCACCACATTGCTCTGGGGGGTGATGCTGGCTAGATCCCAGGGGGTGCAGACCCCCCCACCCCAACGCTTCCCAGGCACCCCCAGCCCCCCTGTGAGTGCAGCAGCACATTTAGAAGCAAGTCACCAGCTTGAGGACCCAAGCATCTCCTTCTCAGCAGTAACACTGGCTAAATGAGCCGGTGTAACAAGCAGACCCTCATTAGGGTACTGCAGCCCCCTGTCCCTGGTCCCTCCTGTGGAACCCCGAGGAGGAGGATGCAATGCTCACTGCGAGCTGCACCAGCTGCTTCACCACAGCTTCGTCCCAGCCCTGGGCTGCTGCAAACGGGGCGCAGGAGCCAGGGCCGAGACAGGAAAAAGCTGTCTCCCAGCCACAGTCCAGTTGGGAACTGGGGGGAGTCTCAGACCCCCCAACCCCAGTCCCTGCTCACCCCAAGGGAGCTTCACATTAGCTGGCAGGGATATTCCAGCCGCTTCCCCCACCCCTCAATTTCTTCATGATCTTCTTCTTCCTCTTCCTCCTCCTCACCTTTTATTCCCTGACTGCTCTCAGGTGTTTAATATTTGCCTGAGGTTTAACCCATCGCTGACCTCCTGGCCTGCAGCTGCCTGGGCTCTCCTGGCTGGGCTGGGACAGCCGTGGCCATTGCCACCAGCAGAGGATTGTCCCCAAACCTCGCCAAGATGGCACATGTTTGCAGTGGGGTCCCCAAACCCCTCATATAATTCACCAGACGTAGTCAACAGTGGGGTTGTGGCCATGCTCCCCTGTGCCTTAGTTCTCCCCCTTGCCTGGGAGAAGCCCCAAAAGCACCAGCAGGAACCTGAGCCAATGGCAGGGGGATAAATAAAGGCCAACACATCCCATGTCTTTCCTACAGCCGCTTTAAAAGGAGAAACACCACCCACAGCTGTGACAAATGTCTTTGTCTGGCTCACCAGTGAAATAGCGAACACACAGAGAGTGGTGGCTGCTCATGCTCTGGAGTGGTAGGTGTATAAATATATAGTGAATAAAATGAATAGTTTTGTTTGTTCTGCTCTTATCTAATTTAATAGCTTCTGGGTGAGCAATTACTCTGTGTAACAAGAGCAAATAAGCAGCATTAGCGTAATTGGTTGAGTATTACTCTGCTTTATGCTATATAGTGCAACATTAGGACCTCAGTACTTACTCTTAAAAGATGGTTTTCTGCTCAGGTCAAGGCTGGGGGGATGCTTGGTGTGGGTTAGCCCTGGTTTTACCCACAACACCCCAAACCCAGCTCCTTTTTGCTATTCCCAGCTGGCAAGAACTGCTTGGTTCTGGTTTTTTTTTTCCTTAATATCTGCTGCAGAAGATCTGCAGGATGAAGTCCCTCCTGGAGAAAGGGGTGAAAGGTCTTGCTATGGGTCTGGATGTGTCTCACCATGAAGCTCATCCTCTGCCCCGGCCAAAACAAGCTGGCCTGGGCAGCCCAAAAAACTCAGCACTGCACATGGCTGAGTTTAAAAGAGAAGGAAAAAATTCACCTGTCAAGAAAGCAAGAGAAATCAGCCCATCATCTTCAGCCAGACCAGCTATGTACACAGCTTTAAATGGTCATTAATGCATCCCTTCCTGCTTGGAATCATATCTGGGTTAATGTCCTCGCCAGTGCACTCCGTGATGGACATCTCCATTACGAGCAATTGAAAAAGTGACAAGAACTGTCTGGGGAAAAAAAGAGAAATTGGCTTTTGGGTTGGAGAGGGGTGGAAATTTCATATAAATCTCCTTATTTGCTTTGTTGCTGGTGAGAAATGGAAGTGGCAGCTCTGGATCTGTGTGTGTGTGTTTGTGTGTGAAGGAATTGGGAAACAGGAGCTAAAAAAGCCCAAACCACAACAGCTTTGGGGTTTTGCTGGGGGGGGGGAAACAGGCACCCTTTTTTCTTTAGCAACCCCAAGTCCTTCTCCCCACACTCCTTGGGAGCTGCTGCATCTTTGCCCCATGGAGGAGGCCTTTCGTCCAGCCATTCATCCCTGGGGAGCAGAAGTAAAGCCCAATTCTTCCAGATGCCCACTGTTCCCCTTTGAAACAGTCCCAGCAGCTCCCAGAGTTTCCAGTAGGCCTCACTGGTCCTGGAGGATGGAAATGAAAATATGGAGGGTGCTTTTCCTGGCCATGCCTCAGTTTCCCTCCCTGTGGAAAAGAAAAGGGGAGGAAAAGAGGACACGTGGACACCTTGAGTTAGCCCAGAGGGAAAAGGATGGAGCATCCATCGTTCCTTCGCCCACACCCCCTCTCTGGGTCCTGAGCACCCACAGCCACTCCCTTGCCTTGCCTTGCCTTGCCTTGCCTTGCCTTGCCTTGCCTTGCCTTGCCTTGCCTTGCCTTGCCTTGCCTTGCCTTGCCTTGCCTTGCCTTGCCTTGCCTTGCCTTGCCTTCCCTTGCCTTCCCTTCCCTTCCCTTCCCTTCCCTTCCCTTCCCATTGACCCACTTCTGTTTGCAGGGATGGGCTGAGCCTGACCATATACATGGTGTCACCCCTGGAGAGAAGGAACCAAGCCAACCCCTGTATTTGATACCCCCCAAGCTCCCCCCATGATAGCCCTGCCCCTCATTAAGGCTGGGGAATTCAAATAATGGATGAGGAGGAGCTGGGAAGGATGGTTTAACCCCATCGCAGTGTCCGTCTACAGGAGATCCCCAGATCCTATGGCAAGGGAGGGATGGCTTGTAAACAGCTGTATTGCTCTGCAAAGGGCTGTGTGGAGCAAACTGGTGCAAGCTGGTCCCCAGCAGCATCTGACACAGCCCTGAAGATGCAGAGGTCAAGCACAAGCGATTGCTGGACTGAGGTGTTCTGTCACCATGGGGAAGGGTAAGTCGCAGGTGCGAGAGACAGGAATTTCCGGCTCCTGTTACCTGCATTGGGAGCAGGCAGGGAACCCAGAGAAAGCCACCTCCTCCCCAAAAACAACAGCACCCCACAAAGTGGCCTTTTGCAAGCAAAACACTCGTCCCCTTTAAAACGTTTAACATGGTTAGCTCCCAGCTAGTACAAGGCTGATTATCAATATGCTCTCATTTATCCTGCAAAAGCCGCCTGACCCCATGAAGTCACACATCCGCCCGTGCCGCGGCATCTAAGCCCAGCCCAGAATAGCATCAACCCCAAATCGGCTCACACTCATTGACTAACCCTGTTAATCCTACAGAGAAAAAAAAAAAAAACCACAACCTAGGAGGTCGGGGAATTTCTGCTGCAAGCCCAAAGCTGGCTTCATTTTGATAAAAGCAATTTATACTCTGCTAAATACCCCGAACCATCTGATGCGGCCAGCAGAAAGACGTTTGAAACAGCCAGAAAGCTGAGCTGGAGTTTGCTGGGCAGGATGCTGCAGGCAGCCAGGACAATGTGGCTCCATCATGGACCAGGCAGATGCAGAAATCACTTTATTCACGTTAAGAAAGGCAAGCTTTGCAGAGAGAGGGGTGTGGGCAGCTAGATAACGGATACAATGAGGGAAAATATATAATCCAGAGCAAGAAAATGAAGTTTCAGCTACAGAGCCTGTGTTTCAGCAGCAAACTTCTGGCAAGGAGATGGGTCACAAACATCCCAGACCTGGAATAAAACTTTTTACCACCTGCAAGCTCCCATTTCAGTGCTGTTTGTCTGGATGCTGACTGCCCTCAGTGACTGCGAATCCCCCTGAAATGTGGCCAGCACCTCATTATCCATGCTGCCGACCCCACCGGGTCTTGTTTTCCCAGAGCCATCTGCCCCTTCTCGTGCCGCAGGAAAGCACCATCGTGACCTTCTCCAACCACAAACCCCCTCACGCTCCTTCCCTTCCATCCCCCTCATGGCACGTGGGCTCCTCGCTGCTGCGGCCCCAGGGAAATCAAGGCAGCTATTTCTCCGTTGCTGCATGAATGTGGTCAATCACTTGCAGCATGTGAACGTTTAAATGCCTCTCAGGGATGGAGAAAAAACCTGCTGCTAAGATGTTTTTGCTCTCCCCCCGCAAGTCCCCAGCTCCAGCACAGGCTTTGCTGTCTCCTCTCCAGGCACGATGATGTCTCCCCTTGCATCTGCCAATGATGGGAGGCTGCATGGGGATAGGATACGAGCACAGACATGAGGACAATGCAAGACAACCCAGTGCCACCCTGGAGAGTCTCATCTCAGGTCCAGGGCCACCAGCAGAGGATCAGCATCCATCTCAGGGAGCAGATGAGAGAGGACCAGCAGCATCCTCCCCTCCTGCCCAGCACAGAGGGAATTTGCTTCCGCAGCCAAAAAGAAGCCACCAAACACCAGCTCCATGTTCATGCACTGGGTCCCACCACCATCTCCAAGGGGTTCCACCTTCCCAGCCTCCTGGTGAAACCAGAGGCAGCGTTGTCTGTGCAAAAGCAACCTCTTGAGCCCAGTGCAGGAGTGGAAGCGTCACCTAGGGAAGGGCAATTCTCCAGGGACTCATTCCCCCAGCTTGGGGTGACACTCCCCATGATGGAGCTGCTGCCCACCCCTCTGCTCATTCCTCCTCACCAGCATCACAGGGGCAAAAAACCCGAAAACCAAATCCTGCTGCATGCAACATGCTTTGAAACGGAAAGGAAAGAGGAGGAGGAGAAGGCAAAGCAACAAGGCTCGGGGTGCATAATAATCTTGTTAAAAATCTCAGCAGGGATGCGGTGTAATTAATCCTAACAAATTCATTGTGGAACAATCCGTTGGTTGGTTCGGGACAAACTGGAAGCTGGCTCCCATGGCATCGTCACAAGCAGGTAGCAGGTACCTCCGGGTACCTTTTGGCAAGAGAAGCAGGATGAATCCTCCCCTTTCTGCTGCTGCTGGAGCTGCGGTCACCACCAAAAAGGCGGCTGCTTGTGGAGGAGAAGGGGTTTTGCCAGGTTATCAGGTGGCGAATGGGGACAGGGACCCCACAGGCTCCCCGGTACCCAAACCACCACCAAGCTGAGACAGGGAGCAGGAGAGGGATGCTTAGGAGGGCACAGCCAGCCCTTCTCCTCTGCAATGGTATTTAGGAAAACAAGGCTGAGCCTTTCCCAGATTTTAGCTACTGGGTGAAATGAATTGACTAAACAAATACACGTCGATTTGCTCTGAATTCTTGCAGGGATTGCCTTTTGTCCTTCATTTTGCAGAAGCACCATCGCAAGCTAAGCCAGCGCTGACATGACTGCATTGCTCGGCCTTCCCCATCTCCTCTCACCCTCACCACAAGCAATGAATTCCCTCTGCAAGACAATTTTTGCCCTAATGAATGCCCTGTAAATCTAAATAGGAAGCATTAAAAGTCTCTCCTGTTTCAGCTGGAGACCAGTGGCTTAAAATCTGTAGGGCTAAACATGCTTTGGTGTCTCATGAAGATGGAGAGGGACGTCTATGCTTTGTCATCATGCTTTGGCTTTTAAGATGTCCCAGGCCAACAAAATAATAATGAAACACCCTCAACTCTGCCAGGTCTTCCTTGCCAGAGCCTGGAAACCACTACTTTTAGCATCTCGGTCAGACCTTTACAGGAGGGCTTTCCTCCCTGAAGGCTTTCCCAGCTTTCCTCTCCTCCTCCCCACCTCGTCTTATCTCCTAAACAAAGTATGTCAGGCAACATTAGCTCAGCCTTCCCCTGATCCCTGCCCAGGGAGCATCCCTTGCAAAACAAATCACTCTGTGTCAGCAGAAGTGTCTGGAGTGATAAAAGCCGTTCAGCGGTGGTGGCTGCATATGACCAGCCACCGGACGCTCCCAAGCTCATTAGGACCTTGAATATATTGGCAGATTTTCTGCTTCACCTGCCAGGGTGGCTGAGGATGAATGAATTCCTCATGCTAGCTGGTCCCTCTTGCCTCTCTTTCTTTAACCCTCATGGAGATTTAAGGTGCTTCAGTGGCTTTCGCCTTTCTGGGGAGATGACGATATCAAACCCTTCCTTGCTCCACCGCAAGGTGCACGGTGGGTGCTTGCCTTAGTTTCCCCATCTGTAAAAAAAAAAAAAAAAAGGGTGATAATTCTTAGCAGTTTGGGATCTATTTATCTGTTCCCCATGTCCTTGGTGCTGGCATGACCTGCCTGACTGCAAGAAGACAGAGAAAGCAGGAGGGCTCCTGGAGATGCTGCCCAGCACCATGTAGGATGGGGTACCCAGGTAGGGACAAGACAGGAAGCTGAGACATGGGCAGCACATGGAGCTCCTCTCCGAGATGAGCATCTACTCCTCTGAAGCAGTCTTCAAAGTTCAGTGCATCACCATGCTCCATTTTTGGAGCAATTTTCCTCCTCGTGCTTTTTTATTTGGTCATGAACTTGTCTGGTGCTGGGGAAGATCAGCCTGTCTGGCTCTTACAATGGGAAGGTGGAGGGGTTTCCCCCCCGCCCCCATTTTAATTTTTTTCCCTTTTTTTCCTTCTTTTTTCCTTCCCCCCCTTTTTGTCTGCTTTTTTTAATTTTTTTTTTCCTTTCCCCACTCCTGCCACTCACTGTCAGGATGTTGTTCCTGCTCCTGTTCTCCTGCAGGATGTGTTCCCACACCACCAAGGCCACGAGCACTTGGGAATTTTGGCAGGGCTTCCTCATCAGGAAAACCTGGGGGGGGGGGGGGCAGATGGGAGAGGGGCATGGAAGGAGTTAACATCAGGGGAAGCCTGCAGGCAAAATCTCCAAACTCACCAGACCCTCAAATACAATGAGTTAAACTCCCTGATTATCTACAGAATAAACAAAGCACCAACCCAAACTCCTCCATGCTCCTTCTCAGAAGACCCCCAAGTCCATCCCCTGGTTATGGGGTGAGGGCCTCACAGACCTGGGACAGACGGCAACCGTTGGAGGGACAGACACAGTCCATGCACATGGGTAGGTTTGGGGGCCCCACGTTTGGTTTTTGATGTTTTCCTTCAAAAAAACCCCAATTTACAGTTCAGGGACCTCCTGAGCCATGGATGCCTCTGAAGAGGAGGACCCCCATTAGCCAGAGCATAACGAGAACAAACACTTGTCACACGGGCTTTATTGAGACAGGCAAGTGCTGAGAAAGAGTCTGTGCAAATATTAATTGAGATAATCAAAGCTACTGGGGAGCGGTGTTGAGGGATGAGCTGCAAGGAGAGAGAACTTTCTGCTTCCCATGGACCAGAAGTGGCGGATGGATGGGGCTGGCTGGAGGGATGCAGGATGCGCAGGGTGTTCGGGCAGACAGATGCAGGATGCTCAGGGTGCCTAGGCAGATGCAGGACAGGTAGGGGCAACCAGGGAAGGGATCTTAAAACACACTCATCTCCCACAGCCTCCCCAGACATCATCAAAGGTCTTGAACATGCATTGGAAGGAGAAGCAAAAGCAGGGGACCAGTGAGTGAATAACTTGCAGGCCTTTTCCTTCTGAAAGACGAGAAAAGCAAACCCCCGGGGCAGAGATGATGCTGTATTTTAAGGGCGAACAGGAGGAGTTGCAAGCCATTGGGATGGGAGATAAAAGCCAACCTGTCCGGAGAAGACAGGCTGTTAAACCTGGAGGAGAGGGAACATCTTCCACCCAAGCAGCATCAGCGGGACAAGAGAAGGGCTGGCCTGTGGAAGGACAGTTTGGGAGAGCTCAACGGCTGCATCTTCAGCTCCTTCTTCAAGTCACAGAGTAAAGGAGATAAATTCAGAAGAATGAATGCAAAGGGCTATGGCATTCCATAGTCTCGCCACGGAATCATCTCAGGAGAGCCAAGCTGCATAACCCCTGCTTGGTGGCCCTGACCGATGTCCTTGGCTTATTTAGCAGGTTTAGGTGACACCAATTGCTGGGCAAATGTTTAGTCTCCTTTGCTGGCATCCTCTCTCAATGATGCTGCTGGATCTATGGGGGTGCTTTCTGCTGGATCTGTGGAGGTGCTGAGGAGGCTTGGGGCTCACACAGGTATTTTGCAAAGGTGAGATCCATAAATGCAACTGAGGTCTTCAGCATGATGAAGCTCTTCCCCACACTTAAGTTCATCACACAGCTGTGCTCCCGGGGGATGCAGAAAGCAGGAACCCAGGGCAGGGCAAGCTCCTGTGGCCCAGGTTGTCCGTAATCAGAAAGCCCAAAGCCCTGATAATGGAGTATTTAACCCCTTTACTACAGCTCCATCCCCTGCAGGGATCAGCACTGCCTGGGCAAGCTGGATGAGGGCAGCCCCAAACTGATGCTCATGGAGAGATGGCTGGGAGGAGGGACTGTGCCTGGTGCAGGGCAGAGGGGAGCTGAAGGCTGTAGGTGGCTCCTTCCCCCAGGATAGGAGGACATCAGGCCAGGAGCAATTATGGACTTTCACCACCTGGACTGTTTGATCCAAGGAAGAAACACCCAGAAACTTACTGTTTTCTGGAGGAAAAACTGGAAAAGCCAATAGAGCTCATGTTCCTTCTTGACCAGGAGATGGAAGAGCAGGAGCATCTCACAAAAGCCTCGCTGGTACTCTGCCAAGCAAGAGGTCATCCAGACATGCTCATTGTAATGGAGAGCAGAGATGAGATCGGCACTGCCAGATGCCAAATGTCCTCCCTGGGAAAGCCCCTTGGGGCCATGCTGTACCTGCTGCCCCCCTGCCCGCTCTCCAGCCTCTGCGTTGTACTCATAGATCAGCAGAAGGAACTTTTCCAGCTGCTTCTTGTCCACCATGCTTTGGCTTCATCTCATGTGCAGTCTCTGCAGGTCCAAGCCTGGAGGGAGAGACATCCTCCCACACTGGACATTTGGAGCTGGGTGTTCACACCGGACTCCTTCACACCATCACATCCTGCACACATAATCTGGGAAAAAACTTCATGGGCAAAACAAGCTTGAGACAGGGCAGAGCTGATTTCCCAACCCAGAGGACTCAAGAGGGCTCCAAGACAGCTCTCCTACCCTGCTTTTGACCACAGATTTCCTCCTGGACCAAGAGTCCCACCATCCCTGCTGCCCCAAGTTTTGTCTGCACACTTGCCTACGTCTACAAGAAGTTTTAGCTCTGAGCAATGTGTGTAACCCCCACCAGCTCTCTAAGCAGTTCACTTCATGCGGAAGATTTCTTCTTCACCCAGTGGTAGGAAAAAAAAGCAGCAAGAAGGTGTATCTGGCTGAAGGTGTGACATTTTTCTAAGGTCTTCTCCAGCTGAATGCAGTATCTTTCATTTCTAAAGCAGCACCTTTTCACAGCAAGGCACTTGAAAAAAAAAACCCAAACCTTACCTTCTTGCTTCAGCTGGGTTGATTTATGCAGGTTACATTGATTTGTAACAAATTTTGCAAGATCATTTAATATTCCTTTTGTTGTACAACTTGGAGAAGCCTAAATGGGAATCTGAATATAATAACGCTCTTGACTGAAGTAAGCTCCTTTCATCCACAAAAAAAAATGAGCCCGGAGGGTCTCTCCCAGCTCCCAGCTTCTCTCTAATGACATCTCTATCTTCTGTCTCTCTCTATATAATTCCCTCTCTCTGGGTCACTCGACCCATTGCTGCAAAGCCGATGGCTCCAGGCGATGCTGTAGCAGGTGCCAGATCTAGCAATCAAACGCTGCAGCTCACAGTGAGAAAAGAGGTAGAAAATGCCATGAATTGAAGTGGCCGTGGGGATTTTAAGGTGTTCAGAAATATGACGTGTGCTGGGGCTGGGCCAGCCAGGGTGTAGCATGGGTGGCTGCTGACGGGTTGTCATCCCTCACCCTGCCACTGCCGTGGTGCAAAGACACTCATCCCGGTATCTCAACCAGGTAAAAATCCAGCATTGATAGCCCTGGTCCTTCTGCAGCTGATGGAGCTGACACCAAATTGGGCAGAAATGTCGATCTGCTTGAGGGTAGGAAGGGTCTGCAGAGGGATCTGGACAGGCTGGATCAATGGGCCGAGGTGAATTGTATGAAGTTTAACAAGGCCAAGTGCTGGGTCCTGTATTTGGGTCACAACAACCCCATGCAATGCTACAGGCTTGGGGAAGACTGGCTGGAAAGCTGCCCAGCAGAGAAGGACCTGGTTAACAGCTGGCTGAACATGAGTCAGCAGTGAGCCCAGGCGGCCAAGAAGGCCACCAAGAATGCCATGGGTATAACTGGCCTCAGGTGAATCATGTTAGCTGTGGTGTTCTCCAGAATAAATGCCAAGTGGCTGGTGAAATGACCTTCAAAACTATTTTGACGCTGAGGCCAAGATGCTTTAAGTCAGCAGTCAGCAAGTCAGGCACTGAAGGCTTCTGGAAAGGAGTCCTTCATTTGCTGCCCAAGTAGGATTTGGAGATTCAGCTGCTGGTAACTCTATGCCAAGGATGCTTCAGCCTCTCTTTCAGAGAGCTCCTCAGTCCTGATGGACACATTGAGCCATGATGTGATTTCTAAATCCAAATATTTGTCTTGGAGGAATTAAGCAGTGTGCCCAGGTGGCCAAGGAGGCCAACAGCATCCTGGCTTCTATCAGGAATAGTGTGGGCAGCAGGAGCAGGGCAGGGATGGTGCCCCTGTGCTCGGCACTGGGGAGGCCGCACCTCGAATGCTGGGTTCAGTTTTGGGCCCCTCAGGACAAGAAGGACATTGAGGTGCTGGAGCGTGTCCTGAGAAGGGCAACGGAGCTGGGGAAGGGTCTGGAGAACAAGTGTGATGGGGAGCGGCTGAGGGAGCTGGGGGGGTTTGGTCTGGAGAAGAGGAGGCTGAGGGGAGACCTTATCGCTCTCTGCAACTACCTGAAAGTTGGTTGTAGTGAGGTGGGTGTTGGTCTCTTCTCCCAAGTTACTAGCGATAGGACATGAGGAAATGGCCTCAAGTTGCATCAGGGGAGGTTTGGATTGGATATTAGGAAAAATGTCTTTACTGAAAGAGTGGTCAGGCCCTGGAACAGGCTGCCCAGAGAGGTGGTGGAGTCACCATCCCTGGGGGTGTTAAAAACGTGTAGATGTGGCACTTTGGGACATGGTTTAGGAGGCACGGTGGTGTTGGGTTGGTGGTTGGACTTGGTGATCTTAAAGGTCTTTTCCAGCCTTAATGATTCTATGAGAGGAGGGAGGATTTCATTGCAGCCTCTCTGCCCAGTCCCAGCACACAATTTCAAAATGGGTGATTAAGGTGTGTAGGACCTTCGTATGGTCTTTGGTGCTTTAACCCCATCCCTCCTAAAAAGGTCCAGTTGCCAGCTGGATTAGGGAGCTGATCAGCGTTGCAGCTAGCTCATGCCCATCTACAGGGTTAGTTGTTCTGTAGGTGGCTGGACACTGAAACTCAGGTCACTGTAACATGGCTGAGGACTTGCCATGGACATGCCATCAGCACTTACCGATGAAGCTGCAGACCTAGGAGAAATGTCTGTGCTGTGTCTCCGGCAACAGCTAGATCTTGCCATACGTCTTACACAGCCCTTGTTAATTCTGCCGTCAAGGAGGGACACGGCTGAAAAACTGCCCCAGGGTTTGGACCAAAATGGGATTTCGTATGGATTTTTTCCCTGTTTCAGACCCAGAGGGATGTGCAGGACGGGAGGGACAGACTGGCAGACAGATGCATTTGCAAGTGCTGTCAACCACGAGCATCTCATCTCAGGAACAGCCCTGTGAGATATTCTATGCCCCTGGCTGCATGGGGGATGCCAGGCCCTGGGGGTGACAACACAACACCTTGGGCACCCCATCTGTGTCCCCAGGGGTGGCTTTGGGGCCATCATCTGCTCTTGCGGCCTGACAGACCTTCAATAAGGTGGCAATGTCCCAAACCACGCTACTTGGACCAGCAGTTTCAGGGTTTCCTGCTAAAACAGCTCCAGTTTACTAGTTCATTTAAACCCAAACAGCTCAGCAGAAGAGTTTTCAGCCCAGATTTGCCCATTCCCAGATGCACTGGGGCTCCCCGGTGTCAGGAGAAAGGAGGGGGCTCACAGGATGCTGCAGGGGCATGGGCAGCAACTGCACCCCTTTGCACGGGGGAGACGTTCAGCACTTTTGCAAGATCAGCCCCATTTCGTGGCCCTTCTTGGACAACACAACTCCATTTCCGAGGAGGCAGGAGCATCCTCTCCCCCACCTCCCCATCCCCTGGGTTCCGGAGCTGTAGCTCCATACACCAGCTGGACAGGGTCTAAGAAGTCACCCTGCCAAAAAGCACCGTCCCCAGCCTCCATGCCACCAGCAAGCTAACCTGACTTCCCCAGATGCTTTCCAGACACTGCCTTTAAGTCCAGACAGGAAAATTTCTCACTACCAGCCCGGCAAGGGGGAAGCAGACTGTTTTCGCAGCTCTCTGCAAGTGTGACAAGGTGTCTGGGTTTGTCTCAGAGCTCTTTCGGCTGCTTTCAGGGGAATGAAAAGCTGTTTTTAGAGGCTTAAAAAAAGGAGGGAATTAAAAAAAAAAAAAAAAAAGTGTTTCACTGTGAGAATCAATTCTCCCTCACTGGGCAAAGCTGACTAATTTGTAGACTGCGAGAAAAGAATAAGAAGAAGCCAGCGAGAGAGAAATGCCAGATGAGGATAAGCACAGAGCATCACTATGCAAAGGTTCCTTGATTCCTCAAGGACTTATCTATTCTCCTAGAAAAACAGGGAGGAAAAAGGAAACTTTCTGGGTGGTATCCCTTTCAGATGCCACCCAGGTTGGGGACCCCCTGGAGGCGATCCCTGGAGCCACCCTCTCTGCCACTGAGCCTGCTCACCCTGTTGATGGGCATCTTGGCTCTTTATAAGCAGGAGGAGAGTGGAGCCAGCCAGGCAAGGGTAGTAAAAGCTCCCCTGGGTTAATACTATCCTAAAGCTCATAAACCACATCAGCAGCTTGCTTGGTGCCGGCACAGCTCCTATTGACCACATACCCCTGCTCCCTTGATGGGAAAACACAGCCCCGAGCCTACATTGCTCCATTTAATTCCAGTCTAAGTCCGCTTTTAGCAGAGGATAAAAGGCAAGTGCAGTGTGGGTTAGCATTGCTAATTAGAAACGACCAGAGAGGAGAAATTAAGGGGATGAAAACCAGGAAAGGAAACGGTATCAGAATCTGAAATTTATGCATTCAGCAGAAGAAACACTTAATAACATGACTCCTGGTGTCCAAAGGCAGGTCCTGGAGGAAGGGCTGTGCAGGCAGTGCGGTGCAGGAACACCACTGATGCTGCTGCCCAGCTCTTTCAAGGGAGGGGGAACAGGGAAATTCAGGTTTTTTTTTTAAACCCAGCACCAAACCGAAAGGAAAGAAGAGTGAATTTGTGCTTCTTGTGCTCCTGCTCCCTCCTTACAAAAGGGCGAGCTTCAGCAGAAGTCTGGCCATCCTGGGAGCAAACAGACCATGTCCCCATCATTGGCATCCGCGTGGAAGTTCTGCCACTTTGGGGCTATGGGACTGGAGAAACAAGGTGCAGAAAACCCCAGCTGGCTGTGGGTGAGTCAGGCCAAGGCGTATTCCCAAACCAGGTGAATGAACCTGTTCCTAAACTGGAACATGCCTAAGGTCCTGAACGATGCCAGCTCAGCCAGTGCTTATCAAAGCACAAGTCAGAGATGCCTGACCTTTCAGATCCTGTCTCGAAAACACGTTTATGGCTTGTTTCAATCACCCTGTGTACATACAGTTGGGCTTTCATCTCCCAGAGAAATCCCCTGGGCTGGAAATAGCATCTGGGGGAGTGTTAAGAGGAGGTATGCTCAATTTTTACTCCTCTCCAAGTGGAGTAAAAGACAGGGACGAGGAGGGCTGCCCAGACTCAGGGAGCCCCATGTACCAGCAGGGAGAAGAAGGAGGGTCTGAGCTGAGAGGTGTTGGTTTGGGAGGAGGCACTCGCCATGTCCCAGCTCTGCAGTGATGCTCACGCATCACCCACTCATAAGAGGAGAAGAGGGGAGGGGATCACACTCCTGCAGGGCAGAGGTGGGCTGAGAGATGCTGTGAGGTCACAGGGACAGGAGTTCACTGAGATATCAGGTCACACAGCATTCTTAGCCGGTATCTCCTCTCCAACCTGAATCCAACCCCCTTGGCAAGGAGCTAAAGGTGCCCAAATCGTTTAGCATCTCTTGGGCTTCCTGATGACCCATTTACAATGGCTTGGGTAGATCTCAGTCTACATCCCATGTATAATGTGATTACAAGGCTGTGTAATTGCTGCATAATTGTCCTTCTTCCTGAGGCTGGTGCACCCTGGGGTTCCAGCCTCTCAATCTTAATTAAAAAGAATAAATCTTAATCAATCTCAATTGTAATTTCAGAGCTCGGGGGGTGGGGGGAAAGTCCCTCAGCACACAAGCAACCTTTGGGGTGTAAGGGGAACATGAACCCATGTGGGGAAATTAGTCAGACAAAGGGGTCTCGGAGGTGCCGTGCCCCATCATTAGGGGTCTAATTGAGGACTCTTTTAAACAGTACTTTAACTCCTCAGCAGCTGATCGTTTGGCAGAGCAAAGTCCCAGGAAGATTCACCTGCCAGCTACAGACCATTTCCAAGCAGCCAGGCATCCTTTTCCCTGCATTTTACAGAGGAGGGAAATGGCATGAGCAGAGCTGTTTGCCGTCCTCCGACTGCTAGGACGCAGGAGCAGATCAGCCTTTTCTTGTCCTTGAGTCAAAGGGAGTGATGCCACATCTCATTTTTCTCAGCAAAAGTTTGCAACAGGAGTTTGAGACACCTAATTCTCCTTTTGCCCACCACTCACAGCCCTTTTCGTTGCAGAAATGCACTAACCCGTGGGGTCAGGGCAGTGGGATGCAAACCAGCTCCTGCCTGGAAAGCAAGAAGCAATGTTAGTGATTGGGCAGGGCTCATAAAGCTTTTCCAGGATCTGGCCACCAAGCTGCTGGGACCCAAGGAACTCAAGGATGAGGAGAAAGGGCTTTCCAAAAGAAGGGTTTTCCAAGACAGGGATCTGAAAAGGACTGCTGAAGGGGAAGCTAGGAGTGAAGGCACAATTTAAGGACACTGTGAAGGAGAGGAAGCCACCTCAAGGACTTTGCAGATGCCTGCTGAACATGAGCTGCCCCATGCAGAGAGCTTGCTCCTAGAAATAAAGTCTGTACCTTGGCCTCATACCTGCAGAAGGGGCGGGTCAGACATCCAGACCATGGCTGGGATGGTCAAATGAGAAAACAAACAGGAACTAGGGTAAGGAGGGGAAAAAAAGGAAAGAAAAACCAACCAAAAAGGCAGATAGATGCAGTTAGGAAGTCTGTCTCACTCCCCCAGTGCAGAGCCCAGGTATGTAGTGTGAGCCTGCAAAGCCTGGCTGGTTTGGCTGCAGGCAACTGTAAATCAGTCAGTCAGTCCTCGTTATTGCAAACCAGCCCCTGGTCACCTGAGATACACAGCTGCTAACACCCAGGACGGCACGAGAGAGGTGCTCAGATAAGTAACACTCAAGGGAAGGTTTGCCTACAATCATGTCCCTCCTGCATTCTCCCATCTAGGACCAGGAGAGTTGCCCCTCTAGCCCCAATACTTTTAAAGAAAAGCCACCCAGACAGCAGCGTTTGCACTTGGAGAGCTGAAATGGTGTTAGATGATGTAGCACATGAAAGAAGAGAGGTCTAGATACAAAGAAATGCTCTTTCAGAGCTGTCTTGTTGAGGAGTAACTGGGCCAGATCTCATCTCCTGTATTAACTATTTTGTCTTCACTTCTGTCTGTGACTAGCAAGGACCTGCCCCACTTGGTATCCAGGGAAACCTAAGCAGGTTGCAAAAGGGCAAAGAAAGAGTGAAATGAGGAGGAAAAGAAAAAAGAGTGATCCCAAGAAGCTTTGGAGAGAGCTGATGGAGGAGAACTCCACTTCCAAATGAATTTTAAATGAAAAAAAATAATGCTCTTTACCGATTATTTCACATACAAAATAAAAGCTCTGGAGATTGCTGCACCATTCCCCAATAACTACTGCATCTGGACATCTCAAGACTACACAGAGAGGTGAACTAAAGCCTTTTCCAGGCAGGTCCTGACCTTGGGGGGCAGGACCAGAAATTAATTCAATCTCACATAGGCTGAGAAAATGCTCTTTAAAGCGGAGGCAGGAGGTAGGAACCCATAGGGGCCAAGTGGTGATGACACCCCTGGGAGGAGACTTGCCACAGAGGCCCCACTTGGAGGCTGGGGTAGAGTTTTCTATTTATCACAAGGATGAGCCTCAATTCCCCAGGGCTCTGAAAGCAATGAGGAAACCTTGCCTAGCACAGGACTGTGGGAAGGCAGATGGTGCCACAAACTGAGAGCAGCCACCTCCACCTCCACCGCCTCCACCATCCAGGGGAACACCCAGGATGGACTTCACCTCTGCACCCATGTCATCTCCTAGCATGGCACGGAGATGGGCATTTAGGATCATGGTACATGAATTCTACCTCCCCGCAACATGCCCTCATGGTCTAACCTCCCTCTCTGAACCTTTTCTTTGCCCAGAGGACAACAGGGTACTACAGTTGGGTCTCAGCATTGTAATTCAGCTCCTTTTCAAGGCCTCTGAGCAAGGTCTGCCTGGAGCCAGAGGAGGAGGTAATCCCTCATGAGCCATATGCTATGAAAATCTTCACTCCTGGAGATAAAGCAAAAACTGAGTATAGATGTAGGGAGCAAAACCCACTGT
The DNA here is from genome assembly GCA_013389905.1 of Sula dactylatra. Lineage (NCBI taxonomy): Eukaryota > Metazoa > Chordata > Aves > Suliformes > Sulidae > Sula > Sula dactylatra. The sequence goes on along the minus strand of WEKW01016647.1, from coordinate 123,101 downwards.
GATTTGTTCAAAAAGATGGAGAGAAATTCTAAAACTCCAGCTTCAAGATGAGGGGGAATTGATCCACACCATTTCAAAACAGCCCCTCCCATCACCACCGGGTCTTGCCTGGGATGCTGCACCTATGTGCTAACACAACAGAGCTGAACGATGGGTAGTGCAAACAAGTCCTGTCTTTGTTTTAGAACTCCTTTCATCTGATGTCTTCTGGTTCTCACCTTGTGAGGAAGAGTAATTTTTCCCTGCTTGCCCTTCCCCACCACTCAGGTTTTTATAGACCTCTGTCACCGTCCCCATCCATCATCCTTTCCCTGTCCTGATGGGAGTGGGTTATTTAAGCTTTCCTCGTACACACGCCATTCTACCCCTCTGATCTCCCTCGTCACCCCTCAAAATTGTCACCCAGGGAGCTCCGATTCTCAGCACAGCAGCTAGGAGCTACGAGATGCACGTGAGAAAGGTGTGGCCACTGTGCTACATCTGGCTGAAACCTCTAAAAGTGAAAAGGTGATTATTTCCACCTTTAACCATCTCACATCCACCCAAGACTACTTTGAGGCAGCATGCAGACCCATGATCTGGAAGCCTGATGTCCTAAAATTGTGTGGCTGCAATCACTGGGTGACTCTTGACTACTCTGCCTGGTGAGTTCAGCTCAGCTGTTGTGCTCTCCTGACTTTTGGTTTCCAGAGACCATGAAATATTAAGGAAAAAAAAAAATATAAATAAGAATTTCTAAGGGATTTCCAAAGAGCTCTTGTCTCCTTCTTGGGTGGGTCAAAGTTGGACCCACAGAAATGAGCAGAGAAAGGAGGAGGTGAGTTCTTTTTTGACACAGCTCAGATCTTGCTTAAAAGAAACTGAACGCAGAGATACTTTGTGAGGCAGGCGAGGGTGTTGGGATGGAGAAGCCCCTTTGGGCAGCAAAGACACCATCGTCCAAATAGCTGTTTAGCTTCTCTGACAGCATCTTCCAGCGACCCATTCATCTTTTATGGATGGAGGGCTGCAAACTCTCCCTCCCTATCCCCAGTTTTGTTCTTAAAAACTGTTCCATCAAAGAGATCTATGAAAGGCTCAGTTCCCAGCTGACAAGCTATCTGTTTAAAGTTTATATGCCTGGGAACATTCACAAAGACTTACTAATGGAAAACTGCTGAAGGGAGCAAGCCCATATGCAGCCGCCACACAAACACGTCTCCATTATCATTTAATGCTCCCCAGCCTGGCGAAACAACACGTTCTCACTCCTCATCCCATCCTCTCCCTGCTTCAGTGCTCGGGACTCACTTATTTCCCACCAGCAGGAGCAGGCAGTCCAAGGATCTGGCAGAGAGGGACAAGACGGCACATGGAGGTCTACCTCACCAAGAGGGTGAAGCTGGATGCACAACCCGCCCCAGCGCTCCGGGTCTCTGGCTGCAATGACAAGAAGGAGAATCGTCTAGGAGATGCCTGCGGTGGATGGCTTTAGCTGAGGAGCTGTCTCCAGCATGGACCATGGTGCTTCAGTCTGCACGGAAGGAGAGCAGCTCCCACCCCAACGGGGTGGACGTGGGAATGGCAGAGCCACATCTCCTGGGGATCAAAGGAGGTGGCAAGGGTAAGCTGGAGCAAGGTGAAACCATCCCCAACACATGCTGAAAACTCGGAGTATTTTAACCCTCTCTGCAAAGATCCCAGAAGACAAAGAGGGGGCCACGTATGGATGCTCTGGGTGGGAAAAAAAGGGTTGGGGTAAAAAGGGCTGGGGGCAGGTAGAGCCTGAGGCTCCCCCCTGCCCCAGGAGGCTGCTGCGGGGTGTCCTGCACCCCAAGGTCAAGGCCTGTGGGGAAAGCCCGGGCATGCTGCTGCCATTGCACGGCAGGAAGAAGAGTAACTCATGGCCTGTGCCTCCTCTCGTGGCTGCCTGCTGAGCTAGCCACAAGAAAACTGCTCTTGCAGTTCCACAAACCTAGAGAGTGTCCTTCCACTCTTCCTAAGCACTTGCTGCCCGGTGAAAACCATTCTTTCCAACATTGGCTTCATTCAAGTTGGGAAAATAAAGAAATTAAACGTGTGTCCTTTCCAACCCACATCAGCTAAGAAATATAAGTGGTGACATTCACATATGCATGCCCTGGGTGATGTTTTACTCTCAGCACACTGAGAAGCAGAGTATGACCTTGGATCCTTGAAAACAAAGATTTATCAGCGAGCGGCCGCAAAGCTCATCAAACCAGGCAAAGAGCAAAGCCAAGATGAATGGACAATAAGGGCATCGCTCTTTCCTCTTCCCAACACACATGTAAATAAATGCAGCATTCCCAGCCAGGCGACGACATATCAAATGCAGCCAATCCAAGGTAATTGTTGGTGCTTTTTCTGGCTTAAGATTTCCAACCTTGGGGTTTTCCACGTGGAAGAAAAACCCTGTTCTGATAAATACTTCTGGCTGTGCAGCTTGTGTTTAATTTGACAAAAGGACAAACCAGTAAAAGCCTTGAAACAACAGACTTAAAAAAAAAAAAAGGATATTAAGCATAAGATTTTCTTGGGATGAGGGATGGAAAAGCCTGGGACTGCAAAGCCAAAATGGCTGAGACTCATGGAGATAAGCAAAGCAACACACGTTGGAGAGGGTCAGCAGGGAGCTGCCGGTCCCCCCATCCCTGACCACGACCTCACACTGAGCTCCCTCTGCAGACCAGCACCACCAAGAAAATTTCATCCTGACATCTCCATCACCCCCACGTTCCGCAGGCTCTGAGTTTCTGCATCATCCATGACCATTCCCGAGACGGTCCAAATGCCCCATGCCTACGTCTGTGCAGCTGGCAGATGTTTTGGAGTGATGAGGCAACAGGGACCAGGATTTTCTGCTCTTATCCTTATTCAGCCTTGCACCGCTGCCAGTGCTGAGCATCTCCATCTCAGGGGATGGAGTCACACACCTCTCCTGGCAGCAAGAGACCTGCTTCTATAGGCAGGCAACAGCTCTGCAGAAGGCAGACAGTGCCCAAGGTGCTGCTTAAACCCATTTCTAAGCCCGAGAGAGGCGATGTAAATGGACAGCAATGCCAAGCCTCATTCTTCCCCCACAGTCAGGTGGAAAAGGCCATCAACACTAGAAAAAGGCATTCCCCAAACACCCACAAATCCATCTAATGTAACAGCCTCACATATTGATTACCTGGTGTGGCCAAATTAAGCAGCTGCCGGGAATTCCCACCAAGATTTGCAGACACGTGGGTTTTTGCGAGGACACAAAGGATGTCATTTTTGGTATCACTCCATTTGTTCGTGATATTACTTCCTTTTATAGGTTCAATAAATTTTTAAAAAAAGCACTTTTATTGAGCCATCCCCTAATGAACAACCCTGCCAACTGGCTTCTTGAAAGAAGTCAAGGTAACGTTGACACTTTATGTCAATGCAGTAAAAAGCAAAATAATGTTGTTAACTCCTCAAAGTTCACAGGTCCTCGCCTGCGTGGAAGTGCCTTGGGGTGCAAAGAATAGACCCATCATAAATGAGGTACCATGAATCATTTAACACTGCCCGCCTGCACCTTCTACAGAGCCCAGGCTTGGATTTCAGTGGGAAATATATAAGCTCAGCTCAGTGTTTACTGTGATGGAAAGTTCCCTATCTATTAGGAAAGGTTTTCTTTGGTTCAGGCTCTATGGACAGGGTGGACGTTGTGTTGGGGCACCTCAGCCTGGAGGTCACTACAAGGAGATGGGACCAGTGCTGGATGTCACCTAGAGGTAACCTGAAGAAGCAAGCAGACCTGGAGAAGGAGGGCCAGATTTCACAAGGACCAAAGGAAGAGATGCAAAATGGGGTCAGACAGAGCAAGCATGGATCAAAAACCAGCAGGAGACAGTGGAAAAGGGGAGTCAGAGATCCAGACAGCCTTCCAAGTTCATTGCCTCACCTTGCAGCATCGCCGACAGACAGCCCATCTGGCTCAGCCCCTGGCAGCGGGGATGGGAGAAGATGCTCTGGTCCAGAAAAGCAGTCGGGGACTGAGAATAGACAAGAACAACTGCCCTCAGCTTGGCTTATGAGCTCAAAAATAGCCACCCACCGCAATTAAATCATTGGCAGGTTATTCACTGGCGTTGTCAGCCCAGCACAAACTCCTCATTTGGAGGCTTCAGTCATTGGAAATAAGGTTTATTCAGAGTGTGTTGGAAAATTACAGGGGGCAAGGAGACAAATCACACTGAGATCACCTATCCTGTTGTTTCCTCGGAGTGAATTACACTGGTTTAAATTCAGACATGAGGTTATACCCAGGACATATTTCCTAGATAAATAAGCCACTAGCCTTTTCTACTTGTAACCAGGCAACATGCAGACATGTGGGTGTAGGACACCAATGAATGTTTATATTGGGTATTATAACCTTTATTTACTGTTGGACTGGCGCTATTCTCTCATTCTGAAGAAGAAAGGAAGGTTTATTGCCAAGCAGAGTGGTTATGAACTCCTGCCTTATAGCCAAGCCCCACATGAAGGAGAGAGAAAAAAAAAAAAACAGGCATTAGATCTCCATCCTCCCCAAGCACCAGACCAAGGGTCCCTGCCGCAGCTCCTGGCATGGGGAGCAGCTCTTTAAACATTTAATATGCTAAAATCAGCAGCGAGTGAGATGGAAAAAAATAAAAAAAAAACCCCAAACCCGGAGCAGCCTGATTTCAAGCCTTTAGAGACACAGAGCCATTAAACTTTCATGTCCACCCTTCACCTCCTTGCTGCCCGGCTCTGATCTGATTTAGCAAACATGTGGTCCCAGGGACCGGGACCTGCTCTAGGCAAGGTAGGGAAGATAAAAACAGGTGCCGGTGCCTGGGCATGGGATACTGAGACACACGATCCTAAGAAAAAGGTGGTTTCTTGGTTTTAGTCTTTTCAGGATGATTTTCCTTCTGTGCCAGGAGATCTCCCTCCCACCAGCCCTACCAGACCACTAGGGGTAAAGGGGGTATCACTGGGACTATTAGAAAAGTAACCAGTATGGGCATATCTATTAAAAAAAATATAGATTATATAAACATATAAAAGATATGGAAATAAAAAATATATAATATAAATATATAAAAATAACAGTTATTTATACTTTATTGACATTTTCTCAAAAGGATCTTATGGGAATGATTAAAAATAAACTTCTCAGTAAGCTAGCCACTTCAATAATACAAAACACATCAAGGAAAAAAAAAAAATAAATCTCCAGAATGGTTCAGATTAAGGTCCTGTATTTTTTCCCTCCCCCACCCCTTGTGATCTGCAGAAGCTGTCCCAAATTCCCCATTTCACCCAGGGCAGCAGATCTGGGCTTTCCCTTTGGTGGAGTTAAACCACATGTGGTGAGCAGATACGTTTTCTAGAGGTTTACATCAACCAGCACCGTGACCAAATCACCCGCAGTAAAAAATAACCCCAAAAGCCACATTTTCCAGCTGTCCTCCCTGCTCTGCACCCCATCAATGCACAGGAGCCTTGGGCACAGCTGCCGTGCTGTGCAACCACTCGTACAGTAAAACCAAGGTCATTTAAGACCTTAACGGGATGGACATCTCCTGTCCCCAGCACCCATGGGTGTCCTGCCCCGTGACAGAGAGCCTGCGAGATACAGCATGGTGCCTAAGGTGGAAGGCACCCTGGATGCAGACCTTCAATCTGCTGAGGTCCCCCACCACCGATACTCCATCTTCATTAAAAAGCCTCTTTTGGGCTTTCTCCACTGCAGGAAAAAGCATTTCCCAAACGAATGGCTCCAAGAAAAACACAACCAAACCATCTGGCAAAATGAGTTTGCAGAGGCAGTGGTGGCTTTATGGCGTGCAAGGTGCCTCCAGTCCATGGCACAGCCTGGTCTCCAGGTCCCATCACCCAGAAAGACATGGGCGCCCCCATCACTGCACAGGTGACATCCAAACTCTATGGCAAGTACCAGCACCCACACTTCTGCACAGTATCGCTACAGAGCCCAGATCTTGGCCAAGCTGGGATCCATGAGGAGATACTCCTGTACACTTGAGTATTTGCCATGGTCAGAAAGTGGCACCTCCGCTGCTCCCACTAACCCAGCTGAGCCACCAGGCAGGTATTAACCACCAGTCTCAACCTGCTGATAGCCCGCTATGGCATCCATACAATAAATCCACAGTATGGTTATACACCGAAGCATTACAGTGAGGTCCTGGGGCTGCCCAGCTGGTGGGGATGGTGGGTACCAGCTCACCCATGGTGGTTCTCCTTCCACGCCAGCACAGCTACTCCCTGCCCTGGTGACACCACACCAGAACGACCACAGCATTGGGCTCTATGCATGGACACTGCTGTCACGCTTGGGCTGCCCCCATCTCACTTGATTTGTTTGTGCAGTGTAGCAAGTCTGTAAATACAGGAATCCCTCCCAAAGCAGAAAACAGGCAGAAGATGGAGACACTGATGGCACCAGCAATAAAACCAGAGGAGGTTTCAGCATCTTGCAGTCAGATGAATATGGCCATGGGATGCCCTCTTAGGATGATGCCCTTAAACCAGAAGATCCTCGTGAACACCAACTGAGCATCCTTGCTTGCTGATGGAGAAAACCTGCCAGCCCAGCAACCCAAGGGGGACGTTTGGGAGACGGATGGGGACAGACCCATGCTCAGAAGATCTCCTGGAGCCCTCCAATCTCTGCAGGCAGGCTGGGGACAGTTAGAGTGGACATCATATACCTGATGCATCTGCAGCAGCTTTAAAGAGTTTAATTTTGTACCACCTTGACTCAAAATTTTGGTGCAATTCTTTGCCTGCTGTTTATCCACATTAAATACATTTGGCCTGCTTCTGCAGAGACCTTTCTGGGACACTTTCCAGCCTTCTGTCTCTGTTTATCTTGCACCCTTGATAGGGAAAGGGAAAAAAAAAAAAATCCACAACCCAACCCAACCTCCAGGCAGGCAATCTGGTCTCTTTGCTGCACATTACATCTTCCTTTCCTTTCTTGCTGACCTGTTCTTATCTCTAGTCTTCCCCCCCCACACTTTCTACCATCGGCTGCTCTAATAAAAACCGGCCTTTAAGAGACTGAGGGAAGAGCTGGGTTCCTTTTGCTGCAGCCCTAAAGGCCAATCTACCTGTCTTCAGTCCACTTAAATGGACAGTTTCACCTCTGCAGCATCCCAAGTCCAATTACTATCAGGCTAAAAACTGCCTCGTGTGCATGTTCAGAAAAAAAATAAGTAACATGATTTTTATAGGAAGGATTTGCTCTCAGCCAGGGATGCAAATCAGGGTGGTGATTCAGAAAGAGAAACTGCTTTTTGCTCAGACCAGGTTTTTTTTCTCTGTTGCTTCTGACACTCTAGAGATCAAACTTCTTCCAGTTCTTCCAAATTCCATGAATTTTTTGGATGCCAGAATGGGTTTTCTGCAAGAAGCTGATGTTTCCTTTCAAAGTGTTCGAGAAAAAAAAAGAAAAAGCTTTTTTCCTTTTTTTGGAAAAGGAAATACCAAAATAATGGACTTTGACGAGCACAAACCGCTTTGCTCCCTGGTGTTTGCATCCAGGGATGCAGCCACCAGCAAGGCACGAGGGTACCCCAGGATCCCCAAAACCCTGGGTGGGGACAAAGGCAGCAGACCCCAACTCACAACAGAGGAGCACATGCTGTTTGCCTTCCTCCAAAGACTGTTTTTCATCCCACGGCTCTGCAGAAAGATGCAAAAAAAATATAAATAAAAAAATAAAACCTGAGTCTTTCCAAAGGCTGACTGGGAAGGGATGGAGCCACATGTAGCGCAGCGAGGGTCTTGCTGGGGACCTGCTCGCCAAGAGGAGCTCCCATTTTGGGGCTGGGGGTTATAAATAATCCCCCAAAAGAAAAGGAACCAGCTTATTTAGTGCTTGAATCTAAAACTTCAAAAGCAATCACCTTGCAAAAGCCACCCTCAGGGTGGGTGCCCCACGCAGAGGAAAGCCTCAGCAGGCTGCAGCAATGCCCTGAGGGGCCGGGCAGTGGTGGGGCAGCCCTCACCACTGACAGCTGCCTGTAACTGCCCAGGGAATTGCCCAAAGCTGGGGATTTGCACCCCTGTTTCCACTCCTGCCTACACCACTGCTTCCCCAGTGCACAGAGTTAAACCAGAGCCTCTTGGGCTGGAACAGCAGAGGAGAACAGGAGAGGTGAAAAAGCAACATAAAGCAGACAGGTGGGATAAATAGCATCAAAGGAGCACAAATAACATCCTCCAGGCCACCAGCTACAGCGGACAGGGAAGGTTTCCATGCTCATTGTTTCCCTCGGGGGTGAGCCAGGGAGGTGGAGCAGCTCCATCCCCAGGGGATTATTGAGAAGTAACTCACAGCATCTTCCCAGGACAAAGCAGCAGCTCCTGGTGAAGCCACCGTTAGCCAAGAAAACTTCCAGCAACCTGCTACCACAGGGAATAAACACCTCCTTTACTAGCATCACCTCCTACTGCCAAAGTGCCTCCCTCTCTCTACCCCTTATTATCTACTTTATTAAAGTAATTAAGCTCAGCTTGAAGCAATTGCTTCTTTGGTGCTAGGAGGCACCCTGAGTGACAAAACAGACTCAGAGACAGGAAGCTTATGAAGTAAAATGCTCAGAGCTCAGTTGCCTTCTGTAGGATTCAGAGTGAACGACTTGTTGCTGTCACAAAAAAAAAAAATCTCTAGAAGAGTGGTACCATATCCCAAAATCAAGCACATCTCTCAATTTAGCACCACTGGAAGGAATTTTGTCCCGTAGGAAATTCCAAAAGGGAATTTCATTTCAATAACTAACAACATTCCACTCAGATAACGTTTGAACAGTGTAATGTGACATATAATATGAAGCCTATACGTAAGTGAGACAGTAGAAAAGTTTGGATGAAATTAAAGTAATAACATCTCAGTGAAACATTTTGACTATCAAAACGAAATGAGATTCAAAAAAATCCATTACAACACTTTTGTCATAATGGGGCTTTTTTGGTTGGTATTAATAGGCTTCTAGGAATTTTTCCAGTTCAATAAAACTGCATGTTCTGCAAGAAAACTGCAGTAGTGATATCGCAGAGTTCCCCTTTGGGAGGTTCCCTGAATATCCCAGAGGGTTGCAGACTATTTTCTTTCCTGCAGGGAGTGTTGGCACAGCAAGCCTGGCACATCCTTGGCATAGCTGGGGGATTCCCTGGCTCATCTTGGGGCCACCATCCCAGCTCCAGGGTACCTTGTCCAGGCTGGGCACACTGGACTTCACAGCACTGGAGAAATAAAAGCAAGTGGGTTAATTGATATCCCAAGAGCCCTCCCAGAAACAGGGAGGAAAAGGGGATTTTTTGAGAAGAGAGGAGCAATTTTCCGGGTGCAAACATGGACAGGGGATACCCCAGGCTGTGCTGTGCCAATGCCCATGGCTCCCTTTCTGTCCATCTGTCTTTCATCCCAGCCTCACCAGGTCCATTGTGGCAGTGGGAAGCACCCCCCTCACCGGGGGCAAACAGAGGGAAAAGAAATACATCCATCAAAATGCATCTGGCCAGTGGAGATATGGCACCAGCTCACCAAGATGCCTCCCAGCTGGTGATGCTCCTCCACCTGCCAAGTAGTCCCCACTGCTCAAGTGTGCCGCAGCTTATCTAAACTCCAAGGGCATAGAGAGAAGGGGGGGAGGAGGGCGGGAAAGAGCAAGAAATCCCTGATGCATTTATTAAAGATCACTTTGGTCGCAGCAGAAAATTGCTGGCAGCTCCAGCCCTGTCATCTGAGCAGCTGCCATGTGGCCTCCAACCCTTCCCTGCTGGAAGCCAGCCTGGAAATGAGCTGGCCCCAGTATAAGAGTCCTACCCAAAGGATGGGAGCCCATTTGATCTTTGAAATCCAACCCAGTGAATATCCTGCCTGATTTTGCACAGGGAAATCGATGCACACAGGGTGTCCCTGGAGGGGAGCAGAGTGCTGCAGGGCCAGCCGGAGCTGGCGCAGGTACCCCCAAGGGCACCAAGGTCCTCTGGCAGGGTGAGGATGTGCTTGAGGAGCAAGAACAAAATCAGGATGCCCAGTGCAACGGTACCAGCCTGGAAACACAGAGGAAGCATCATCTGGTGCACAGTCACTGCAAACGATCACAGTAAGGAGAGCCAAGGTGGGAGTGGATCGCCTCTCCTGTCCCCACTGCCTGGCCAGCCCAGCCTCCTGCTGCACCCCATCAAAGCAGAAACCATCAGCCAGAGCCCAAGTGATGCCCAAACGGTTCCCAACGCTTCGAGGCATCACATTTTTCAAAGCTAAATGTCCTTGAAGGCTGCAAAAATGCTATGCAAATGGTCAAGCCAGAGCTACTAGTCTCCCATTGAAGCACAAGCAAAGGGAAGGGTTGGGGAACATTTGTATGGGTTGAGCCCCTGGTCCCCACATTGGCATGGTGACTCCCCATGGGCACCAGGTACCACCTCACAGCTGGCTTGGCACCACCCAGTACAGGCAGCATCACCCTCCTGCGCCATTCACAGCACCCGCTGACACCATCAGCTGCAGTGGCAATGCAGCAAGATGCCACCACCCAGCTGGACCTGTGTACTCTGCCCCACGGCCACCAAACTTTCCCTCTGCTCCCTGGCTCCATCGGCCAAGCGTGGCCCTCGGGAGGGGGCACATCATAGACCCATCCTGTGCTCTGGCATCCTGCTCCTGCCCAGGAGCCCCAGCTGAGCTGGGGCTGAGCTGTTGTCCCAGCCAGGGGACACATTGGCCGGTGTGCAGTGGGATGGACATCCCAGGCCCATGGCACCGGCACTGACAAGGCAAGTCTCACGCAGTTGGGCAGCAAACCATCTGCTGGTGGGAGACCTTCATCTTTCATCAGCCCAACTCCTGGGGAAGACTTTCAAAGGAAAAGTGAGTCTACGCTGAAGAATTTGAGATCCCTCTTTCATGGCAGGAGACATGACAGCCTTCCTCCCTCCTCCAACCTCCCTTCCTCCCCTTCACCACGCTAAAATTCAATTTAAAAGTCACTGTGTGCCAGCATGCTATCCCAAGGGGGGTGAGGAGAAATTTCCTCTCCTCTGCACACTTCAAAGGTGCTCGTGATCTGAGAGTGTCTCCCTCTGGTTCCCTTCCCCTCCAGCTTGTTTCCTCGTCTGGCAGCCTCTATACTTCCAGCTCCTCTTGCTCTCTCCCTCGCCCACGTAGCTGGAAGAGAGCAGTGCGTGGATGGCAGCTCTGCTCAGCTTCCAGAGGTGCCAGGTTAGCAACCCTCAAGGACTTGACTTCACTTTTTCTCCAATTTTTCTATTTTTTTGAGCTTTTCCTCTGCCTATTAACTCATTTCAGCTCCAACATGCCAGATGTGTGCCTAGCTAATGCCTGGAGAAGATGAATCCCTGTCTGGTACGCAAAAATGGTGGTTCCTTTATGATTTGTTGTAGGATCACATATGTTGAAGCTTCAGTCGCCACTCATTTGTGCAAGGAGACCATGTCCCATTCCCCAAGGTCTGGGCAAGCCCCAGCATCGAGCAGGTACATCACTGCATGCCCACCTGAAAAAGATGCACTGAAGCTGGCGATGAAGCAGAAGGTCTCACCAGGGCCCTTCCTACAACATCACAGGATAACCAGTTCCGATCCACCCGGCAGAGAGGATTCAATAAAGAGACAAACTTGGGTGTCCCAAAACCAGAAGGAAATTCAGAGCAAGGCACCCCTCGGGAGAAGTCTGGGCTGAAGACAACTGATTGCTTCTCAAACTGCTTTCATGCCCTGGAGCTCATCCACCAGGAAACTTTACTTCTATATTTGTGGACCTTTTTGCATCCAAATCAGATGGAAACAGTAAAAAACCACTGGTCCACAATTTGACAAAGCCACTCCTCCTGCTTCTACTGGCAGGGGGATAAGGGGTGCAGCCGCAGCCCAAGGAGGAGAGCATCCCGAACAACGCTGGCATGGGCAGCTCGTGGCTTTCCAACCAGAGTGCCCTCCTTGCAGGCACAGGTTTCTGGCAGAGGAGATGAAATAGTTGACAAAAGGTGCATTCCAACATCAATGGGGTGATTAATCAGCTCACAGAACAACTAAATCCTTTCCTGGTGGCAGGAAGGAGACATGTATTACCATGTTAGAGAAGGCTGACAGGAGAGGAAACCATCCAAAACTGGTGGGATTGGAATAAGCTTGGCTCCCTGGCTCGTCCTGGGATTACCTCCTCTGTCAAGACTGAACAACTTGTCCTAGCATTGTCTTTCATCCCTCTAGACTGTATCAACCAATACACTAGGTTTAAAAGTGTATTAACTGAAAAGGGTAGGAATCAAAAAGCCAAAAAAATCATAGATGCAGATTGATTTGTATGGTTTAAATAAAGCCTTTCAAATGGAGACATTATCCAATGGAAACCCTTAATGAAAAGCTAGCAATGTTCTCAGAAACAGAAATATTCTCAGCATGAAGGCAGGACATCTATTGAAGCCAGAAAAATTAGATGAATAGGGCCTAAAGCTGGTGATTTTTAATACACCAGTGGACATTGCAAATTTAAGCTAATGCCATTTGGAATTAGTTCTGCTTTCAAGGTATTTCAAAGAGTAATTTAGCAGATATTTGAGGGATTAGGAGGTGCTGAAGTTACAGCAGATGAAATTTTAGTTTGGACTGCGGAACCTCAAGGAACATCATGAAAGGCAGAGGTGACTTCTGCAGACAAGCAAGAGGAAGAAAGTCCTAACTGCATATTTGAGAGGTTCAAATGCCATGGGTATAACTGGCCTCAGGTGAATCATGTTAGCCGTGGTGTTCTCCAGAATAAATGCCAAGTGGCTGGTGAAATGACCTTCAAAACTATTTTGACGCTGAGGCCAAGACGCTTTAAGTCAGCAGTCAGCAAGTCAGGCACTGAAGGCTTCTGGAAAGGAGTCCTTCATTTGCTGCCCAAGTAGGATTTGGAGATTCAGCTGCTGGTAACTCTATGCCAAGGATGCTTCAGCCTCTCTTTCAGAGAGCTCCTCAGTCCTGATGGACACATTGAGCCATGATGTGATTTCTAAATCCAAATATTTGTCTTGGAGGAATTAAGCAGTGTGCCCAGGTGGCCAAGGAGGCCAACAGCATCCTGGCTTCTATCAGGAATAGTGTGGGCAGCAGGAGCAGGGCAGGGATGGTGCCCCTGTGCTCGGCACTGGGGAGGCCGCCCCTCGAATATTGTGTTCAGTTTTGGGCCCCTCAGGACAAGAAGGACATTGAGGTGCTGGAGCGTGTCCAGAGAAGGGTGATGAAGCTGGTGAAGGGTCTGGAGCACAAGTGTGATGGGGAGCGGCTGAGGGAATTGGGGGGGTTTGGTCTGGAGAAGAGGAGGCTGAGGGGAGACCTTATCACTCTTTACAGCTACCTGAAAGGAGGTTGCGGTGTGGGGGGGGTTGGTCTCTTCTCCCAAGTGATGAGTGATACGATGAGAGGAAATGGCCTCAAGCTGCATTAGAGGAGGTTTAGATTGGATATTAAGAAAAATGTCTTTACTGAAAGAGTGGTCAGGCCCTGGAACAGGCTGCCCAGAGGTGGTGGAGTCACCATCCCTGGGGGTGTTAAAAAATAGTGTAGATGTGGCACTTCGGGACATGGTTTAGGAGGTGTGGGGGTGTTGGGTTGACAGTTGGACTTGATGATCTTAAAGGTCTTTTCCAACCTTAATGATTCTATGATTCTATGATTCTGTGATTCTAAGATTAAAGGTTGAGTGAGAAATGAAAATGGTCAATGTGAAGATACTGGGGAAACCATTTCCAGTGAAACCCGTGCCCATGCTGGTGTCTCCGTAGAGGGGCCTTCTAGCAGCCTCCAAAACATGAAGGAGCTGAATGTCATCAGAGGGTTCTCAGTTGCTTTGAAAGGACTCCATGCCATTATACATGGGAGATGTGAGTTTCCCATTAAAAGAAAAGCTTTAAAGAGTCTAAACTTTAAAATTGCCAGGGATCATTCACCCTCCATGGAATCACCAAGCCATGTTACCTACCCAAGGACCCAGGGCTGGAGACAGCCACAGCCATCTCCAACCCACCCAACCAGAGGCATGGAGAGGGCATCTCAGCTGGGAGGAAGGTATAAACCCCACAGAAAGATTGAGAAGTCCCTATTGAGCAGTGACGGTAACAGCTGCTGGTTTTGGTTTGCTGCTTTCCAAAAAAAGAAGGAAAAAAGGGGAGGGAAAAAAGTATTTACCCTGTTTATAATATTGCTCTGGATCAGCATATTAATTATTGATATAAGTAGAGATGAAAGCAGTCTCCAAACACCTCCCATTGCATCAAACTCATGTGTGAGGTTTCCGTCCATCAAACTCCCTGAAACGGAACAGCCTAAGAGCGAGTCTCCAGGTGGAGGATAAAGCAGAGAGGGAAGACCACCCTGCCAGGATCAACATCCAAATCAACTCCAGGAGCAGCAGCAGCAGGAGTTGGTCCTCTGAGACTCACCACTGGACATGACTCTGAGTGAGGGGTGAAACGCCCCCCCCATGGACACACGCAAATTAATTTTGGGGGGTGAAGGTGACAATAAAAATTGACAATATAAATATAAGCTCCTGCCGGCTGCACTAAATCAGCACTACAGCGTGTGCTCCAGAATTAGGCAGAGTGCTGCTCCAGGAAAGGCTGGCTACAAATTAATAATTCATTGTGAAAATCTGAGCCAAATTCCTTGATGTGAGTTTGCAGCTTCCTTCGCCGAGCCAGACAGTGCCACCCTGGCCACCGCACCTCCTCCTCAAATAGGTGCCTGGGCTGGAAAAAGAAGGAATACCTCCCATGGTAAGTGGAAAAGTCTAATTTTTAAGCCACACAGGCACCATAGGGGAGATCTGGTCTTCTCCCCCTTCTTGAGTCTCTCAGACAAGGAGAGGGAGAGAGAAATAACATTCCTGACTGAAACTCCAAGGAAGGACCAGGGAGACATTGCTCTGCGGCATAATTACCCATGCTGGATTCTGGCCAGGATGCAGCCTGATATCAGGTCTGGGTCCAGCTGTGCAGCTTCATTACGGCTGACGCACAGCCGTGGCATTTAGCTGATTCCTTTCTTTGGGGGCAATGAAAGGCCAATTTGAGCAAGGCGAGAAAATGCCGGAGCAATTCTCATGCTCGAGGGCAGCCATGCCGCAGGGGTCCCCAGGGAAGTGCCCATGTCACAGGAGCTCCCTGCTCACCATCGTATGGCATGAGGCTACCTTTCCCTCCTGCCTGCACATCCCCAGGTGTGGCAGACCCCAAGCGCCAGTGGTGACGAAGCTCATCCCAGACCAGCTTTGTGGTGGCGGTGGGATGGGGGACCACTTCATCCCAGCATGGTTTTGCAAGGGACACAGGGACATCTCGTCTCTGTGTTAAGCTGAAGAGCATCCCACTGGAAAGGTAGAAAAGACATGTTTTATTTTCTGCAGTACAGCTGGAGAAGTGAGCACCCATGGGTGACCCAGACCACGCTGCAACGAACAAGGCAGGCAGAGGATGTGCTGTTTTGCCTCGTCCATTTGGAGACAGCAGTCCAGGTCCTGCTCTGACACCTGGCCACCCTCTCCCCCCCAGGCAAGCTGCCTCAGTTTCCCTTCATCACAGGGGGTGGGGAGGCAGGCGGAGCACACTGCAGTCAGGTGCTGCCCTCCTTCCATCCACTCTCAGAGGAGCTGGATCCCATTATTCCACCTCTCGTAGGATCTTTACCCCATCCTTGGTGCCTCCAGATCTAGATACTGCAAATCCGTGAGTCCAAACCTTCCTTTGTCACCTGGAAACAAAACAATTAGCGTTTAGTAAATGCCCCCCCCCCCAATTGTAAAAATAGGTAGACAACAACCACGCATCCAATCCATTTTGGTAGTTATTTCCTAGGGTTTGAGAGAGGCATTTTGCAGTGCTTGAGGTGGCCAGGCTTTCTCACTTGCCTCCAGCTGCAGCACTTTGGACAAAAGCTGTCCATATTTTCTGATTTAATGGGTTTCTGACATTGGTGATGTACTCATAACCATTGAAGCAATGAAGGGCTTCTCATGGTCATCCAAGAAACTCCCTGAGTCTGGGGTATGTGCGTTCACTCCAGCGAGCGGTTGGCTCTGCAACTGCACAGGGCTGGCCAGGAGGTCTCACCACTTTCTCGGACAGGAGGTGGCTTCTGCCTGTGGGTGTCAGACCGGTGGGTCCATCAGCTGTGAAGGGATCTGTCATCACCAAACTGTCACCGAAATCGGGAATAAAACTCCTTAACACCAATGTAGCGTTAAGAAGCAGGCATTCTTTATTACAGCGCTGGATACACGGGGTGGAGGGGGATAATTCCTCCTAACGTGCATACCACAACTCTTATATTGCTCAGTTATATACATATGCATTAGATTTCCTGGAACTAATTATAATACTTGCATCTTAATTACCCGTGTGTTTTAAGTCCCTTAGGAGCCCCTGAAGAAGTATCAGGTGGCCTCCAGTGGTCCCTAGTGTTTCGTTGAAGGGGCATTTTTTGTGTCCTTTCCATGAACTCCAAGTCCTTCCACATACTGTCATGAGTTGGCCCATCAAGTAATCTTGTCACAGTGTATTGCAAGGTGTGTTGGTTTCAACTGGTGTTCTGACTCTTATCTAGATGGAGATGTCTTTAGTTCCTTTTGTCTTGGTTTCGGCTGGTGCCTGCTGCTAGGTTGTTTGCATCCCTCCAGGATGTCCCCATCACCTTGTGAAGATTATGTCCTTGAGTGCATTCTTGCCTGAGGCTCCTTACAACAAAACCACCAAGTGCCAGGGGAGGGAACAAGAAGTAGACAGGAGATTTTAAAAGGCACCTAAGGGAAGAAAGACGAAAGAGTGTTCCCCATGGTGGGAAGCTTTTCAGTTGAGATTTTCATTAGAAAGGGCTCCTGTAGCCCGAGGACCTCCAAGCACAGGTCCCATGTGGGTAGGATCTCCATGAGATTGAGAGGAGTCTTCCTCCTGCAAAGACTGTCCCATGCACAAGCGAAAAGCCTTGCAGGGAGCAGCTGTACATTGGTGGGGGAAGCTCCTAGGGAAGGACATGCCATGAGGGAAGATGTCCTCCTGTGAGGGTCCCCCGCAAGCAAAGCTGTGGGCACACCCTTGCACACAGCAGGAGCAACCAGCTTGGCCGGCTCTTCCCAGGTTGTAGCCTTGATCATGAGGACATGGGGACCCTTCTTTTCCTTCCATCCAACTCTATGAAAGACACAATTATCCCCCCTCAAAGAAACCCCTAAAAGACCTGAACTTGCACAGATGTCCAGGTTCCCCCTGAGACCTCACCTTGTGGCCAAGGTCAAGGTCATAGGTAGGTTTGGATGGACAGGTGCTTGGGTATGGACTATTTATATCTGCTGTTATTGAGGGTGTCTGCAGGACATCAATGGTCACAGAAGCCTTGTTCCACCAAAAAGCCCAGGTCCCATGCTGATTCTCGGGGGACTCTACCTTCAGGGTTTGTATCATTGTTGAATCCTTAATAGCTTGTTCTCACACAATCCAGCTGGTTTTTTTCTAAGTCTGGAAGCTTCCTTTTGCTCATCAGCAGATCGAATTTCTTAATAGCACAGTGAAATAACCTGAGAAGTAATGGAAAAAAGGGAAGGATTAAGTTTTCCCAGGGACCTTGATCTCTTTCATCACCTAATTGTCTTCAGAGGGGTGTTTTTCTTTCAATCTAATTATCTAGTGGATATGTGTTGCCAGCTCTCTAACGCAATCCTGGCTTCCATCAAAACAAAAAAAGAGGATAAATCCTGTTGGTTTTTTTTTTTTTTAATGAGAAATACATGCTAATAACTTACATTTGGGAAATAATTTTAGTGAATTTACCTTGTTTTCCTGAGAGGTGTCCCATGGGAGCTCTGCAATGGAAGAAATGGCCATGAGGAACAGACAGCTGTTGCTAAGAAGAAGAAGGGATATGTATGCCCAATATGCTTCCTGAAGGACTTAACCCAGGTGTTCAAAAACTGTAATCCATGTGAGGCTTTCCATGGCTGGTGGCCACTTCTGGGGAGGACATCCAGCAAGCAGGGTCCAGCCAAGTTCCTTCTGCACTTCACCATGAAACAGAGAGGAGACAACTGTAAAAAAAAAAAAGGGGGACGATTGCTGAAGGCACGAGGGATGTATCAGGGAAGAGTTGCCTGGGACTATGGAGGGAGCAACAGTGGAAGAAGAAGACCCTGCAGCAAGACGTGATGGGAGCAAGGCAGAAGGTATCTGCCCTTAAGAAAGGAGATGAGGACAGCAACACTGGAGATGAGGGTGTGCATGGGGAGAGATGGGGCAGGCCAAGAGCATGTTCCTACTGGAGAAGGTGGACTCAGGTGGAAAGCAATGGGAAGAGGCAGCCATGGGGATCAGGACAGCAGGCAGCACGTGGTGTACTGCCCTACCTGGGGATCTAGAGGCAGCAGCATCTGGTAACGCATGTAATTACATGGCTGAGTTTCCATCTCCAGAAACAGCTCAACATCTCTCTCTCCTCAAGCCTGACAACACCAGGGTCATGCATGTAAACTAGGGCTGTATTCAGTTGTCTGTAGGAAACACTGAGCTTCTCTCTCAGGCAGTAGCATTATTCAGGCAACTGGGGATTTCAGAAAAAAACACCGAGACCATGAAAATAGAGGAGGAAGGGGAAATCTCCAGACACAAAGACCCTCCAGAGCCCATCCCCCTTGAAACCAAGCTCCTTTACTCTCCCAGTGCAGTATGTGTAAGAGCAACTACATCACGAGAACACCAAGCTACCTCCTGGAAGGTTAATTTGCCCTCACCTCACATTGATCAAGCGAAGGGGAAGGAAGCTCTTTTTTGGTTTTCTGTCTCCCAAAAGGCTTGAATAATTGCCATCAGCGTCAGCCATCTTCCACATGACCAGCACATTACAGGCAACATACCCAAGAGGTGCTCCATCTCTGAACTTATTGCAGGAGAAAGGGGTGCCTTCTCTTCTTAATGGCCATTTGTTGCTAATTTAATACATTAACTAGACATTAGTGTATTAAAGCAAACATAGTAGTGCCTCTTGACAATACCTGTGACTTCCGGAGATGTGCCTCTTGCTGAGGTCACTTGAACCCTTTCTCCCTGGTATGGGGAGCAAAGCAGTCTTCATGGAGAACCACGTTTAAGTGGTGTCACCTGCAACGGTGGAAAGGACATTGAGTGTCTGTGTCCCAAGAAAGCATCTGGGGCTTGAAATGCATTGATTCACCCTCCCTAGGAGGAAGGAGCACTGAGCTGGGCTAGCAGAGGGGACAACATCCTGCTCCAAGCTGACCATGCTGGCATCAAGAAGGTTAAACATCAGCAGGATGGTGGGGACAAGACCTCAGCACAAAATTGAGATATGCTGAGAACAAAATTAATCAAGGGCACCACGGGATGTGGCGTGAAAATATTATTAACTGCCTGCCCACCAATCCCTGCAGCCTGGTAATGCACAAACAGCACTGAGTTGCTCATTTTTTAAACGAGTGTTTGACCCGATCGGTGCTGCTGAGAGCTGGTGGGAAGCGGTACCTGCCAGGAATGCTGAGATGGCTCTGAGTCACACTAGCAGGAGCGAGAGGTGGAAGAGGGACATGGCTTGAAAGCAACCCAACTTGACATTTGCAACCCAAGTGAAAACTTGGGGAGAAGGGCTTATTCCTTCCCCAAGACCATGAAGACCCAGTGACATCTCCCCAGAGCTTCACACACCTCCTTGTCATGGATGTTCCTCCATCATAGTCCATCGCAGGGATGTGCCCCAGCTCAACGTCACATCCCCAAATACACAACATACATGATCGTTCAAATCCCTCACTAATGACACATTTTCTTAAAATATTCTGTTCAAGAGGAAAGGTGGCCATGGTTAGGAAAAGTTGCAGCATGCAACAGGTAGAGCGAGAAAGAGAAACAGTCCAACAGCCAAAAGTTATTCAAAGAAGATGGAGAGAAAGGGAGAGATTTTACAGTTAGATTGATGGTGATACATAAGGGCAAGAGAGATAATGCAGAGAGGAACAGGCATAGATTTATATTGAAAGATATTCCAGATAAACAGGAGACAGATAGATGAATAGATATAAATGGATTAGATAAATAGACTGTAGGAAGGGAAAGAAAAAAAATTGAATATATAGAGAGAGCTTTATTTCCCAAATAAATCCTGATCTCCCATTTCAGTCTTTGGTTTGCAGATATGAGACACGCCTCCTTTGACAGATGGGCAAGAGTAATGATAAAAAACTTCCTCACCTGTTTTCCAGCCTCCGGTAATCATACTGCCAAGGCAGCGTTCAATCCTGCCCCACGGGGAGCTCACAGCATGACTGTAACTCCAAAGTATCTCCCCAAAAATAGAGGCAAATGCTGCTGCTTTGACCCCGGCACGCACTCCTGCAATGAGAGGTGCTGGTGCTCCAGGGTGTGCAGGGAAAGGGCTCTCCTCATCCTCTGTTTGACTTGGACACAATATGCCTACACAACATCATCTGTGCTGAACACCCATAAAGCCACGGATGGTGGGCTTCCCATCTACTGCTGCTTTATTTCTAGGCTACAGGAAAAAGAAAAAAAAAGGAAGGTAATTTCCTTGTAAGAGACAGAAACTTTATATGAAAATGAAAATCTTATTTGCTGTCACGATTTGCCCTATTTTCTGGCTGGTGCGTTCTGTCCATCACGTTCACAGCTCCCAGGAAGAAGAGATGGGGCTCAGCAGACCTGTGAGATGCCTTCAACCTTTGCTGGCACCGTTTCTGTGCTCGCCAGGAGTTGAAGTCTCACTGGAGACCCAGAAATTACTCAAGTTGTAGCTCAATCCTGCATGAAGCAGCTGGTAAGGGCTTGCTATGTGCAGGGTTGGACCCAGCCCAACCTCCCTCCCAGCCCGGCAGAGCCCTGGATGATGGAGAGAAGCTGCATCACAGACCTGCTCGATGGAGGTGTAAGAGGCAACATTATACATCCACAAAGGAGTAAACGCCTTCTGCTTAAACAGATGGAGAGATACAAAACCCAGTAAGAGATGGAGGGACAGAGAGCAGGGGGTTGGGGGGCCACGTGCCCAGTGGGAGCCGTCACCCTTCCACGAGCCGGCTTTGCAGCATAGAAGCACGCATCTTTTGGGATCAGCTCGAGCAAAACCACCTCGAGTCACGTTGTGTTTGCTAGATGGTTGGAGCACGCACAGGTATCTCGAGGGGGAAAAAAAAAAAAAATCCCTTTTTTCCTAACACAAGCCTTCAGAATGAAAGTGAGCACGGGCTGCTTCGCATGGGGCACAACCAGCCCGGGGAACTCACTGCCGTGGGATATCAGTGAGATCAAGGTGTTTGCAAAGAAAGAGTTATTGAGAGAGATCCTGCAACAAAGTCCATCAGGAGTGATAGACAGACAGCCTGGGGAGGGTTTGGATGTGTGCTGCGAGGTTTCTGATCTGCACAAGAGATGTGAGGTTTGATGGCAGGGGGGTCCCCAAAAGCAATCGCTACCTTGGGAGCTTTGCTGGCGCTGCTGGGATGGGAGCACAGCTTCTGAAAGAGACCCTGGGGCTAAACCATCACGGCAAAAAATTAAACCCTGCTTCCCCCCACCAAACCACCTGCGAGGGATTTAGCCTAAATATATCTTCTCCATCATGGCTTGTATTTCGAGCAGTGCATTAATACAAACAGCGGGACACTGGTGGAGGTGGGCGGCAGGGTTGGAGTGTCGTGGGCAGGCATGGGCTGTCGCTGGCATCCCTGCAGGACCCCTCTCTGCGGGAGAGACAGGGTGTGGGGGCATCAGTGCAGGAGGCAGGGGGAGCATGGGAGACAGCAGGCGTGGGGTTTTGGAAGTGCAGGAGGGGGTGTCAGTGCAGAGTTGGAGGTATATTTAGGTGCTCTGGGGTGGGAGGGAAGAGGGTTGTGCAGCATGGGTGGCTGCGCGTGTGAGTCATGGCCCGTGATGGTATGCATGTGAGCTGTGGTTGGGAGATGCTGGGGATGTCCCCGAGGAGAGGCGATACCTTGGGCAGGGGGGGTGCAAGGGAGATGTAGGGGAAGATGGTTGCACCAGGCATCCCTCCAGGACAGGATTGCTTCTGGGTCATCTGTGCTTCTCACAGACCGTGATCTCCATTTATTTCCCCCCATACAGCACCACCAGACCACAGTGTAGGTGAGATGATGCACCCCAAAGCAGTCCTGGCTTGCCCTGTTGGCATCACGTCTAGTACCCCCAGAGCCACAAGCCTGTCACTGAAGATGCCAGGGCTGGCACAGTGGCTATCACTGCCATAAGGGTACAGCCGCCAGGCTATGAACCCACCACCCCCTCCCGAGTACAAAAGAACTTCCTGCACCCTTCAAGGGCTCATGGAGATGCCCGGGGAGGTCTGTGGTGCCCAACTTCCATCCACCCAGCAGAAATATCTGAGTGGGGCCCAGGTGTCCCCACCAAAGGGGAAGGACACCCAGCATCTGTCCCCAGGGTCTGGCCAAAGATAGGCAACTGCACATCGCCCCAGCCATCCAGGAAAGAAGAGCTACCTGAGCATAATTCCAGCAGATTTGCTATTTTGCATGAAATATTTTTCAGAGCAGCCCCAGGGACCAGGACACACTGGAGATATGCATGTGTGCAAGCATCAGCCAGGCCTTCCTCCTAATGAACTCAAAATCTGGCCATAAAACCTGCCAAAACCCAGAGTGGAAAAAGACAGAAGGCAGCCAGGGGAATGTGCATCAATAAATAAGTTGTATGGAAATTTCCAGCTTTTATATAGTTGCCGAGTTTTGATGAACCTCGACAGCTACTACAGGATGCTCAGGGCTGGGTGGACCAACCCACCCCCTGCATCTGTACATTCCAACACAGCTTCAAAGAAACGAGGGTTTTCTGTTTTCTTTCCTTCCAAAGGGTGGCAGGACACAACCGCTTCTTCGTCCAGCTTTGCTGGAGTCAAAAATCATCCGGAACAGGATTTCAGCAGATGCACCTGCATTTGCGTGGTGTTGGTGCTGCAGCATCTCATGGGGGTATCGCTCCCAGCTTCAGCTGCCTGGGGCTCACACAGCACCACTCCATCAGGCCTGATTCTGCACGCCCAGCAAGGTTAGCGACTCCTTTGCCCAATCCGATGGCCTCCTTGACTTCATCACGTGTTGACAGAGCGATATTGAGAGACCCACCGAGGCAAAACTTCACAGCGAGGATCTCCACACCACCACCACTGAGCACACAGTTCCTTCATCTCAGCATTGAATTGATATTCAAAATGTGTTTTCTGAAGGATGCTCTAGTCCTGTCACGAGGCAAACGCCTCTTGACACTGGAGTCCTCCATTGCTAGCTCTGACCATGAGAGACATGCGACCAACCTACCAGATTAATCCAGCATCGTTCCCACAGAGAAGCCTACAAAGAGCATCAGCTGGGGAGGGCTTTCCACTCCCCAAAATAACAAGCAGTGGAGATGGCTCCAGGGTTTCAATCCACGCTCCAAGCTCAACCCATCCTTGGGAAGTGCCAGCCTGGAGCACCCAGGGGCTGCTTGTAACCGCCCATGGGAGGAGACCCACTTCCAGCCCTCTCCTCCTTGAGCCCGAGCCCTCTTCCAGGGTCCTGGGACACTCTGGGAAAAATCCCCAGGGTACCTCAGACACCATCAGTGATGTTTGGAGCAGCTCAGAAACCTTCCCCACAACTCCAACACCCCTCGGCCAGCTGTGTTCCCACATCTAACATCAGCGGATTCGAGCATCAGGCACGGTAATAACGCTCTCCACATTGTTCAAAGGGGGAATTATAAATATTTGAAGAGCTTCTGTTGGCGGTGGTAGAGATCAAGGGCTGCAAGCAATGCTGATCCGCCACAGACAAAACCGAGTTTGTCAGCAATTTGCAGACGTTGGTTTGATGTCGCTGTGCTTGCAATGATGCCGAATGCTCCTTGGTCCCATATTCCATGTGGTCCTGCCACCCTGCCTGTCTGTAGGAATTACCTGCGGGGATACAGCTATAGCTGCATCCTTTATCCGTGCAGATTAAAGAGAGGAGGTCCTGGGCTGCAGATGGGTATGCAGAAGCAATATATTAGCTTGTTCTAGCTCATTTTGACCCTAGACATGCATACATCCCTATAGGAGGTGCCCATAGGTGTGCACACACAGGGGCCATTGCTTCCCCAGTTTTCTTCTGCGAGAAAATGAAAGTTCATGGAAAATTTGGAAAAAATGGAAAAAAATTCTGATTTTTGGAAGTGTTTTAGCATTGACAGGACTTCATCTTCCAACAGGATGGCTCCACCAAAATGTCCCCAACCTGCCCCTGTCTATATATAGACCTGTCACCTACGTGTCTCCAAAGTATTGCAGGTGTTGGCGTGGTCCCACCACGTGCCCAGCGGGGAGGGTACCTGGGTGCAGCGCTGCTTGGAGCAGGGAGGTGCAGAGGGTTAATGGGGGCAGCAGCATTCCATGGTTCAGCCCTTCTGTGGTGTAAATACTTATTTCTGCCCCTCCTGGGATAGGAATGTATATGAAATTATATATGAAATGATATAATTTTATATAAAATTTATATAAATTTATAACATATGAGCATGTTCTGCAAATGGGGTGTGCTCAGGACCATGGACCAGCAGCACCAAGCTCAGCAAATCCATCCCATGGGGATCATGAGCAGGAGTAAGCTGGCACCTCCTCAGTAACCTCTTTGGGGTTCAGTCCAGTGGGGTGCAGTTCTGGGGCTATGTGCTCACATGAGACATCAGCAATGCTGGAGGAGACCCAGGAGGTGGATACCACCCTCCCTCTGCCCTGTCCTCGAGCAAACGTCCCACGAGCTCAGCCACTGCACAAATCCAGAGCCCCCCTCCACCAGCACAGCCAGCTTTGGGTTTTTCTGTTTAAAAAATTCACACACACTTCTGGGATGACCAGAAGAGCTCTTTCCCTGTAATTAGCCACACACCCCCTTCCCCCTCTAACGACTCATAATGCCCAAAGTCAAGTCACACATCGGGGAGCCCTGAGGGATGCTCCAGGCAGATCCTTGCTCCACAGTCAACAAGATCCCCCTGCCAACCCTTTCCATCTGGAAAACATCAGCTCGGAGCAATAAATGCATCTCCAGTTAAGGAAAGATGGGGAAAATACCTGAAAATAACCCAAACACGCTGGACCTAGTGGGAATATGGCTTTTGGTTGTCCACGTGTGGGCTCACCACGTTGAGCTTAAATAAGTCAGGGAGGAGAGACCCTGGAGCCACCTCCCCACTGAATTTTAATTTAATTACTTTTCTCAATTTCTCTTAAAGGTCTAATTTTAACTCACCATTGCTAAAGGAATTCTTGCAGCATTGGAAACGCTCCTGTTTATTTTAAACCAGCTCTGCTCACTTGCATTGAACTATTCCCCTGTCCTCACTGTGGGTTTTGGCACATCCCTACAAACCAGCGGCAATGCTCAGTGATCCCGAACAAGTCTTCCTTGGCAAAATAATGCCCTAAGCTCATGAGATCAAGGCTTGCAGAGGTGGGACTATGTCCTGCCCTACATCCTCACGCAGCTCCCCCATGACAGCACATCCCCAGATATGTTTTCCCTCTTGCCTATTAAATATTTTTACTTAAAAAGAAGAATAAAGCAGAAGCCATCTTCAGTGCAACATAAAGCTTGAAGGAGCAAGGAGAAACTCAAAGCAAGTCTGAGGCTACCATGCCCCAGCACCTGCAAGCAAATATATCACATAATCCCACTCCTAAATGGATTAAACTCCTTCTTAAAACCAGATGGCCCCTGCCTGTCCTCAAAATCCCTCCAGAAACTCCTGACAGCCAAAAACCTTCCGCTAATTTTTTAAGCGCTTACATCCTAATTGGCTGTACTACTCATTGCTGCGATTGTGCATCTCGTTTCATCTGCGGAAACAACAAATACACACAGTATTTGATTCCCTCCAACTTAAAAGCTGCTTTATAGCCCATAGAGGAAGCGATTACTACTTACATTGTAAACACACAATATAGAAGCCTCCAATTTTGTACTTTTCCATGTGCTCATATATTTTAAAACTCCCTTTTTTTTTTCCTGTTTTAAATCAGAGTTAAAGTTTGCCTGTGCCTATTGGCTACACTTTGGTATAATTAAAAATACAGAGTTTGGGATCGTACTTACTTCCATAGTAGCTTTGCTTGAGTCAACAAAGTAGGGCTGGAAATGTCACGCGCCCAGCAAGACATTCAGCTCCAGGTGGCAGGGGACCGATGGCTGGAAGGATGGCCAATGGCAGCACGTCAATGAGCATCCTCTTCCTTTTTGCACCTGCCTTTCTATTTCTACACCTATTGGGGAAGAGCGCAATTATTAATAATTAAAATAATTAAGAGGGTAATCAGAGCAGGGCAACTGCTGGATCTCAAGCACCCACATTGAAGACCCTGAAGCTGCAGCTACATGCATAGAACAGGGCCCTTCCCTAAATGTTTGGTACTTGCATCCTGTCTCCATGATAACTAAGGAGAAGCAAGCAAAAATCAAGCAGAGCTCAAGATTTATATGGTTTCTGGCTTTTTATCTACATTAAAACATTCAGTCTGGTGCCACAGGGCATGGAAAGGGTCCCCAAACATACCCTGAGCCGTGGAGCCATGGGGCATAGCCAGCAG
This sequence comes from Sula dactylatra, assembly GCA_013389905.1. NCBI lineage: Eukaryota > Metazoa > Chordata > Aves > Suliformes > Sulidae > Sula > Sula dactylatra. The sequence goes on along the minus strand of WEKW01016647.1, from coordinate 96,431 downwards.
CAATATCAACTATTGCGGGGTTCCCTTGTCTGACATGAACCTCCTCGTCTCTGTGCCAGCTGGGACAGCCAGCACAGTACTTTCCCTCTTCCTCCTCCTCCTCCCCTCCACCGTTTCAGCTGCCTGCTGACTTCCATTTTAAGTGACAATCAAATCCCCGTGGCGCTGCTGGGAGGCGGGCTGCAGCGGGGAATATTCGCTCCCAGCAAATTGCCTGGCATGAGGTGGGTGAGGACCAGCACACATGGGCAGCCAGCGCATGACCAGCATCCCTGCTGCTTGCTCCAGCATGGGCTTCCCCTCCATCACTCCAGGTCCCACCAGGCTGGTCTGTGCTATGTGCAATAGAAAACACCTATCAAAGGGTCTGGCAGTTCACAGGCAGGTCGGGCAGCTGCGTGCTCCTCAACAAACCGAGCCAGCCAGTGATGGATGGAACATTTTAGGATCTACAGTGACCCTATAACCTGCCTCAGCACCTTGCCAGCTCTTCTTCTCACCCAAGGCAAGGTGCTCCACAAAGCCGGGAGAAGATGCCAGCCCACCATGCAGCCAAGTTCATCTTGTTTTTAATGAGTGGGCTCTGGTCCCACCACAGGCACTGGGAGCCAAGTGTCCCCCAAGCAGCAGGGCCGCGGGAGCCCACCTGGGGCCATCAAGGTCTCAGAGCAGCCCCAGGGCACTTCTGCTCTCCACAGCCAGGCCACCTTATTGACGGTGCCATTCCTCCACAATTCCCTTTTCCTTGAATTAAATCAGTGGTTTTCGACAGGGAAGGAAAAACAACTAAGTGTTTCCTCCTGAGAAGTTTTTCCTCAAGCCTCTGGTAGCTCCAGTTTCTCTCCTCCAGCCCTAGGACCTGCTCCAGCCCTCCAAATCACCACCACTATTAAAATACAAGACCACCTCTACCAGCAATCTTCATCCTCTGCTGCATTACCCCATCACCCATCCATCAAGCTGCCCTTCGTGTTTGCCTCAAAACCAAAGGAAACTCAGTTTATTTGATCCTCATGCTCCTGAGGTGCAATTTCTCAACAGCTGGAGACCAGGATCTATCCCTTGCCAAAAAAAGGTACAACCCCTTGTAGCGGCACCGGCTAGCAGCAGCAAGGGATTTTTCTGAATGGGAAGGAAATAAAACCAAGCTTAAATTATTTCTGCAAGGAGGGGGGGGGCAGTGGGAAATAATACCTTTTCCTGCTGTTGGCACGCTGCTTTGATCTTTACTTTGTCGTTACCATAGTGACAGAAAAGGCATAGGTGGAATAAATTGCTGAAAGTTGATGGTGTCCTATATATGTTTCTCCAGTGCACGAGTGCAGCCTGCAAACATCCCCCAGCTGCTGCGACGTATGTTTAGCTTCAGTGTATGGCTCACAGGGAATATTTATGCTCTGCCACACATTAAGTGATATTTAAGCACGTCTCAGACACAGAAAGCTCCATCACTGGTGTTTCATGGTCTGGAAAAAGGAGGTAGAGGGTTCGTCTTGTTTGCAAAATTAAGTGGTAATATTGCAACTTGGTGATGGACCATCATCATCTTCATCCGGGACTAGAGAGGACTTGGGTGCTGAGGATTGGGGAGCAATAAAAGGGATATAAAACAGCACAGGAAGAGAGTGGGGAGAATATCTCCATCATCCAATAAACCTTTTTTCCAGCTGCTCTGAGGTCTGCACTAATACAGCACCAGGCTAAAAAAACCCCAGATGTACCGAGCCAGTTTTACTGAAAAATGTCCCCGATTGCTTTGCTTTCACCTGGATCATTTGCCCCAAGGACTGAGTTTTAGGACAGAAAGTTGCTGCCAGTTCCAAAAAAGCCAGAAACTTCAGGGGTTTCCATTTCTCTGAAAAACCACCAAAGAAACACTGCCCACGCCAGTTCCTACTGGTTAGACAAGATTTAACAGTCCGGACAACCTTCATCGCAGCCACTTGCAGCTCTTAATTGGGGTGACCTGACCTGGAGGTACCTACTTTTCCCCCCCACAACCAACCTCCACCAATGCCTTAATACTTCCTTTTATACTAAAAAAGGAGCAAAGCCCTATTAGCATTGATTCTTCTCCTGTGGAGAGGTTCATTGCAGGTTTGGATGGATCAAAGCATTCCCAGTGAGAAACTGGGACATGCTCCCATGCTGGGGCAACCCCTCGGACTAGCTGGTCCCCATCCCATGGAGCAGGGGAACGGCTGGCTGCAAGAAGCAACGAGATGCTGTTGCAGGCTCCAGTCATCCTGATTTTCCCATGCACAGGCAATTGGACATTGCTAATTCTTATGTTCCCATTGATGGAGCAGCCCAAATATTTGCAGCGCTCTGAGCCCGCGCAGCCGCGTAAAGGCACAGAGCAAAGGATGATGATGCCGGCACCGCCATCACACATACACAGAATAAAATATAATAAAAAACAGAGGAGCAGGGCCAGTACCAGCACAGTGGAAGAGCTTTGAGAGCTGAAAAAGAGCCAGGGCAAAAAGAGTTACCACCTGGAGGGACAAGGCAAAGGCAGCATGGGTCATTGCACCCATCTGGTAGGCAGGGAGGTGGGGACATACCTCTTTCCAAAGTCCCGGAGAAAGACCATAGGAGATCCCAACCGCTCCTGAGCACCCATCAACTCCTTTAAACCTAAGAACCCACGAGGATGGAGCTGTGCTTGAGACATGCAACCAGCCTCGGGCTTTGCCAACCCTTGCCTTGCTTCGATGCTGTTGACACACAGCTCAAGTCAATCCGTGCACAACTAATACGCTACATCTGCTGTGTATTTTGCTCGGCATTTGTTTGCTTTAGTTCTGCTGAATCTCTTCCTGCACTCCCTGGTAAGCTCTAATGATGTGCGGCGGCGGCTGCTGTTGTTGCACTATTACGCTGCAATAATCTTTGGACAATTATTTGCTGGATTCACCCCGTTGCTGGATGAAATGGTGCTTTTGCCAGCTGTCAGTTATATATTTCTCCGAACTGAAGCCAGACCATGGGGAACCATCCTGGCAGTAAATTAAGAGTTGCCAATGCCAGGAACATTCTAGAGTAGAGAAGTATCTCTGGCTTCAGATGCTCATTAGTGATTAAGCATGGGTTGGGTGAGATTGGGTCCTGGAGCAGTAGGTGATGCCTATGGGTAATGGGAGAGTTTGCACCCAAAGCAGGGATGGGTCCCAGGTGCTTGCACTCTTGGTTCCTAAAGGCACCATTTCTTCTTCAAATATCATTCCAATTTTTAATTTGTCTTAACTCCTAGGAAAAGCAAGGCTTTTCTAAGCCAGACTCATACAAGAGAAGACAGCAAGAGGTCAGAGGCTGATTCCTCACTATGATGTCTCCTACAAAGGTCATCCTTCCGTGGCCCCCCTAGTCCATGCACTGTCCCCCCATACTTGTGGGGCTCCCAAGATTGAGGGGACAGCCCATAAATCCAAAATTAATTTTTCCAGCAGAGGGGAAAACCTGTGCAGCTGGTGGGTTGGAGGGTCTGGGCTCTGGGTCAAGCTCGTGGGGGGGAGAATTATCCAGCAAAGCTCCAGGCAGAGCCTTGCAGGAGAGGAAGGGATGCTTCTGTACTGGGGAGGACTGGGGAGATGGCTCAGACCCTTGTGTTTAAAGCTTTTAATCTCAAAGACACACAAAAAAAAGGGATATTTTTTCATGGTTATTATTTTAAAACAAACCCTCAGAAGCTAATTTGACTTGGGGGATCCTCCTAGAACATCTCAGAGGTAACTCGCTTGCAGATCAAAACACCTGGTACTTTACATGGAGCTTTCATCTTCCCTTGCTGTCTCTGCTGTTCCTGTAATTAGAGACAAAGGTCCTTTGTCTCCAGCTAAACCTGCCCTTTCCCTCTCCCTTCCAGAAGACACTGACTCTGATTTTTGATGACCGGCCTTCTTTTTTTAACAAGCTTGCTCCTGCGTGCCCCATTAGCCTGGTTTCGAGCCATTATGGTTTTTTTTTTTTTTTTTGCAGCATCTTTCTCCCTGCATCATTAATGTTGTTGCACATCAGGTCTCAAATACAGTCACCCAGCCCATCTGCCGGCATGCTCAGGGCTCGGTGGACTTCTAACCGGCTGCCTCTGTTTAAGTGGTGCCCACCCTGGCCGAGAGCAAGCACAGGCAGCGTTAGGACCTGAGTTTTTTCCCCCCCTCCTCTTTTAAATGGGATTTTACCTTCCACTCCTCATTTCCAGGTCAGAAAGGAGAGAGGAAACACTTCCCATGCAGCCCTGGAGCTATTTAGCCCTAAGACACATATTAATAGGTTACAGAGATAAACAGCTGCTTACATCTGTTCTCCCATTACCTTCCCATCAATGATGCATGAACCCACCTCCATGGGCTCAACCTGTCCTCAAAAACCCAAATTAAGATGGGAATTAACAGCCTCACCTGGACAGACCGTGCCCAGCACATCAGCGGGCATTGACACCGATGCCAAAGTTGGGCACTGGGCAAGCCAACGATGTAGGGGCAAAGCTGTAAAAAAGCCTTTTTATTTCAGCTCTGCCGCTTGCAGAAGGAATTGTTTCATTCAAACCAGTGTAGCGAGCGGGGTCAGCCAGCAAAATGAGATTTCCCAACAGCAGGAGGAGGCAGAAAGCGGGCCACCCGCCCCAGCACCATGTCCTCGTGTCACCGCTTCCGATCTCGCCTTTAATCCTTTACATTATTACAACAGGATATGAAATTGCTGGAGGGGCGAGAAAAGAGATACCACTGACATTACACCGTTTGCTTTCATTACTCATGATTAAATGCATCATTCCAATAACCATCTCCAAAGGGGATGGAGAGGCTGTACTGAGCATGGCTCACGATGCTCTCAAACCCCAGCAGCAAGGACAGCCGTGAAAAAAGAAACCAAGCCAGGACATTGCACAGACATATCCGATGGCATAAAAAACGGGAGTCCTGAAGGAGAAACCCAAAGCTTGCTTTCAACAGTGGACGCTGGCCTTCAGATGCTGCAGTAGTTTGGGTAGCTTGACCAGAGCCCCAGGACTCTGCAGTGATGGATGAGGGACGTATATGGGACCCGAGCCCGGTACTTGGTGTTTTCCTTGAACACCCAGTTGTGGGGCTCATGGGATTTTCAGGGAGGTGCTGCCACCTCCATTTTGTGCTCCATGGCTGGCAGCAAGCTCTGCCACTAGGGCTGGCACCCCAGATATCTCCCTTCCCATTAACACTCATTAGATTGAGAAAGGAAATTAAATAATGCAAGGTCTGGATATCTTATGGCCAACATCAGGACCTGGGTACCAAACCAGGTACCTGCACACAGCATCTGCTCTTTGAATGAAGGCTGAGCTGAAGCATCAGCTTTATGAGTCTGAAAATAGGATGCTGCTTCAAACAGCACAAGTCTGAGCCCAGGGATGCCGGGAGCTCCTTTGCCCCTGCTTAGGTATGTCCATGATGTGGACCAAAATCCTGAAGAACCCAAAAGCTCAGGAGCTGCTGGAGCATCCTTTGCGTGCCCTGCAAGCCCAAGCCTTATTTGTTCATTAAGAAAGGATAATGGAAGGATTAGTGGGGAGAAAAGCAACAGGGGAGCTGCAGAAAATGCCCGATATGTTAAAAAACACCAAGAAGCCTCATTATTCTCAGAGGGTTCTGCACCCTCTGTCCTCTTGGAATACACAAAACCACACCAAAATCTGCACCGAGAGATTCCTGTGCTTCTTGTGAACAGGGGAAAGGGGAAATGTGGTAACTATATGGACCCCTGGTCCGGTACAGTATAGGGGCCATGCACAAGCCGGCTGCTTTCTGGGTGTAAATACCCCTGTTCCTGTACAATGGACATTTGCTCCTGTCCTGGCTCCGGCAGGATGAGCCAAAACCTGTAAAAACCAGGGAGCAAAGGACCTTTTACTGGTTGGCACAGCTGCTTTTCTAGGAAAGGAGAAAATACAGCGGTGAGTTTCTAGAGCAGCAGGAGTTAAAAAGTTCTCCTCATCTGTCAGCACCATCCAGTCTCCTATGAAGTTCAGGAAGAAAAAGAAAGAAAAAAAAAAAAAGCCTGACAACTTCAAATTAAAACAGCAGCCATCCTTTTCTCCCATCACTTTAAAACACGAGCTCTTGCAGCATCCTGCTTTCAAGGAGAATCAAAGTGATTTTATTCCCCTGCAAAACAGATGCTCGAGGGTCCAACACATCAGGGGAACGTGGGCGTGGTGGTACCCTTTGGCCAAGGCACTCTTGCACAACATATCGAATGAGCATCACCATCGGCTGCCTCCAACCGCAGTTAAATCAAGCCCAATTACGACAGGTGCAATTTTATATCACCGTTTGTCTTTTATTGCCATCGTAACTGGTCCAGCTGGCATCAGGCTGGTGGTAGTTAATAGCAAGAGATGCACTGAGATAAATTAAAGGGGGAGAGAAGTTTTTTCTTTCATGCTGTGCCTGAAATCCATCCTTGCATGGCTCAGACTGACCCTGGGGCCAAGGCTGGCAAAGGGAGAAGCCAGAGCCTCGCAGGGGCTGTTCGATCTCCACCAGTACTGCTGGGGAGCTCGCAGCATTCCCCGCAGCTGGGTCGGGAGAACAGGGATGAGATAATTTGCCTAAGAGGGTGGGATGGAAAGTGGTCCAGAGCTTGTCGCCAGGAGATGGCTTGTGCCACCCAACCCAAGCACGTAGCCAGGTGTAATACACAGGAATGAGCAGCCTCAAAGGCAACATTTTGGGTAAATACTTCCCCACAGAGCCCGGAGGATAAGTCCTGCCTGGGGCTGATACTATTTCAGCCTCTCCCATTCCCCATCACCTGATCCATAGCCCCCAGGGCTTGCATCCAGGGACCTGATTCTGCTTGTTGCTCATCTCCCAGGACAGAGTCAAGACAAGTGCCCGAGCCAAGGATCCCCCATCACCAGGTTACTACCGAGCCTTTCAAATAAATTAATTCTCGTCCCACCCAGTACATCCTGGAGACAGATGAGGATCAGCTGAGAAGCAACCCTAAAAACCCACTTGTCCCACCAGCCTTGAGGAGGCCACTTGTCCTGGAGGAGTCTCACCAGGGATGGGAAAAGCAGAGTTTTAAGAGCAATCAGCAAGGGCAGCTCCATAACCAACTCCATGAGACCCCTGCGGCAGGGAGGGACCTGGACCACCCTGCTGGGAGATGAACGGGACTTCAGCCTGATCTTAAATTAACATGAGAGCTTTCAAATTAACTCAGAGGGCTGGGAAAGGCGTAGATGCCCTGCACCAGCCCATCCCCTCCCCAGCTATTTAGAGCCAGTTCAAGGGAAAAAATAAAAAGCAAACGTAGCAGGAATTGCCCTGTTCACCCAAGCGATCACACAGCTCCAAGTAAACCCCCGGAGAAGGATGAAGTGTCTTGGCCGCTGCGGTAGAGCATCACAGCAGCTGGTGTGTGGAAAGAAGGAAGAGATTTACTATTCCTGCTGCTTGTGTTTCTCCTTCCCTACCCCCTCTTTTTTGTAATAATAATTGTAAAGGGGGGGGGGGGAACATCTCCTGCACCTCCCCATGATGCTGCCTTATTAAAAAAAGTGACAATTAGTCATTTGAAGAAGCAACAAAGAGAGCCCGCATCAGAGTGGCGCGATTTGAATTTCAATGTGCTAAGGGAGGGATGGGGAGCCGAGGCTCTGGGAGGAGAGCTGCCAATCTCCCCTCAAAACCCACAGCCACCCCTTTCCACCCCAGCTCTCTCTAGTCAGGGACTCAAATATAGCTCACAGCAAGCACCCTGCTCCATCTCCCCCAAAATTCATCCTGACTTGCTCCCCATGCTGAGCTCTCAGCCAGGTTTTGGCACAGGCGCTTTGCACGGGACGCTGAGCAAGGAGGGGATTAGCTCCCCTGCAAAGCTGCTTTGCTATTAGACGTCATGTGCAGAAGGGCTGGGGGGACCCCAAAATCCCACCCCAAGGCAGCTGGACCTTAACAAGCCTAACCCAGAGGGCCTGAGTATCTTTCTGGGTCTGGTGCCTGGGGATGCAGGCTGGGGTAGGAAGGATGCTGGATAGGAAGGAAGGAAGGAAGAAAGGAGGCTGGGGTGAGAGGGATGCCCAGCCCAGGGCTCCCCTTCCTCACACCTCTCCATCCTTCCCCCTGCAATCCCTCTGGAGGGTTTTAAAAGAAAATTAATTTGAAGGGGGCTGGAGATTTAATATAAAAGCTGCATCTCACCTTGTTCTCATGAACACAGTCATGGTCTTGCCCTATTTCATACATCCCCAGCTCTGCTTTACCAAGAAAAGCCCTAAAACATGACCCAAGGTCACTCTAAAGACTCAGGATCAAACCTATGAAAATAGAAGCCAAACATATTTCTGATCACAGCAAAATGAGCCCAAGGGGGTATAAGGGGCTATAAAACCCTCCAAAGCCAAAACCCCTGCCGCAGCTAAGCCCCCAGACCCCATCTACCCCCGAGAGGAGGCTGGGGGGAGGCTCCCAGCTGCTGGCCCTTCTCTTGCAGCATATTTCATGTTTTACCCAGGACGTGGCTCTGAATTCAGAGGCGGAGAGCCGCCAGCCAGAGACGATATAAATGCAACCCCACAGCCCAACAAATGAACAATATCTTTATTAGCATCTTCCTTTTATTATAGGTTGTAGGGATTTTTTTTTTTTTCCCCTTCATTGCCTTTCACATCCTTCTTTTATTCCCATGAACCGTGACATTTATGGGACTAGACGGGCAAGATGCCTTTGCCCAACATCCCCCAGGGGACATAAAGCTACCCTGGGGACACTGGTCCCCTTCAAGGAGGGCAGCAGACAGGTACAGTGAAGGAATTGCAATGGCCAAGAAGGGGCTGGAGTGTTTTACCCCATTGTCAGCAAAGGGGGAAAAAAATCCCGTATGACTTCCCAAAGCTATCACTTTCCCAAGGAAAGCACTGAGCTGGGGGCTCACCACCCCAACGAGCCAGACATCACAGATGGAGGGACGACAGGCAGAGCTAGACACGCTCCCCAGTGCCAAATATAAGAGACGCATCTTCTCCCTGCCTTGGAGCCAGCCCGTTTACACCGCAAATAAAAACTCCCCGATTATCGAGTTGGAGCATCCCTTCGCCACTGCATTCCTGACACTGCATCCCCTCCCTGCCCAGGGACCTCCCGTGTCCTCCGGCATCTTCAGCCGCCACGACAAAAGCTTCCTCCCATCCCCATGGGCTCCTCTCAGTACCCGGCATCCCAGGGGAGACAGAGATGCTCGGTGATGTGCTTAAAAGCAAGCTGACCCCTTTAGCCATGCATGGATGCTGCTGAACAGCCGGCAGGCCAGGGAAACATCTGCGGTTCCTCCTCCTAGGAGAGACAAACAGCCTCTGGGTGAGGCTGGGAGGCTCAGCAGGATCAGGTCCAGCACGGCTGCTGGAGGCTCAGGCAGGGGTGTCATGCTCAAGAAAAGGGTGCCTCTATAATAAATATATCAGCGATGTGCCCATCCCAGCAGAGCCGTGGGCTTCCCAAAACCATCTCCACCTGCCACTGAGATCCCCAAGGAGCAACGCAGCTTGGTTTACAAAGAGGAGGGACCCCCCAGTTTAATCTCAGTCTCTCCTAATGGACTAAAAACGGATTATTTTTTATTATTACTATTCTTTTTCTTCCCATCCTGTAGGTGAGACTTTGCATTTAGAGGAAAGAGCAGATTGCAGCATTTAATTAAAAGCTCTAAGCCTTTTCCTGCTTCGAGTTGCACTAGGAGCAATCTCTAAACAACATTCAGCAGAGAGGAAACAGCACTGACTGCTGCTCTGCTTCAAAAAAAAAATTAAAAAATAAAATAGCACAAGCCACAGAACAGGGAGTTCTTCCAACAATCTGTTTTCTGTACCCTGGAAAATAATAGCAACCCATATGGAAAGCCCACACAGCTATTTTCCAGGTGCTTTGTGCAGCGTGAAATCCACGGAATAATTTACCTGTATAACAGGGGGATTGCTGGAGCTGTGTTTATTTGCTGCATCTTGATCCCTTCGGATGCAAACATGTGGCACGGTGCAGGATTTTCCCCTCCGTGGGAAATGCACCCCAAATATCAGCGACACAGGGCAGAAACCTGTTCCCAGCCCAGCTGGGAGCAGCTGGGGAGAGGGGAAAAGAAAAAGACAGAGATACATATTCCAGGCATATCTGACCATGGGGTGGTGAAATCTAATGGGTTTTCATGAGGTGTTTATGGGGTGCCTGGGTCCTACAGCTGAGCTGGCACCGCAGCCGGTACCTTTATGGGGCAGGGGAGAGGGAGCAAACCCGGCGCTAAAAGGGAAACTGAGGCACTGTGACAGCAAGGGATGGTGGTTAAATCAGATACCTGAAGGAGACCAGAGTAGCTAAATGAAAAATGTTATTTAAAAGTGATAAAGCAATGAAAATAATCCAATTCTCAAGCCCTGGCAAGATTTTGGCTGGTCCATGAATAAAACCCTGAAGCCACTTGCAGGCACACAGGTTTCTCGCATCCAAAAAAGCCTCCCCGGCCTCCCTCCCACGCAGACAACCAGCTCTTCTGTTCAACGAGGGCAAGAAGGGCATGGGGACATGCTCCCAAAGAGGGTGCTCTTCTTGGGTGAACATTTCCCAAACACCTTGGAAAACTGTTTTCACTCGGAAAGCACCAAGAGGCACGTGGTAACTCTGTTCTACTTCTGCCTCAGCTCTTAAACCTGCGGGGTTTATTTATTTTCTTTTTTTTCCTGGCCAAAAACCCACCAGTTTGAGTATGTGCCCAGGCTGCCTGAATCTCCCCTCCCAGCCAGTGCAGGGCTTGCAGCAGGTCCTGGCACGGGGTCATCACCATCAGGCAAACCCTCCGTGTCCTAAAAATCCTCTGCATCTCCCTTTGAACCCCCTAAACTGGCTCTGAAAGGTTTAATTCCTTCTCCTTCCTGTTTTTAACCCAAAGCAAGCAGATCTCTGTGGCCAGAGCCTCCAGGACAGGCTCTGCTCCAGGTCCTGGGATGGTTTCATCTCCTGGATGTCACAAATGGACGGCAAGGAAAGAGCCAGGCTCCCGCATCCCAGAAATTTATCGGGGGTTCCCCTGCAGAGCCTGCTTAGGTGGGATGCAAAATATATGTAATTAAACTGTGAATTAAAGGCTTTTCAGCCTGATGGGAAGAAAAACAAGCCTTGCTTTCTGGGGAGCTGGTGCCAGCATCTTCTCGGGTAAAGATGAACCAGCTGGTTTGATTTCTTCCCTCTCCTCGAAAGCGAAGCATCCAAGAGATGGCTCAGCAAAGACCAGGACAAACTCAAAGCAGAAGTTTGAGCTCCCACTCCTCCTTCTGAACCACGCCGACGTGTTTTTCCCACCTCCCCACCCTTAAGCCACTTACTTAGAGAGATGTACGCAAATCCAGACAGAAAATTAAAATGTCGTGAAAAAGCAAGACTAATTAAAGCTATGATCATCCCATGCTGCAAAATCATTTCAGGTTTTCCTAGGTGATAAAGCAGAGGGGGACAGTGCCTGGGATGCCCATCCACCTGCCTGAGCTCTTACAGCCATTTACCCAGCATTGCAAACAGATTATGTTATTAGGAGAGAGTAATTAGGAAGCTGGACCATAAACTTTTGTAACTGATGGGCTCTTTCCCTCTCTTCATATCTGCTCCCACCTCAAAGACATCACCAGTGCTACCTTTGATCTTATCTCCTCAAGCCCTGGTTTTTTATTTTAAACTCTCTACCACTGGCCTGATAATTCCCACCTCGCCCTGTGTCAGCTCCGTTCTCACCCTGTGCTTTTCTTTTAGTGCTTCCTAAGCTGCAGGCAGGGGTGCAGGCAGTTTTGTCCCTCCTTCCCATCCCCACGGGATATTGCAACCCCTGCCAGGGCTGAAACACAGCTGGGTGGGACATGAAGCTCCAACATCTACTTCAGACCATGGTTTTGGGGACCCTTATTTCATTGGAAGGTCTATAGGCAATTAGTTAAATCCTCTGAAGCCCGGCCAGCAAAGAGGGGTTTCTACCTCAAAATGGGGGTGACCACTGGTACCCCAGTTCATTGCAGCAGGATGCTAACAGGTAGCTGCCAGGCTCTGCCCTAGCACTTGCTCAGTCCGAGCCCCTCATGCCAGAGCTGCCTGCAGGCAGGTCCTGCCCTGTAGCCCACCCCAAATCCCTCCTGCCATGGCGACACAGCACTGAGCACCACCAGGCACGATCAGGAACATCCCCGGTGTCAGGCTGACACAGGGGATCATCACCCAGGGACCCATCCCGACCCTCTCAGCCCAGGAGGCATCGCTTGGGCAGGGATTCCCATCCCTCAGAACCAAATCTGGGGTCCAGTTCCAACATCCCAGCAAAAAGGGCTGTGCCCCAGAAGTGCTGAGCAGCCCCCATGCCTGGCAGAAGCCACGTTTTGAGGATGCTGAGCCCCAGCCCACTCCCAAGGGGGATGTTAGCAGCACCAAAGGGCTCTCTGAGGGCTTCGGACCCCGCCCCCCCCAGGCAGTGAGAAAAGCAGATTATGTGGTTAACCCACACCCAGGGGGTTGGAGGGGAGGGCAGAGTGTCCCCTCCATGGGGACAGTGGCACACAGCACCAGCAGGAGAAGCCACCAAGGGAGATATCCCTTTCCAGGGTAGGACTGCCACTGGGGATGCCCAGCAGCCTACAACCCCACAGCCCCCCAATTCAGCATGCCCCCCCCCACGACAGCCAGCACCCCACCCTCATTTACACCCCACTCACCACATGGTGCCCCAGTTTTAGGGGACTGGTGATGGCACATGGTGGGGGAAAGTCCCTGCAAGGACACCCACTCCTGGGGTCCCTGCAGCACTACAGCTCCCCTAAAGATACAGCTGCCTGCAATACCCCCAGCCCTCTAATAAAGCCCCAGCAGCACCCCACAGGTGCTGGCGGTTGGGGTCCTGCCCCAAGCCCATCCCAGCTGCCGTAGCAGCAGCAGCAATTAGAAAACCCTAATTAGAAAGCTCAATTTCAGGACATTAAATGCACCGACATGGATGTGGTAGCAGTGGGACAAGCCTGGGTCTGCATCCAGAGAGGCAAAGCTGAGGGATGCTAAAAGCCCTTGCATGAGCCAGGGACCAGACGATAGACAAGCACAGTAAGTCTTTTCTCTATTAAAGTAACTTTTTCTGTCCCTGATGAATAAAAAATATGTGACCACCAGTTTTTTAAACACCAGCAGGAGTCTGTAACCTCTGTTTCCCAGCCCTGAATTGATGTGGCCATTGGAAAAGGCTCATAATTTTGGCCACCTCCTGCCCCCCACAGTTGCCTCCTTTGCAGCCATCCTGCTGCGAATAAGCAGCACCCAAAACTCGTTTACCCCTGAGATACCAGCCTCTCTCCTAAATTTGATTAAAACTGGGCAGTGGAATAACCTCATGGAAGGGAGGACAGGACAGACAGATGTATGCAGAGCACCCTGCTTCCTCCAGAAATCCCCAAAAAAGCCACCAAGCAGCCCCTGCTCCCATCACCTCACTGGGGAGGGATCAGCACGTATCAGTCCCATTTTTTGGGTGCTGGCTGCCAAAAATGCATCGTTTGAGTCCAGGGGTACCCGCCAGGTCCTCACCCTGGGGTGGACCCACAGGAGGATGCTCATCTCCAAGATGCCTGTCAACCTCAGCACTGAATTTACAGAATAAAACCAGCCCAGGGTGTGAAGAATTTAATAATACAAGCTATTGCACGACAAAGCCCAGAGAGTAATATCCATATTATGGTTATTATTAAATTGGAGCAGCCTCCTATGTTTTGTCCTGCCTGTAATTTAAATGGATCCTTGGCTGTATTTGGGTGCTTTCGCTGGGGAAAAAAAGGTGTGAGTTATATCTGAGTAACCATTAAAAGTGTCTGACAAGCCACACTTCTCTTTCTAAATCAAAATCTACATATGAAAAATATATATTTTAAATATTTTATAGGTTTTTTTGCAATCCTCCTAATACTGACAAAGACTCTGCCACCACCTTGCTGTGTGTCCTTGGCCTGGCAAAGCAGGGATGTCCCCACATGATAGGACGCCTGGCATGGGGAGGGCACAGTTTCACCACAGGTTCCCCTGAGACATTTCAATCCTCATCTGAGGGAATTTCCCTTTTTTTGGCTTTTCAATCTCTTTTCTCATTTGCGCAGCCATTTCTCCCAAGTCCTACCGCCCGGCAGCATTTGATGAACGCCAAGGAGCTCCTTCCTCATTAAAAATTGAACTTTTAAAGTTTAGTACCCAAGGAAAAAAATAATAAGAAAGAAAGAAAAACCCTCACTGATTTCCCCAACTTCAAAGCACTTTCAGCGATCCGTGAGGAGAGCACCGGTGGAGTTACAGCCTCTCCCATCAACCTTCCCTCGTGGGAAGTGCTTAGCCCACCGTACGGAGCTGGTGGGTGATGGAGGAGGACGGGGCGGGCTCTGCAAGCCCTGCAGGAAAGGGTTTGGGCTGGACAACATTACACAACAGAGCCTGGGGACTGCAGGGTTGGCACCTGCGAGGCATTTGTAGCTGGGTGTGTTTAAATGTACCTTTTTCACCTTTTTTAGCACCAGGGATGCTGCTCCTCCTCAAGGATGCTGCTGTGAGGAGCTGCTCCAAAGTTTTGCTTTCCCCAAGTGAAAAAGCACTCTAAAAAAAAAAAAAAAAATCAATGTTTAATGCAAACACTGTGCAGGAAGACTGCAAGGGAAAGGGAAATTTTCCTTCTGTATCACTGGAAATACCTTGCTCACCAGGCCTGACAAGGAGGTGATGGCCACTGGCTGCAGCAGGGATGAGCTGTGCAAATGCCTTGGATGGGAAGCTAAAGCCAGGCTGGCCCAGGCTCTCAGAAATGAAGGATTAACATCATTTGCTCCGGCGTGCGAGCTGACATGCTGAATTAGCAAAGCCAGGCTCAGGGGCAGGGACCGTGTGGCACGCGAGCTGGTGACAACACCGTGACTGCAGCCGGGGCTATTTATAGAAAGGCTGAACTTGGCTCTTCCACGGGCGATTTTGCAGAGGGGAAATAACTTCTTGGCATTGCCGCCAAGATTTTGATGGGGAATATTGATTGGCAATGCGACGGCAGAGTTGGAAACGGGGCTGGTGGCTCTGCGCTGGAGAGAGCTGCTGCAGGGGAGCACAGACGAAACGAGTTGGGTTGGGTCAATGTAATGCCCAGCGCTGGCTCGCCTGCCTCGCTAGGCTCCAGGGGTTTTGTTCCCCTTTGGGGGAGCAGAGCCCAGGGGCTGGATCCATCCCCCTCCCCAGCATCAGGGCTGGATTGCTGCTTGCTCCCCCATGGGATACCCAAGCAAGCACAGACCAGCTGCCACCCAGCCAGGTGATCCTGGCCTTGTGCCTCAGTTTCCCCTTCTGCTGCATGGACGCAAGCAATGCAGAGAGTTCTTGATACAGGAGCTCAGCTAAACAAGGGCCACACCAGGGGAATGATGCCTCCCCTCTACACACCCAAAAATGGACCCTAAAACCCAGTGGAGGACCTAAATAAAAAATAAATGGAAGTGCCACATGATTAAACCAGGGGAAACCTGCAACAAGGGTCCACAGGCAGCCTGAGAGCCACAGCTAGTGGAGCCCTTGGGCTGACTTCAAGGCTCTCTGAAGGGACCGGAGAAAACCAAATGAAGCCCCTGAATCCCTAAACAGTACTTTGCAGGATCAGACCACCCTCCAGAGCTGAGCCTGCCTCTCCATAAAATGCCCGGGCTCTCCCAGTCCACCAAATTTAGAGAAAGAAAAAAGTAGGTGAAAATGAGTTTGCTTCTGGGAGGTAGGAATCACCTTTTCCTGGTAATCATGAACAAAGAGCATCATTTACTAAGTGCCGCAAGGCGGTTAATTAGCAGAGAAGTGAGCGTCTGACAGTTAAGAGGTGTTTTTCCAACAATTCAGGGTGGCAGGGTCAGGAAACAGGAGAAATAGAGGATCAGAGCGAGCGCTCAGCTTCGGCATCCAGCACTGTGCAGGGACATAGAAAGACTCAGCCCCAGGGGCAGCCCTGCATTCGCACCCCCCAAAAAATAAAAAGCAGAGGTATTACATGATTTTGGGTTGGAGAAACCATCTCCCGTGTAGTCCTTATGCTGTGGGGCTGCACCGTGCCTCAGTTTCCCCACCAGCACCACTAATAGGTAATGGATGCTGGGGAGATGATGCTGTTGGTGCCGCCCCCACCTGAAGACCATCTGCTTTGAGGTATCCTATTCCTTTCCCCGTGAGCACCCCCAGCCTTGCTTATTCCATTACTGAGGCCCTTCTTTAGGGACACAGATATCACATCCCCTCCTGTTTGTTCTTAACATCTCCAGGTCTGCCATGGTGTTACAACAGCAGATGGGTTTCAGCAGATCCCCAGCCCTCTGCACCATCACGGCCATCCCTATTTAATGGGTTATTTGCTTCCCCGTTCTGCTCCGCCACATTTCAGCATCTGCAAATATGTCCACCACTTATTTTATATCCTTTTTCAGCTCAGTGACAAATATAGCAAAGAGCTGAAAAGCAACGCTGATGATCTCTCCATTAACAAGCTTTTAATCCATTTAACATGGGCTGCACAGGGTTGGTGCGGTGCTGGATTTTTATCAGGCTGGGATGCACGATTAAGTCAAATGCCTCACAGAAGTCAAAGTGCATTAAGTCAAGTTATCTTTATCAACTGAAGTTGTGATCTACTAAAAAAAATAGTCTCAAGGTTGCTTGGCAAGAGCAGGCTCCAGCATCGCTGCAGGTTTGAGGTGGTTATAACCCTCCATGCTGCCTGCTCTGGGATGGAGAAACACAGGCAGTACCCTTGCCTTCAACCCAGGACATGCTCCTGTCATTCGGCAGCATCATTTTAGCATGTGGAGAGGATTTAAATACATCTCTGGGGAGAAAGGAGCCTTGGAAAAGGCTCTCCTTTGGTCCCATGAACCAGAGATTGCTGAGCCAGGAGGTCTGGGATACTGGGAGAGTGCAGCATCCCTGGGAGAACCCAGGAGGGGACAAGACCCCCCCCACGTCCTCAAAGCCATACACACTGGGGACAAAAGTGGGTGGCAGACGAGGACACCCTGGGCACAAAGGCTAGTGGGAGCTGCTGAGGACATCCTGCAAACTGCACGGGTCAGGATGCAGTACCGCCCGTTGGGGATCTCTGGGGATGGGTAAGGAGGGTACCAGCGAGCACATGATGGGGGCCGTGGCTGCAACGTGGGGTGATTGGGGGGGCACTACCTTCCCCCCATCCTCGCCGGAGCAAATTGAGGCCATTTCCTATGGAGGATCCCGCAGCACCTGCCCATGAGTCACCCGCTGCCTGTCCCCATGAGCCACTGCACCCCCAGAGCCGGCAGACGCCGATCTCCAGCGATGCAGGAGCATCCTGAAAAAGCAACCGTACCATCCCCGCATCCCCACCGTGAGCCTCCGGCCGTGGCTCCCCGAAGGACCACATCAGCTATAAACCATCCTGACTGCCAGGACTCTCCTTCTCCACACTTCCCGAGCACCGAGAACAGCAGAGCAAGCAGAAAGGAGGGGATGAGAGAGAGGACAGGCTATGAAGGAGGAAGGAGACTTGTCCTGTCGAGTAAAGCTGAGAATGATGAATATTCAGACAGAAGACTAGGACACCTTCCCGTCCCAGAAGGGTAAGGTTTCTGCTCTACCCTACAAAAACACCACCACCATTTTGTTCTGGGTGATTTGAAAGCATTAAAAAGATTAATAAAACCAGGATGCAGCAGAGAAAGAGGAATGGTAAATCCTGTCCTCTCTAAATCGTGTTTCTCCAGCTTCATCCCTAAAACATCACTGATACCCTGGGGGAAAAAGCGATGTCACTAAACCCCTTCTTCACACTCACCATCTCGCCCCTGCCCTGGCCAAGCACCCCCAGCTCCCTGCAAGGACTATTTTTTGCTGGTTTGGCTTTTTTGTTTACTTTTTCATAAAGTCAGTGTGGGTTTTAAGCTCAGGCTGTCAGGAGCAGTGGGTGGAGGCAGGAATTAAGGGGGAAGGCACCAAAGCAGCGCTACCTCAGATAGCATTCCCTATCTGATCATAATAATTTGAAGCAGATAAAATTTGGCGCCTGGAGGCTGATGGCAACCCTCTAAAATGCCTCCCCCCTGCCCCCCCTTCTTAAATATTCCACTTTAAGGAAACAAGTGTGCATAATGAAATCAAAACAGCTCAGATTGCCCACTGATGCTGGGACGTAGCTGTTCAACTGCAGCGGGATTTGTTCTGATGGGCATCTCCAGGGCTGGGCAGCACAGCAGCAGAGTTGGGCATCTCTGTTTTGGAGGATCTTGGCTGCTCTGGGCCCCTTTTTCTATCTGTCAAATGGGAACAGCATCAATTTTCCACCCTTTTAGGGGGAAAAAATGGCTAGACTGCTGTTTCCGAAGTGCTCGCACGGCTGGGTGCCTCCACATGCTAAAGGATGCTTAATCATTGTACCATGCAAGCAGCACTTTGAAGACCATCAACATGTAGCCAACACTGACTTCTGGACCAGCTTTTGGTCCTTTCCTCCCTCAGTGAGCAGATTTGCCTGTTTCTAAGAGCCCACCACGAACAAGAGAGGGTTCTCAGTGTCTGCAGAGCAACTTGATTGCAACTGCGGGCAGCAAACGGGCCGTTCCTTCAACCCTGGCTGAGATCCAGGGTGGATTTCCCCTTGCAAGAGCATAGCACGGGACTCTGCACAGACCTACCTCAGCAGACACAGCTTCAAAAAACCTCGTAGGTGTTCCTATGGCTTGTGGTGGCTCTGCTGCAGATGGTGGATGGATGGTGGGAGCTTGAAGAGCAGGGTTTGAACACGCAGCACGGTGGTTTGCAGAGCCCCATCCGAATCAGCCCTCTGGTACTGATGCTTTTCAGTTGGGCTCTGCATGAGGAAGGAGAGAAGGGCCAGGTGAAGGCGTGTGTCTGCCTCTACATGGAGCAGGTAAAAGCGTGAATAGTTCATTCAGGGAACAAACCAAACACTTGATGGGGAAAAGAAAAAATATTTGAGTTCATCTGAAACAGAAACTTTTGCAGAAAGCTTCCACAAAATGGAAGAGCAAAAAAATGGGCTGAGGACGAGCAGAGATATGTTCTTTGCCTCAGGATGATGTGTGTTTCTTTGCCCCAGCGTGGCATGTGCTATTTCAGGCTTTAATATCTTCATTCAGATCCATTTTAAAATTGAAAAAAATAATAATTTAAAAGGAAAAAGTCAAACTGGTTGTTTTTTGAAATTAGCAATGTGCCAGGGTAGCAGAAACAAAGCATTTCATGAGAAAGAAAATAAAGAGGCAAGATGAAAGATCTAAGAAGTTCCTCCTTCACTTCCCACAAGGGCGAAAGTTGACCCAGTGCCCCCCACACCCCTGAAACACCAATGCCCACATATTGTACTCACGGAAAAAGCTGCATGGATGGACACAGCCGGGTTTTTCTGAGCATCTGTCCCTCGGATGGGACCTGGGTGGTGGGGCCACCGTGAGGATGGGCACCCAAGCAACTCCCAAGGTGCTGCTCCTTGGTCCATATGGTCCCCCTAAATACTGCCACCTCCATCCAAGCTCCGGTTTGCAGGGTCCTGGCAGTGGGCGACGTCAAGGCCCTCTTAGAGAGGATCCAAGACACCATCTCTGCTTGGTTTGGGGGTAAAAGTAGAGGAAGACCCCTACCTTGGAGCAGGGAGCAGCTCCTCCACGCAGTGGGTCTGGCAGCTGGGCGGGACCTTGCTCCTCCTGGGGACACCATCTGCATCTCATCGTCTCCCTTGTTTATCAGGGAGTTGACTCTGGGAAATCTAATCACTGTTTTGGAGTTAATCCATCTAACAAACCCTTGCAAATCCCTTCATCCAGAAGTTTATTAATATTAGCTCCTCTCGAGCAGAAGTGAATTAAACGCCTTTACCTCCCGTTTGGCTTTTTGTTCCTCTTCTCCTTGCCGCTGTTAACGGGAGCAATTCAATTAAGGAACAAATGACTTCCCAATAAAAACCCTTCCTTGCTGCCTCCCTCCTCCCTTTGCTCAAGGACTAATAATGTTTAATTGGGGAAATGAGCTCGGCTGGTGGTCCTGGTGAGGGTGTGAAGAAGCCCTGGTGGGCTCTGGGCATGAGGCAGAGGGGCTCAGCTCATCGCAGGGAAGGGGGATGCTTGGCTGAGAACCCCCAGAACCCCATGGTTTGCTGGGGGAAGGTCTCACAGCCCTGATGTGGCTATCTCAGTGACCAGCTGATGCCACCCTGTGCGGTTCATGGAGAGGAGAACCCTTGAAGGCTGCACCAAATTGGGACTGTGGATGGCAAGCAATGCTCTCCAGCTGTCCAGCCTCTCGCTGGTGCTCAAAAAAGCCCCGAGATCTCCAACTTCATGCAAAACCACATGAATCTCAGCAGTTGCTGTTGCAGGTCCACTGGGACACAGGGTCTGAACTTGACACCAGCTAAGCTGGCTGCAGTGGAGGGCTCAGGACCCACATCCAGCACCATGCAACTGGGGAAAGGGGATAAAAACAGCAACAAGGCTTGAAAACAGGACAACAAGCTATGGGTATAGCTTACACCCTGCATGCAAAAGTGCGAACCCCCTCCAAGAGAGCTCTAGGGAGTCCCCAAGGGGTCCCAAGCCCCTCTCCAAGGGTTCAAAGCTTGCTTTTGCTAACTTAAGCTCTGAGCACCACGCCACTGTGGGCACGGTCCCCGCCGAGCAGCACTGGAAGAGGAGGCTCAACCCACCCAGGGAGCAGTGCCACCCGTCAGCTCAGCTCCATCGCAAAGGCCATGGCATTTCCCGGCTGTCAGAAAGGATTTGTTCGGTGCTGCGTGCTCCCTCCACCACCTCCTGCATTGAGAGAGCAGCCCTTCTCCTAAACCTGAGGTTAGCCTGGGAAAGCAAGTTGCATCTCTCTGTCCAGTCCAGGCTCCTTCCATGCATTTGGCTTGTACCCATCTGCATCAGTGGCAGGAGGACAACCACAAGCTAGGGTGCCACGTGCAAGGAGATGGCACGTGAGCAGGGACAGAGAGCAGATCCAGGACACATAATATGCATCAGCCTGGGAGAACTAGCTCAGGGAGGCACGCTCAACACCAACTCCCCTGATATCTGCCCATCATCTCTCCCAAACCCCCCGCTGAAGTTGGGGGGCAGCCAGACCCTGTGAACTCCTCCCTTTGGGGTACCCCATTTGCTGACAAAGCTCTGCCTTTGCCTTCCCTGCTCCAGCACAGACTGAGACCCTGGAGGCTGCACCGCACCTTTGCCAGAACTGAAATTCTTAAACGATGAACTGATCTAAGAAAAAGTCATGGCATGGTCGGGGTGACCTTTTGACATGCCCCACTCGCACATCACCCCAGGGCCCGCCTGGGGACCCAGCAATGGAGACCATCCCCATGCTTTCACCCACAATTTCTCACATTTTTTCCTTCCAAAATATCCCCTTTTCCAGCCCTCTGAGCCATTCTCACGATGCTTTCCTGCCTTGCCCAGGGATGGGTTGAGCAGCATCCCCCTGCCCTGACTGCCAGCAAGGGAGGATGAGGGATGGGCACCGAGCCTTGCTGGTGGCTACATTTCAGCAGTGAGAGAAGTGACACAGGAACCCCTTTGGGAAGAAACATGCTACTGAAATGTCAGCAGCAGTTATCGTAATGGGAGAGATGGGTTTGTCAGGCAGAGGATGGTTTAGATCAGGACTGATGCCCAGGAGTACCTGACAAGAGCATTTCAACCCAGGAAAAGCTGTCCCCAGTCTTGCGGCTGGTGGCCCTGCACCCTTCCTGGGTGAATTTTGGACTGGTAGAGGGACAGAGGTCGTCCTGCCAGTGAGGACAGGGCTGTGGGATGCTCTGGCATGGCTCATGTCAGCTGGACCAATCTGTCTTTAGGCAGGAGGAAAGGCAGAGCCACACAGCTCTACCTCCAGCTTAGTGTGTCTTGTTGACCAGGGACCACACCTCTTCTCAGAGCCACTGGAAAGCATCCAAGACAGGGCTGCAGTAAGGGCAGATCTGCTTTAAAAAGAAGATTTCCACAAAGCAAAGAGCATGTCAGTGGTGAAAAAAGTTTCATTTCCCCTCTCTGCTTCTACAGATCCCCCAGGAGACACATTCACAGTGGTCACATCATCACCAGGGCCCGCACTTGGGTGTCCTCCAGACCCATGCTCCTTCCAGCATTATTAAGTTTAGACCCTGGAGTTACCCACAAGCAGGTGGATCCCATCTTTACCCCATCAGGGTAGTCACATGCAGCCCATGCCCCTGGCAAGCCAGGTCTCACCTTAGTTTGGTCAAGGGGATGGAGCAGCAAGTGTACTCATCCAGGCACGTCTGCACTAGGATCATCACCTGAAAAACAGCAAAAGCTTGAGACTAAAACATATGACCGCACCCTTGGGGGCACAGGAAAGGGACTATCCCCCCTCCTGAGGCTGAAAACAGAAAAAAAGCCCCAGGCATGAAGCTCTCTGCATCAGTTTTCTTCTCCGTGCAAGGGGAAGATGCCAAGCTGCTCCACAGGGCATGTAATACAGCTAACAGCCCCCCTTTGCCCCACCTTGGGCTTCACTGAAGGGATGGCTGCTCATTAGTGAGTGGCACTAATTAAGAGGAATGAACCTAATTTGCAAGAGCAAAGCGAACGGCCTCCACCTGCTCCCCTTTGCACCCGCGAGCAGCTTTGCAGGGGATTATTCGGCTACTAGACCATGTTGAGGGCAGTAAATGCTGGACACAAGATTGTCCCACCTGGGATGAGGAAGCTCCTCTGGGGAACACAGCCATTTGCAGACCCAGATCACAGGAGTTTCAGCAGAAATCAGACTTTTTTTTTTAATGACACAGTCACAGAAAAGCATAGTTGAAAGTATTTCCAAACCTCAACATGCCTGCCTTTGATTTCTTCAAAACAAAAATGAGGTTTCCACAAATAAATTAATTTCTTTTTAATGAAAAGTTTCTTGTCAGGTTCTCTGACACCTGCTGACCCAAAATGGAAACTTTAAAAAATATTTTTTGCTCCAAAACATATTCAGTTCACATTGACCCAAATTCAGAGCTTTTTTTATTATTACTTTGGACTCCGGACAGTAAATGGAAGCAGCCATCACCCTCCATCACTGGAGGACACCCAAACAATGCTATCAAGCACTGGGAGAACAGGAACATTGTAAAACATCCAGATGGGATCAGCAATTCCTGCCTCCAAAGGAGGCCAAGAGGACATGTGGAGGCTTACCAAGAGCGTGGATTTGCTCCTCCTATGTTTAAAAACTCATTTCTGGCTTTTAGCATGTCCTGGCACAGGGATGCTGGAGGTTGAATCCAGACCACAGTGCTTAAAAGCCCCTCAAGACATCTTCTCCATGAGCTGGCGAAGCCCCTTTTCACCCAAAGCGCGTTTTGTCCTCCAGAGCATCCTGCCTCAAGGAGTCCCACGAGTGAACAACCCATTGCAATGAAATGGTATTTAAAAAAAATCAGGTGATTTGGGTTTTTTTAATTGATTAAAAGACATTAATGACATTATATAGGACAAGCTTGGCCTTGGACCTGCCAAGGGGCTTGGCAAGGCCTGGCTTGCAGACGTAAATGGGGAAGGAGGAGAAAGCTGAGCCACCAGCAGTTCCTTGAAGCTCTAGATTTCACCTTTAATGTATTTCAGCGCATGATTCAAGCACATTATCTGCATGAAATGCTGCATTAGCATCAAAATGAGGGGAGTTCTGTTCAATATATTAAAGTGTCTCTGATGGGTTTGAAGGTAGCTTAGCGCAAGAGAGGCATTAAGGAAGTAAATGCCACATTTGTATTCAAAAGAGCTTTCTTTTTTTCATTTAAAGCCATTGATGTAAGAAGTGGTGCTTAAGACAGGCTTATAAAAGCAAAAGTGCATCTTTGCTATGAGACAAAAAGCTGTGTTTATGGTAAATGGTAAAAGAAAGCAAAAAGCCCATTTAGAAATTATATTCCTTTGGGGTTTTGGCACATCAGCTGGAGGAGCAGAGGGCTGGCAGGGACCGGGCCTTTGGGTGACATCGGCTGAGAGCCTTTTTCTTTCCCGATATCTCCCGTGATGCCTTTTTTTTTTTTTTGGTTCAAGCCTGGAATTAGAAATAGCTTTTCCAGGCTGCCCATGCCCCCCCCACCCTTTTTCCCAGAAAAAAAAAAAAATAAAAAAAAAGGTTTATTGACCCCAACTGCCTGGCAAACATGCAGTTTGCCTTTTTCTGCTAAATTTCAAGGAAAAAAAAAGCCCTATTTAAGCATTTTTTAAAATATTTTTTTTTAGTTAGGATGGCTTTCTGCCTGACAAAACAGCTTCAAACTTTTCATCTGAACATCAAAAGTTAAAGTCCTGTCAAAGCGAACAGCACCAACTTATCTGCTAGGACAATTTCAATGGTCTTGTTCACCAAAAATTTTAAAAAATGGTAATTCTGCTTCAGAACATTCTTTATATCTTTACTCCAAACAAGTGAAAAGTCTATTTTTTAGTCTGTTCTGAGAAAAGCAGTTTTTGCCCCAAAAATCAGACTCCGCACCACAATCCTGTTAAGACGATGATGAATTTTTCCTTGTTCTGTTTAATGCTGGACAAGGAGCATTTTAGCTAAAAACACCAGGATTTCTGCTGAATGCGGGGGATCAAACTGGTTTGGTTTCATTATCTGAACCAAACAGAAGCTGCACTGAAAGCTCAGAGTGAGCATTAACTGGCTTCATCCATCTTTGCCACCTCCAAGGGCAATTAATAATCCCTTGTCTTTCCAAATGGAGAAAGTGAAGGGTTAAATTAATTGCTTCTGACCACTTAATGAGTCAGGGAGAGACCCTGGGAAGCTTGTCTCGCCGCTGCCTGCAAATCAGCCTGGGGAAAAATATACTTTTCTTGGCAGAGGTGCATCATTTATGGAAATATTTATGCCTCGGTCCTGGCACTGGTGTTATCACCCCCCCAGATGTGGGGCTGTCGAAGGTCTTCACCCTGTGAAATTCAACCACGTGTGGCTTCCCCAGCCGTTGGAGTGAATTAAATAAATCAGAATATTTGTTCCAAGGGGAGCTGCGAGCAGCACAGTTGAGGAAACTGCTTTCTCGCAGGCACTGGGCAATTTTTGGGGTTGTCCACAGCACAGAGAGTGGCCAAGCCTGGATACACGCCAGGACCTCCTGTGACCATGCTACTGCTGTAACACCGATGTCGTCCCTCCCTGCAGGGCCACACCAAGAGGAAAACACACTGGGGGAAAAGGCTGGACATCGTGCAAGTCTTAATAAACCAATAGCCCCTTCCTGCCAACAGCACTAAATCACAGCCCAGAGGATGGTTGGTTTTAATCACTCAGCCTCCAGCCTTCCTCCCTGCATCACGCTCTTCCTCCGTCACCCTACAAAGCCAAAACTGGGCATCTTGGGGACATCCCAGCACTGCCCACCTTTCCACCCAGCTCCCCAAGTGCAAGCTGTGCCAGGGGACACCCAGCCCAGGGAGCATCCCCCAAGCCCCTGGAGCATCCCCAGCCCACCCATGAGAATGGGGCTGTTAGCTGGAAGACTATCCCCCAATCTGGGGAGACAGACCCTACTCCTACCCAGGTATCTCCCCCTGCCAACTTTCTTTTCCATCACAGCTCGTTGTCTCCCTCCTCCCCGCAGCGGGTTGTCATGTCAGAGGAGAAGGGAAGGAAACAATGTGGAGGAAATTGATAAGGATGGCTTGAAACCCAGAGAAAGGGAACATTTGCCTGGGAGAAGCTGTGATTAGATGCTTGTGCGTGCGTGCGTGTGTGTGTGTGTGTGTGTGTCCTTTGCCAGCACTCCTAAAAATAGAGCTTGGCTGCACAGACCGTCACACGCATGCAGACATGCTCTCGCTGAAGCTATATTTACCAGTCTTGGAGACAGCCAGATTCCATATATGAGCTGTACATCCCCCTGCCCCAGGGCTGGCACGCAGGGCTCGTGAAGCCAGAAGGGGACCACAGTGGTGGTGAGGGACCTCCATGAGCATCCCTGGGAGCTTGGGGGCATGGAGAGAAATAGGGCGGGGAGTACAAGACTGGGGAAATTATTTTCTGGAAGGTCCTTGAGATCACCTAGAAAAGCAAAGATCTTGATTTGGAGACATGGACATGGGATAAACAGAGGCCACCCAGATGACCAGTACACTCCTGGTCTCACCCCTCTGCATAGCTCCCAAAAAAGCAGCCCCAAAAGAGGTACTTATCCCTCAACCCATCTTCCCATCCCTCTCCAAAAGCAAGCACTCGTGGCCTGATACCCAGACAGCACAAGTATCTATAGCCATGGGCTGAAGAAGGTTCACAGTGAGCTCCAGTGCTCCTTCAATTCATAAGACCACTTCTTGGAGCCATCCGCTTTGATGCTACATTCGTGGGTCTGGGCATGAATAGGTTTGGAAGGAGGAAGGTCCCACAGCTGCTTATCAGAGGAAGAAAAACTGGAGCATGACCTACATCGCCGGCTGGAAGCCGGCCCTTCCACCCCCTACCATGCTCATTAGCCTCATGATAAAGCAGGGATTGTTTAAAGGGACAAAATTGAGGCATTTTAGTCATATTCATGAGATTTCTGAAGGCGATATTTGAAGACCGAGGTATTATTATCTACATATGTCTTCACAGAGGTTGCGTGCAATTAGCATTATTCAGAGATATGCAATTAGCATTACCCAGAGATATGTATTTCGGGTGGGAAAATAATTGTTTTTCTTCCCAGAGAAGTTGTTTTGTGCTCAGTTTTCTCAGCTCTGAGCATTTTGGTCCAACTGGAAATTGGAAAAGTGCCATGTGCCCCAGATTGCCCCTGGAAACAGAGCAACCAGCAGCAAAGGATGGTTGTGCGATTGCGGCTTTTGTTTAATTGGTGAATTTTGGACAAGCTCAAAGCGTCTGCAGATCCAGTGGGCACCTACACAGCAAAGTGGCCCGGTACCACCTGCAGCATCATTCCCTGGTGACCAATGCCACATCCCAGCAGCTCTGCTCCCCATCCTGCCCAGTGCAGAGCATCTGCCCTGATCCTGTGCCATCCCCAGGAAAATGAGTCTCATCTCCAGATCAAGGACCTGAGTCACAACTTTGATGCAAACTTTCCCCCTCCAACGATTGGGGGTGATGCTGGGGTGGACCCAGGCTGCAGATGGGTCACCGTGGGGGGACCGGGGGACGGCAGCTCCAAGGGGATGGCACGTGGGTTCATTTTCATGGCCTCGTGGCATAACAAAATGATTTTCCCCCGCGCAGGGAGTGGCGGCCACCTTCTAGGACTTGTCTTCATTTTTCAGCTCAAATACCCTCTGTTTAATCAGCTAGTTGTAATATCACCTTGTGAAATGTCATTAACAGAGGATGAGAGGTGAGCTTTGTCCTGTTATTGAAATGCAGAAGTGCAGGGTAGCTTGCTCCGAACATGCAGGTTTGGGTGTCTGGGCACACAGAGAGCACTTGTGCTCACCAGCCTCAGAGAACAACATTGAAAACGGCAGCAGAAGAGACTTTCCAGCAGGGAAAGACTGATTTGGTTCACTGTGCTAACAGCCACTGGTTTTGACAGCAAGCTGCCACACCCTAAATCAGGCCAATAAACACTAAAAAAAATCAGCTTTGATTTAGCTTGGTGAAGATCTGAGCTGTATATAAAGAGGTATTTTGTAAATTAGGAATTTGAAGGTCATTTAGCAAGGACAGCTCCATAAATCCAGTCCTTTTTCCCCCTCTAGCTTTAAGTTTAAAAGCCTAGGCAAGGGCAAGGTCTAGACCTATCCAGATGCTCACAGCATGACTTTACTGCCTGCTGTTTGACAGGGGCACTCCGGACAATCATTCACTCAAAACCACGCTGCAAACACCACTCATCTCGCTCCAGGTAGGTCCTTTCTCCGTTGCTGACAATCTGGTCACCACATCCGTAGGGTCATTTGAACTGAATCCAACTGGTCTCTGGAGACATTAGTGCTCTCAGGAGCACACTAAATCCAGCAAGTAAAGTTTCCGAGCTCTTTAAGCAAGTTGAAGGGTGTTGGGTGCCTGACTTAAAATTGCTTGAAATCACCAGTTGCATGGACATAGTGGAGTACCTTGACGTAACAAGTGAGTTGACCTGAGATGGGACTGTAGAGCACAGCCCAGGAGCCCAAGAGCCCATAGTCATGCAATGCTCTGGGAGCACTTATTCCCGAATCCTCCCCCCAGCCTCCTGGGAGGCAGGTTACCCTAACACAAGCACAGAGAAACCACACCACAGGAGTAGACATGCACTTATGGTCAAGCCAAGAGCAGATCCCAATGTCCTGACCCCACCATGAGCTCCGAGGGCAGCCCGGCATCGCTGCACACCTAGCCCACCTTCCCAGCTCAGAGGGACTATGGGGGTCACCACACAGTCCTGCTGTTTCTCAGAAAGAGCCAAGCCCTGCAAAAATACATCATTTGTTCAGAGCATCCCATGCCAGGTGGCTCCATGCTGTGCCAGTCCCTGATGTCACTCCCTGTTCTCCCTTGCTGCAGCCAAGGACCTTTACAAATAATGTTCCACTCCAATCTGTTTGAACAAGCTGGCCTCCTCAATACCACCAGGGAGGGCAGCAGATGAAAAAGGGTTGAGGAGCTGCATGGAAAACACCTGCTCATTGCCCAGAAATGCAAACAGGCTTCCTGGGTGCTCTAAAAATATCAGAAATCATGAAATCTGACATTGCATCTATCAGTGGTTCAACCAGCACCAGCTTCCAAAATATTGTGGCAGCCCTGAGAGAGGTGCCAAGGACCCCAGCCTCATGTTAAGGGTACGAAGACTTTCCAGGGGCTGGTGGCCCAGGGTGAAGCGTTGGTTACAGTGGATGGAGGCAAGAGGCAGGCACCAGGACGAGCTCACCCCTGCTGCAAGTGGAACTGTTCATTCGCAGGCAGCTCCAGGCTGGGCAGGCACTCGCTCGGCTGCGTGCAGATGGCCCTGCATCCATCCTCGGGGCTGTTAAACCCCTTCATTTCCCCAGCAAGAGCATCACTTAAGCGCAAGTGAGCTCTGGAGCTAATGCACAAATTATATTTCAAAAGCACTTCTCCCCAGCGCCGGCTATGCAATAGAGGGAAATTGCTGTAATAAAAAGCCATCCTCTCCAGATGCGAAAGGCAGCAAGAGGGGCAGGAGGGAGCAGGGGCCTCGCTGTGAGGCCAGCAGCAGAACAGCCCTTTGGGATGGGATTACACAGCATTCCTCACCTCCAGGTACAAGGTGATGCTCCCCCAGGCACGTGGCCAGCCCAGGGCTTTCCCAGCATGATTGCTGAGACACGAAGATCCAAAACTCTCTGGACAGGAAGGAGCCAAGGGTGAGGAACCCATGCTATAAAAAAAACCACAGGGTGCAGGTCCTGTTCTTCTACCAAATCCTCCAGGGTGGGCTCCAGGCAGTATCCCCAGGGCACGGTGGCCACAGTTTCCTCTTTAGCCTCTTTCCGTGCAGGCTTTCTAAATCTGAGGGTAAGCATCTGATTATGCAGGTCATCCTTAAGGCTCTATAGTCACAGATGGAGCAACTACAATCAGTGGCAAACCAGCACCAATCCCAGACTCACTAAGAGGACAAATCTGCTGCTGGACCCTTCGTGCTGAACCCAGACCCTCCAAAGAAGAGTTGTCCCAATAAGTCATTTATAAACGAGCAATAGAAAAAGGATTATTCATGCAAATTGTTAGAATAATAATTACCAAGAGCAGAGCGCGCTGCTAGTAACACTCAGCATCCACTTTTCACAACAAGGTGCAAAACCTGCTTGAAACAAGGTGTTCCAGCCAGGAGCTTGAGACGAGAAGGTGCAGGGGGGGACATCTCAACCACTTGCCATTGCACGGCCGTGATGCCTCACTGCTGACCACCATGCCGAGTCACAGAAGATGCAAACCATCGTGGCCCTTCTACATATACATCCCAGTCTGGAGCATCATAACCCCAGCAGAGCAAGCCCTGGGGAGCACCTGGAGAGGAAACCAAGCTGGGGAACCCCTGACACCAACACACACCCCAGGCTGGCACCCACAAAGGACACTTTGCGGGCTGGGGGCAATTGAGGGGTTTCAGGGACCCGTCACCCATGCTGATAACATCCCTCTCGCCAGCTGGTTACACACTACAATTTTTCATCATCGGCAACAACGCCACAACCCCAGCTTCTGAAAAACTACTAGTGCTCAGGAGGGGCTCATCCTGCAGCTGCCCCCAGCCAGGCTGAAGCATCATCAGTCTGACCTGCAATCTGATAAGATCAGGCTGATTCTCATTTGGGGCAGTTTCAGCACAGAATTGGACACATCGGTATACAAATTGTCCAGACAACCAGCAGCTGGGTAGAAATGAGAGAGCAAGCCCCAGAAGAAAAGCAGGTCTGGAGCTGGCTGCCAGCTAGGCACAACCACTCACCCACCCAGGGTTGGGGAGAAGATACAGGAGCGCCAAAACCCCCATATTTGCCTTTTGTTTTGTGCTCACGCACCATGCTCTGCTCCACATGCGGGACCCACAGCTGCAAGAGGCCAAAAGCACCTCCCTGCCCTGATTGCTGCTGCTTCCAGTGAAGCAACTCAAGGAAGCAAAGAGGAGGATCAAACAGCATCATTGGTGTTAATCAGAAAGTCCCCGCTCCTCTCTACTCTGGTCTCAGCTCCCATTGCTGTGCAACCCCTCTGGTTTGGGATTGCTCCGCAATCACTGCTGAGAGTCAGAGAGGTGTTGGGAAGATGCAGAAGGCGGTCGCAGCAGATCTCCCACTCCCAGCACCTTTCCAGTAGCCCAGCAAAGGAGCCTCAACCCGTTCTCCTGCCCCCATAACACATGGGATCCCTCCGACCCATCCTTGCAGCATTCAGACTGTGCCAGGATCCTCACTCCTGGATCCAAAATAGCCTGGAAAACATAACATGGATGGACCCTCAGGATGCAGGACACAAACAACACAACATTTCAGCAAAGTCTCCTAAGACTCAAAAGGTGGAGGAGACCAACTCAACCAGGGCTTGGCAGAGCAGAGCTGCCCAGCTGCAAGAACAACCAAAGGCCCCTCTGAAGGCAAACCCATCCTCCGCTCAGCTCCACGGGGTACAGGATCAGGTCAGCCCTTTGCCCTGTAGGTTAAGGCAAAGCCAGTAGGAGGACCCAGATAAATCCTGCAGGACTTGAGGCATGGGGAAACAGCTGGTGAAGAAAGCCACCAGAGAGCCCAGGCACATATCAACTAGGTACTGCAAAGAGTATCAGGGAACTGGGTTGCCTACCTCTGATAAAAGCCCAGTTTTCATGGAAGAAGGAAAAGTCAAAGCTGCTTTAATTTCATGGTGGATCCTCCACCCAGCTTATGTGTCCAAACTTGTTAGCTGCCGTCCGATTCTTCCCTGACAGCAGGATCGCTAATTTTGCACATCCCAAAATAATATTTGCCAAGCAGCACTCCTCACTATGATTAAAACAATATCGGGCACTAAAAATATACAGCTCCTGGGGGAATCCTGCCTGCCCAAGACAACAAACTATTTAACACACATCAAGGAGGAGCTTCTTTCCTATTAAAGGCAAAGCAGGTCCATGCTCTGTGATGGGAAGCTCAGGAGGGATGAAGGCAATGAGGGGAAAATGGAGGATGAGGGAGAGAAAACAGGGGGTGTAAGAAGCATGAGATACCTGTGATGGGAGGGCCAGGGCTGGGGAAGTAGACATCTACCAGTGACAAAGCCCAGCACCTGGAGATGACCCCCAATATCACCCCAATACCCTCCTGAATGGCTCCTGCCTGCAGGAGCTCCCATTGCTAGTGAAATCATCTTCCCAAGTAGGTTACCCTACTAACAGCCTCTGCTGGCTAATGGACAAAATATCTGTGTGTAAGAGGTTCGTTATTCAGCTGGCCCCCATGGCCAGATACAATTCATCAAGGCAAATATTTGCATTTTTACTTCATCAACTAGCAAATGAATTTTCAGGCAATACCCACTCCGTCCTCAGCAGCGAGGAAGCGTCCCCAAGAGCGCCTCTCCATCATGGTGACTTCACATGTTTGCCAATCTGTCCATCCTCTGTACATTTTCTCCACATTTCCAACATAATTATATTCCCCATTGGGTTTTCCCCATTTGTTCTTGTGCCTGTTGTGTCTTTTAGCTTAACCTCTCCCCAATCCCTTGGTCCCTTTCCTCCCCAGGGCATGCCTGATGCCTGTGGGCTGCACAACCTCCTTGGAGCCAACGTCATGTTTCTGGGCCAGTGCAACCCAAGACCTGCAAAGCCCCATGCCCTTCCCCAGTTAAATAATTAATAATCACTCCTCTGATCCTACGATTAGCATGGCTGGTAGCCAAGGTCACCGCATGGAGCGCTTCCTGTTGGCAATCTGCCTCTGATGGATGCCCTATCACCTTCGACAGTCCAGATGAGGGCAAGGACCTTCTCAGTAGATCCTGGGACAGGTCCCTGCAGAGCAGCCCCCACGGTGAGCTCTGGTTTTGAACTCAGCCTGCTCACCGCTCCCTTTGATCTCCCCTTCATTAGTCTTTCTCCTTTGCTTTCGGATGTAATTAATACTTCCCTGATCAAAAGCCCCAGCGCAAGGAGAGCTTTAACAACTCTTGTTTCACCATGTGTTCCCATTAAAGGAGGGCTTGGGCAGAGGGGAGGAATGAGACCTCATTTGGAGCCTCAAAACCCCTCCCTCTGCCCCATCCCCAGGTTCCCACTGCCAGGACTGTAATAGTCAGAGCATGCCATGTCCCACTTCTTCCCAGCACCCAGCCACCCACGTACAGGTTCTCCAGGGGACTCGGGACCTATGTGATGACTGCTTAGGGTCTGGCCAAACACCCATCTAACCCATCAGCAGCACCCAGAGAAGAGGACCAGGACAAGCATATGGGTATTTCCTCCCAGCACCTTCCCATCACCCAGGTGCTGTCACCTCACACCTGAGCCAGAGAAGCACCATGTCCTACACAACCCTCACTGGATTTCCCCATCCAGCCCTGACTAACCCCCAATTCTTATCAGTCAGCATCAAACTCAAGCCCACGCTTTGAGGAAACCCTAATCCCCTCCCAAAACCCTTATAACTACAACAGCCTTGCTGCTTGGCCAATAGACCCACAATCAGATAATCCAAGAGCTACATTATCAAAAAGCCCTGGTTTAACATCCCCCGCTGCAACAAACCCCCTGCAGAGATCCCATAAGTTCTTAACTGGCTCATGGGGCTGTGGAAAGCAGCCGTGATTGCTGAGACTGGGGGGAACAGCACAGGGCAGGAGGTGGTTTCTGGGATGACTGAGAGCATCAGGCACCCACAAAGCCTAGCTTGGTCCCTCCATCCCAGCGCAGACCTTCTACGGACCATCAGATGCTGCTCACAAGGGCCACAAAGCATCGCATGATGTCTCCTCTGCTGGCCACATGCCTCTCACTGACCAAAAACACCCACCCAGGATGAGCCAGAGCCGAGCTGCAGCCCAAGGCACCAGGAGGAAGGTGTTGAACCAACACCCAACCGTCACGGTGCACCAAGGGTCTCCAGAGCCCCAGCTCCTCCCTGCATGGGTTGAAACACCATTTCCCCAGGCAGGTTGAGGAAGGAGAGGCTGATGTTACATTTTCATCCATCAGCAAGCAGGTTTCAATTTTGCCGAGAGGGAAAAACAAAACCACCATCCAAAGCATGTTCAGCCCTGGCCAGATACACCTTCCCCTGAGACATGAATTTTGATAAAAGCACATTGCCCACATGCAGCATCCTGTGCTGCAGCGTCTTTCTCCCCTCCTGCTTCCCCTGCAACTCAAAGACAAAAGGAAATCAAAGATATTTTTTACATCAAGGGTTGCTTTTTGGGCTCACCAGAGCTTTGCTAACCTGCTCGTGTCCCAGCCTTTGCATCAGCCAGGACAGCAGCCTGCCCTATGCAGGGATCCACCAACACCAGAGCCAAGGTCATTACACCCAGGTGACATTACCCAGCAGGCGCATCCAAGGGGTTGGCTTGGCTCCCTGGCACCATCAGCCTGGCCAGACCTTGCAAAGTCACGTAAGGTGACATTTTCCAAAGAATTTAACTCGCCCTGATAAAAAGCTGGCTAAAAAGTCCTCCTGTCAGTACATATTCCCGCTGGGAAATACTGTTCTAGGGGGAACAGGCTGTTTTTACTGGCATTTATTAGTGGGAAGGAAAGGGAGCAAGCTCTTTCCCAAGGTAGGAACCCCATGAGAAGATTATTTCCTTTGAAAAGGCACTTAGTTAGGCTCTATTTTTTATTTTGTGCTGCAGAAGGCATGATGATACACATCTTTTCAGAGGCAAAAGGAGAACACAATTCTCTGATCCGCTCGGACAACCCCAGCTGCCCCCCTTCCTGTTATCACGGTTCAGCTTTCCTCTCGACAAAAAAACATTGGTTTTTATTCCACCTGCGAACAAGAAGGAAACCAAGCAGCTGAATGCCTCGTGATGATGCCAAGCCCTGGAATCCCTCAGACTTTTTGGGAATGAGACTTTGCCCCCCAAAACATGGATATATTTTTTTTTTTTCTCCTCTCTTTCATCCTTGCAGCAAGCAGGAGGAGGATGTATACTTCAGGGTAAAGAGCATGGAAAAGCCTGAAGCTTCTTGGGTCAGGGAAGCTAAAAAAAAAAAGAAATCTCATTTCAAGATGTTTTCACAACCTCCCCTTTGCCTAGAGCTGCTCTGCAGACACAAATCATCGCCCCCCACTTAGGCAGGCCAGCCCCATGGCCACCCTGAACAAGTGGAAAACATGACTTAGGAGTAAAGATTTATATTTATCTTGCCTTGGTCTTGTGCTGATAACATAAGAGGGTGAGAATGGGGTGACCTCTCACCTCAGGGGTGTCTCCTGGGGACCGTCCTGCCCAGCTCTGGATGGTCCCATGGCTGGAGAAGGGGGTCAGTGGGGCTGGGCCTTATATGCAGTGAAGGAGCAAACTAAAAGAGCTAAAGGAGATGCAATACTCCTGCTGAGGACTGGGGAACTCAAATGAAAAAAAAAACCAACCCCAAAGCATGAAAAAAATAGAGCAGCAGAGCAGAGACAACACTCAGTGCATGCTGCAGCCCAGGGCAGTCTGGTCCTCCTCCCACCACTACTCATCCAAGCTCCATCCTCCAGCAATGCAAGGATCCATGCCCAGGGACCACAAACACAACCGAGCAGCCAGACCTGCACTCAGCCCTTTTGCAAGCGCAGGATTAGGGCAACACGGTTGGGGATTTTTTGGTCTGGTTGTTCTTGCATCCCTTAAGGTGCTACGCTATAGCTCATATCCCAGCCCATAACATGCTCCAGCTGATCCTCTCCTGCCTAAGCTCAAACTGCCAGCAGCAAATGGGTTCTACTACTTAAGTGATATTAGAATGACTTTTAATAATAACTCAGTTACTCTCAACTTCTTTACCAGTGAGAAAATGTGCCCTCTCAAAGCCCAGGATAGCTGTCCCCATGCAGGGCAGCCTGTTCAGCATCTGTGCCAGGCAAATCAGAGCCTGCAGAAGGCTGGAAAAACTCATCCAGCTCTGAACACCATCATGAAGCATTAAAAAGAGACAGATTTAATGTCTCTGGACAGAGAAAAAACCCGTAGTAGTTTATATCTTTATGCACCCAGCAGCAGAGGCTGGGAAATAGTAAAACAAGCAGACTGAGCATGGGACATTAGGAAATGCTTTCACAGGCTCATTTTAATTCAATCCCTCCCCTTACCAGCCCAGTACACTTATTTTTTGCTGTCCTGCTATGCCTTCCCAAAACAGGATAAATCTATATGGGATGCGCAGAGACAGGAGTACAGGCTCAGGGAATTACTATCAGAGGAATCAGGGCTGCCAGAAACTAAGGTATGGCGGTCATGGAGTTTGGGGCTTCCCCCCACCTCACCCCTCCTTTGTTTTCTAGTGGTATGATATAACCCTCTCAAAGCTATTTTTAAGCCCTCATGACTTGTTTCATCTCAGGACAGATGCTGATCCCAGGAGCAGGGAGGTAATTCCTGCACAGTAGTGTTATTCCAGGAAACATGGCACAGCCTCAGCTGGTCACGTTTTATAAATGCTGAAACAGTTTCTAAAAATACCTGATTTTTTTTTTGTGACAGAAACAAGGGAGCTAGAGAGGAGAGGGAAAACAATTCCCGGTTTAGTTTTCCTGATGCATTTCCTTACCCCTGAGCTCACCAGACGACACTGCTGGGGACAAACAGCCCAATTTCTCCTTCCCAGAGCCTATCCCAGACACCCTCATTTTGGGATACATCACCAGAACTCAGGGTTTCAGCCTTTTTTTGATAGAAGGGAAGACTAGGACTGCCCCTTTCTTGAGGGGGCCCCTTCCCAGGACAGCTCTTCCTTGAGCAGGGAAAAACATCCCACATCCAAAGCTATTGCAGGGGAAGAGTTGGGCAAGGACAAGATCTAGGAGACATCTCACACGCTTTGGCCTCCAGGGTTGCCACACCAGCAGGAAGGGCAGCATGTCCTCTGAGCTCCCCCGCTGCCTCTGAGCTCCCATCTTTCCCCATCACCCTCCCACTTCTTTGCCTGAAATGATTGCGAGGGGTCTCGGCCTCAAAACCCACACAGTGAGGGCTGTGGAGGTTTTGTGGGCCGTCTCCAGGCTGTTGGATTTGCAAAGTATCTGTACACTCATATTCCGAGTGCACCAGGGAGCATGCAAAAATTGCTGGATCAGCCCTGGTCCCAGCATCAGGGGCTGACAAGAGTCTGTGGTGATCCTGATCCTGTAGCCTTAGCCTCCCCGGAGTGTCCTGCTGGGCAGACGGGATGTGCCTCCAAAATAAAACCAGCCCTCCTGCCCAGTCCCAGCACCTCCTCTCCCTCCCCACACCTGGGCAGGGAGGTCTCAAGTTGGAGGTTTCAGGTGGGAGAACAAGGGAAGAAAACCCTGGTAAGATGGCAATCTGCAGCCAAAGCCAACCATGAGCACCCTCAACCCTCCACCTCCAGACAGCACCCAAATCCTGCAGGAGGATGCTGTCCCATTTTGTGTCCAGGTTGTCCCCCTCTACAAGATGCAACGCTATGAGAAGGGGGTGTCACACCAAGAGGCAGGACCCACCCATAGCCCCTGGGGGTTTGTGGGGTGCTATGCACCCCAAACGCAACAGAAAGCTGCCCAACCACAGCTTCAAAGCCTCAGTACGTGCTGGGGGGGCACAGCCCAGAGCTTGCAGGACTGTCACAGGACACCAGCCACTAGGTCCACACAAGGGTTAATTTTGTCTGACTTTCAGCATAGGAAGAGCTGGTGCGTTCCTTTTGCTGTGCAGAAGTAGAATAGATAAGCTGCTATCGGACTGGGGAGAGCATCCTCCGGATGCAGCCCATCACCCCCAGAGCCGAAACTCAACCACAGCCAAAACTCAAAGCGATCCGAGCACGCACATGTGTACAATTTACACCCCTCCCGCCACAGGCGAGAGCTCAGACACTCCAGCAACACATCCCCACCTCACCCAAACACACAGCACCCTCCCTCGCTCCTGCCCACGCACGCGCAAAGCTGTTTAAACAAGCCATCCTATTTTTCCTGCGAGCTTTAAGGGAAGCAATATATGTATGGTGCAGTTGCTTCTATACTTAAGCACTTCCTCTTACTGAAGTGAGGGAGCAAGGCAGATAGTGATGGGTAATCCAAACGTCTTTGAGACAGAAAGCTTGAACCCGCGTAATTCAAGTGACGCCTTCTGAAGTTTCAGGCACCAGCACACACATCTC
The DNA here is from genome assembly GCA_013389905.1 of Sula dactylatra. Lineage (NCBI taxonomy): Eukaryota > Metazoa > Chordata > Aves > Suliformes > Sulidae > Sula > Sula dactylatra. Next base: position 58,616 of record WEKW01016647.1, on the reverse strand, counting down.
GCCATCTCTAAAGCAAAGAAGGTTTCGGGAAAATTTCTCTAATCCTTTTCAAGTTATGAAGGTTTAAATCCTTTGCATTTTCTTCAAGTGTATTCCAGCTCAAAAGGAGGAACAGATCTTCTCCAAGCACACAGAGAAGAGCAGACGAGCACGCATGGGGTTAGGAGCAGTTTTTCATGGCATCCTATGCACATCCCATCCCTTACAGGCTCTTTCAGAAAAAAATAAGTCAGTCACAGCCATTATTTATGTCTATTTTCCCCCAAGCTCAGAAGCAGCCAGCTGTATTTTGTTCAGCCTGTCCCAAAAGGCTCCTAACAAAGAGGAGACCAAAACTGGAACATGTGCTGGATGATTTTGAAAGCTATGAATGACTGCAGCAAGGAAGCAGCTGGGAAGTCCCCAGGCAGACGCAGCCCATTGGGACGCCCCATGCCCTGCAGGGTCCCCATTTCTTCTTGAATGGGCTCAAGATAGGGGAAGGAGAGGGAGAAGAGGCCACAGGTTGTTCTGGTGGGCTCTCGGCATCATCTAGATCTGCTCATCTAGCTCCCTGCCCCAGCCTCTCCTCCACAGACAGTGCTGGAGTAACAAAGGCTTTGAGACATGATACAGTTCTTGCAGAGGCTGTTAAACTCTCCCAGGCTCATGAGCAGAGGGATTAAATTCCTCCTTCACACCGTTCATGGAGAGCACACATCCCCGAGCAGCTCACCGGGCCCCAGGAACACCAGCTTTTGCTTTTAAACCAACAAACAAGGGGTAGATATTCAGGGTAACCACAGCCACGTGAGGACCGAGACTCAGCAGTGAATGGTAGGAAGGACCTGCTGGTGGAATAGCTGTAAACCCAGGGCAAGGAGCAGAGCAAGGGACAAGGGATGGACATCTAAAGTCCATTTTTCTCATTCCCAAGCAGAGCTGGGAAATGGAGACAGCACCTCACTCATCTTCATTTCCTAAGCTCTTGAGATGATCCCCAAACTGGAAATCCCAAGCTTCTGTAGGCTACAAAGCCCTCTCCACCAGGCTGATGGATGGATGGTTCCTCACCAAGCCAAACCCAACACAACCCTGCCTGCAGCTCCCCATATTGCTTCCGATGGGCTGAGATGAAGTTCTTTGCCACAGACCTTGCCTAGGAGCATCCTACCAGGGCAGAGGACACCAAAACGAACGCTTCTTAATGGAAGGAGGAAAGCAAACATGAACCAGAGGAGGAATTGCAAAAAAGCGGCAAGATAAAAAAAAAGGAAGCCCTTCAAAGTCAGTTCCTCAAGGTTTGAAGGAACACAGCCTTAATTTCATCAACTGTGGAAACCCATTAGCATCTTACTAAAGTCCATTTCAAATATTCATCTGCAGTACATTTTATGCAAAACTGCTGCTGTAAAACATTAACGGCCACATTGAAGCTCCCCTCCTGTGGCAGTCACCTCCCGGCGGGTTTAGTGAAGGTGACAGCAGGGACAACAGCAGGGAGTGACCCAAGGAAAGGGACAAGCAATGCAAGGAGCCCCTTTACACCTTTGGAGGAATAAAGTCCAGAGCAAAGTTTGGCCTTGTTGATGCTGGTTTTCCAGCCTGGTTGCATCCACGGGTCCCTGCAGCACAGTGCAGGGTGACATGCAAACCCTGCTGGATCAAAACATGCAAGGAAGGGGTTTTCCCAGGGTCACAGCCCAAATCCAAGAGGGATGCTCAAGCCCATTCCTCCTCCCCACCAGATCATAGGAGATTTTGGGGGCAATTCTTGGCTTTTTTTCTCCCTCAAAAGCAGAAGCCCTAGCTCTGCCACAGTGGGGAATTAGAAGGCAAGAAGCTCTCCGCTGTGGCCTCTGATTAACAAAATATATTATTAGCATCCCAAAGTGAGCTTTGCCAGTGTCTATAAATACAAGCCAGCAGTGACTCAGCAAAGCTGTAGCTATTTCCCCCCCACCCTCAATTTCCCAGGTAGGTGCATCTTGGGGTGTGCATGTGTGTGCGGTCCTGGCTCACAGGATGCTGCACAGGTCACCATGGAAACCCAACACTGCTGAAATCATCCCTACTCCGGAGAATCCTGCACTAAAATTTCCCCCCAGCCTAGCCAGGAATGCCCCAAACAGTCATGGGACCAGGCTGTGGCATAAATTGGAAGCACGAGAAGGAGGAAAATGGGGTTTTGAGCTTTATTTAAGCTATTCACGGCCTTTAAAGCCACCCATGTGGCAGGGAAGATTCTCTATTGTCTTGCATGAGGCTGTGCTGGGCACCCTGCCCTTGTCCAGCACCCAGCCCACGTGCTAAGCCACAGCCAGGGCATAATGTCATGCTTTATTATTTTTTTAACTAGCAGGGTTATCTTGGCAAGCGCAATCAAGGGGTATGACATGAAAAAGCACATTAAAACAAGGGTTTCTGACCGCCTTGGGCAGTTCTGTCCACCACTAATTAATCCTGCCATGAAACCAAGCAGATTTAATACATCTGCCCCCCAAAAAGATAAACACCAGTAACATTTGGGGTTTCTAACAGCCTTTCGTAGATCACATTAGTGGACTCACCCAGCCCCAAGGCACAAAACCCTTCAGTTGTTACCGAGCTTAAAGGATTTTCATTTGCAAATTCACCATGCTAAGCAGGGCCCTGGAGCAGAGACAGGCAAAGTTTTCCAGGAAAAAAAAAATTCAGCCTAAAAAAACCCCGCAGAATGCTTGGCAACCCCCAAATTTCCATGCTTTTGTCCAAGTTTCAAAGAGCTGTTTGTGCCTGGAGGATGCCAACGCTGTTTCACCACAGCATTTAAACAAGCCGCCGCCACAGAAAAGGAGATTTGCATTTGGAAACTCCCTGTGATTTTGCTTTTCCATTCCTGTTGCAAAAAAAGATTTAGTTTGAAAGCAGTTTTGATAGAAATTTCTGTTTTGGCTAACCAGCGAATCACAACGGGGGCACCACGGGATGGCTCAGACCCTCCTGGACCAGACACCACAGGAATGGGCACTACTGGGTGAGACAGGAGCAATAATTAATATTAATTACGCCATTAATAGTAATATTTCCAGGTGGGTATCAGCAGCTTCTGACAGGTGAAGTAAGAGGGAAGTGCTGGCCAAAACAAGCAGAGTTTCTCCCCCACCCTAAGTCCTGCCCCAGAAGCAGCCGCATCCCTGTGCCCGCAGCCAACTCTGCAGCAGTCCGCTCACTGCACTGCTGCCCTATGGGACCAGAGGTCCCCCTGATTAATTATTTATCATTGCACACCATAAATCATAAAGAATTTGAAAGGGAAACCTTCCCATGCAAGACCAGCAAGGTCACCTTTCCCCTGCCAGGGCTCAGCTCTCATGTTCCCAGGTTCAAGACCAAGGTACCAGCCCAGCAGGAGAGGATGTTGTGATTACATCCAGCCCTCCCGATGGTCACACAGCAACCAGAGATACAGTCTCCCCATCCCAGCACCACAATGATCCAAACAGACATGGAAGCAGATGAGGTCTGGGGTGGGATTATCAGGGAACATCAAGAAACCCTTAAATCCAAGTCATCTCAGCAGGTACTGCTGTAGCTGGGCTCTGCCAGGACCACTGGTCACAAGGGATGCTCCTGCAGACTTGGCCCTGCAAAATTTGCTTTTGGAGACCCAACAGCCCCCAAAATTAGGGTCTCCAAAGCTGACAAGGCAGCACATCCCTAAACCCGCTGATTTTGCCCTTCCTATTTATAGCCATCTTCCCACCCTGGCCACACCAGAGCATCTCCAAGCCGCCCCCCCGCACAGCTCAGTCCCCACAGAGATCCAGAGGAAGGAGAGCCAGAAGCTCTGATAAGGTCAGGGACAAGGATTTTAAAAAGTAAATGAAGCCCAAGGAGTTGGCCTAATCCTGTGGGCAGGCACTCTGCAACACAGGAAAATGAGATTAGCACAAGGTCCCCTTGGCGCCGGTCGGGTCCATCTGCTTGGTATTCTCCTCGCAGAGGGTCTCCCCGAACACAGGGCCAAGCCCAGAGCTCCCAAAGACATCTCCCACCCCAGCACCATCCTGCTCAGGCATGATCGTCCTGGCAGGTGTCAAATGGGGGGGGGGGGGTTGAAGATGCAGCTTTGGGCCAAATCAGCATTTCATTCACAGAACATCACTGCTGATGCCGCATCCCTCGAAGGGAAACGAAAGTGCAAGGGAAGCTGGAAAACCCTCTTCCAAAGCTTTGGGGAAAGGCTTATTTTTCCTTTCAACATTTATTTGGGTAGGGTTGTTTGTTTTTTTTTAAAAGCAGCTAGAAAAATCCGCTTTGCTGTTGAGCTCCAGTGCTGGCCCACAGCCCTTGGCCGCTGCTGGGGCTCCTCCAAGCCCAGCTTTGCTGCATCCCTGGTACCCTCCCAGTCCTCCCAGCTGGGCAGCCGCAGAGGATCACAAAGCCTGCTGAGCCACACATCAAATCAGCACCTTTATGAAAGACTGCCACTTAAAATATGGCATGTCAACTCCAAACAAGACAGCCATGTACAAGCTGAGGATGGCAGAAAAGATGTTTTAACACTTGACCCCAGCAGATGCTTTCCAGGGGCTCAACTCTGAGCCCAGGCTAAAGACCAGGATGACTTTTATTCACACCAGTCCCTGGTGCCATCTGCCTGCTGCCCACCAACCTCCCAATACCTTCCCTGTTCTCCTGGAGCACTTTCCACCCAAACGCAGACACCAAAAGGAAACTGAGGCACAGAGCATTGGTGCTCTGCCAGCTCAGCAGGAAGCATCACCCAGGGGTTTTCAGCCCCATGCTCTCCACTGGAGCCTCTTGCCCCCAGCAGACACTTCTACCTCTTTAGCAAATGCAAAAATGTGCCTTTTTAAGGCTGCCCAGTTAGGGCACCCCCAGTTCCAGCAGACCCCATCCTCACTCCCTGCTCAAGTGCCAGTACAGACGCTCAGAGGTCTCCTCTCTGCTGATTTCCAGTGCTGTTTGCACAGATAAACCAACCCTGAGCAGACTCAGCTCCCCTCGCTGGGGTGATTAATAGCAGTTTTGCTAGTAAAACAAAAGGCTATTAAGAGCACTAATATTTGCTCTCCCTACTCCCTGCCTACTTCATTTCATACTTCAGTGAAAGCCCTGCACGCTTTCCTCAATGGGAAATTAATAAGGGTGCAAAGCCACATTGATTTCCCCCGCTACAGGGGATCAGATACTTCTCCCTGAACCCAGAGACACTCAGACCCACTGGCTGTGAAAGCAAGGATGCTCCCAGCTCCATCCACCCAGGTAAGGGATAAATCCCAGAACCAGGTGGAAATGGCATTGATGCCCTGCCTCCATGTAAAGCAAATTTTTCTAATATTAATGAAAAGAACAGCATTTCCACAGGGCTTTTAGCTCACCTGGTGATGGAGAAAGTCCCATATCCACCCCAATCTCAGCCCTGCAGCAGCAGAGACTGCATTAACATACAAAAGCTTCATTAAAAGCTCTAAGCAGCCCAGACCCCACAGCCTCTGAAGAGTTTAGAAATCAGGAAAGAAATCCCAAGGGACCAAAGCCCAGGGAGAAGAGCCCTGCTTTGGGATTATTCTCTGCTCACCAGTGCCAGCTCCTTCACAGCTTGCACAGGGACAAGCTCCCCTTGCCAAAAACCTCCAAGCCAGCAGAAACCCCTTTACTCTGAGACCTGTTAGGGGGGATATCAAGGCCCCTTGAACTGTTTAATACCGATGGCCCCACCCTCCCCAGGTGGGATGTGTCTGGGCTAAAAGCCCTAGGAAGGAAGGTTGAGTGCCTTTGGGTTTATTGGGCCCATCAGCTGGGGCGGTGATTTGCTCTAGTGCTTGATACAAGAGCTGGACAAATCAGCATAACACAGGCCAAGAGCCCCATGTGGTGGGATACACATTTTCCATCAGGATACACAAGTTCATTAAAATATAACCTTTTTTGTGGGGTAGGAGCAGTTTCTCATTTTGAACGCACCTTTGGAAAACAGTTGTGAATTCCCATATCCCATTCCCAACAAACAGGATGGTTTCACAGGCCACACCCATGTTGTCACTCTATTTTAATAGGCTCTTTTTTTTTTTTTACCTCCTTAAAAGCAACAAGTTGACCTGAAATCACCCAGCTGCAACACACGGCCTGAGCACGTTGGCTGAGCGAAGCCATTGCTGCTCAAAACCAGCGGCACTTTCGGCTCCCCATCCCCACAATGGCCAGGCTGTGATTTGAATCTCAAGGATGCTCTGCTCACTGGGATGAGCAGACACTGGGAATTTGGGGATTTGGGCCCTCCATGATGTGGCTCGGAGCTGGAGTGTAGTGTTGAGGGTGCTGACCATGACACCAACACCAGGCAAAGCAGGCAGCGCTGGAGCTGCTGGGCTCTCCTGGTGAGCGATGGACTCAAGCCCCAAGAAAGAGCCCATCACAGACCACCTCACCAAAAAGCCCCTAATTATCACTGAGAGAAAGGAATTTGATTTTACCCCAGCCCTTGTCCCAGAGAGCCAAGAACCCAGCAGGCAAGGAGCCCCCTTCTCCCCAAAACCACGTGCTGAGCATCAAGAACCATGTTTCAGAGCATGTCAGAGATCAATTTCCACATCCCATGTTTGAAATGGTCCAAGGATAAAGTCCATCCAGGAGAAGGCTCTATGCCCGTGAGCATCCTGTGGGATTTATCCCAGGAGAAGGCACTGTCTGCTGCTGCAGGAACATGGCAGGAGAGGACTCACAGGTCTGCAGGCCAGGGAAGGGTGATGGAAATGGGGAAAAAAGGCAGATTTCAAAACATTGCTTGAAGCAAAGGCTTCTTAGGGGATTATTTTCTTTCTCCTTCTGAGTTTCTTATGACATTCTCCGCAGGTTTTCCCTGGGTGGCTGGGACCCGAGGCGCTCCCAGGCTCAGCACTGCTAACACATATTTCTGTATTCTCACATCTCTCCTAGCTAATCTTTAGGGAAAGAGGAATTGACAAACTGGTGAAAAACTGACTGACACTCCAATCAAAATACAAAAGAAACAGAAATAAATGGCTCTGAAAAGAATCGCTATTTAATTAGAAATTACATCTGTGCCAGTGAGTCACGGCGGGGAAGCGATACATCAGCGGGCCCGGCAGCAAAGGGCACCTGCCAGCAGCATGACAATGGGGACTGGCTCCATCCTGGGGCTGCAACGGGAGATTTGGGGGGGACAGAGGGGACCCCCTGCCATGGGGGTCCCCTGCTAAGCCTTGCTGAGCTGAGGACCACCCTGCAGGAACCAGCCTGGCACGACCCTGGAAAATAAAACACCTGCGAGCTTGAAAGCTTTGCAGAGAAATCCCCTCCCAGCAGTTTTCCTGCTGGAATGGGAAAATCCCCAGTAAATCAGAACTAATGAAAGGCATAAATAAAGATTGCAGAATGAGGGAGGGAGAGAGATTAGGGAGGTGGGAATAAAACCGCTCCTCTCTCTCCTTCGTGCTCCAGCAGCGTCCCTCCCGCTGGGAAATCCTGTCCCTCCATCAGTGGGGTACCAAAGCTGGGCAGCATTTGGGAATCCCCCCCAGCTGCTCTGGGAGACTCCGAGGAAGGTGGGATGGGGTAGGAGAGGATCTGGCAGGGAGATGGGGAACATGTATCAGTCACAAGGGACGTGAGGTGCTGAGAGCGGGGAGGTCCATGACCCCCCGAATCCAGGCTGTGATGCATAGGGGGGAAGCAGCATCCTCAGGGACGCTCCCACTGAAAGCTGTGTCCTTCGCCGAGTTCTTCGTGGGGAGGAATTCAGGCTTTACAAAGCAGAAAATAAATTTAAAAAAAGAAAAAAAACCACCACTCTCTTTCTATTCTTCCTCCACAAATGATGAATCCACCAGCAGCTGGGCTGCGTTGTGCAACAGCAGCTGGAAACATGGTGGTTTTCACAGCAGGAGTGAGGCAGGACGGACAAACATCCCTCCCCACAGCCACTGCTTTGCCCTCTGGTGCTGGGGGGGCTCGGGGCCAGGGGTGCCCCTCAGCATGGGACCAGTGGAGGGTGTCCATCCTGGGCTTTGGAGCAAAGGAAACCAGGAGAGAAGGGTGGGGCATGCTGCAGGCTTGGCTTCTTCGGTGTTTTGTAAAGGCTGAGCCTTTCTGTCCCCTTTCCAGGAGTAGAGAGCTTGCTTGCACGCCTTCATTTCATATCCTCAGGACACCATCCAGAGGGTTTCAGAAGGTCATAGGAAACATGGCTTGGGCATCTGACCTCACACTGGAGGCTTTGGACACCCCTGCAGGGCCATTTCTGCTGCCTTAGCTTCATCGTCATGGACAGGACTCTCCAAGGTGGATTTTTGGGCAGCGCCAGCTCTCAGGGTCCTGCCCTCCAGCACTGGTAATGAGAATTTTCAAGCATCTTTTTCAGCCTGACTCGGACAGAAAATCCCTGGGCTGTCGGTACTCATCACAGAGGTGATGAGCAGATGCCTATGGGAGGGGGGAAGAGCAGGTCATGGATGGGGCGGTGTTTCCTCCCCAGCTCACATTTCACCCACTCATTTTATCCCCCACTGTGGTTTATTCAGGTCCTCCTCTGGCCAAAATCATTTGATATTTCTGACCTTCGCCGGATTTGCTGTGTGCATTTGGAGGTGAGACCTCACCCTGTCCCGTGTCACCAGTCCTGGGAGCAAACCTCCACCTCAGTTTTACCACCTCCACTCTTTCCCCAAATTACTGTCCTAATATCCCGGCTGATTTTCGGCTCTGCCTCATTAACAGCAGAGGCAGAGCATGAGCTGGCGTTAACTTGCTATTAGAGGAAATCAAAGCCTGGGAGCAGAGGAAGAAGTGTCATGGTTGTCGGGGACCCAGGTGGCCGCATTGTCCCTGGCTGAGGTTTAGGTGCAAATTATTGCATGGAGGAGGTTCCTGCTGAAAACTTCCCACCGGCCATGCGGTTACCCTGGAAAATATCATTACAATAAGGCTGTGCACTGAGGGATTGCTTGCTGACATCTGCCATGCACCGCAGCACTCCTGCCATCCCGGGGGAATCCAATGCTGGACCCCGATCCGAATGTTCCGCAGGAATCAGAAGAGCCCTCAAAGCATCATCTCATGACGAGCTGCTCACTAAAGGATGAGTCAGTTCGGGTCCACGCCAAAAAGTGTGTTCAGCACTTTTGAACATACCCGGTAGGAGGCAATAAATAACACATACGCGCACACGCTGCCTCGCCTCTTGCAGACCTGGGATTGCCACCTATCGTCACGGTTCAGTTCTAGGACAAGAAACTCTCCTTGCTCCCATTGCTGGCTGGATTTTCCCAGGCTGGATCCCTGCTTCGGGCTGATTCCCTCCCCTCGTTGGGGTCCCCCCCAGGCCAGACCCCCCCCACCACATGCCCACACAGGCCCGTGGTTGTTATTTCCCTCCTGCCCAGGCAAGTCCTGCAGCAGGGACCTTTGCTAGGACGGTCCTCCCGCATTCCGGGCGCGCCGGTGGTTTTTTACAGATCCTGCAGAAATTGACCCCAAATATGACCCACGGAGAGGGGGGGTGTGGGGGTGCGTGCGTTTTGCATTCAGAAGGGGCCGGTCTTAATGAGCCTATTATTCAGAGGCGGGGAACAGAGTGGGGAAACTGAGGCACGCCCCCCCAAGCGAGTGACCCCCCCACCGCTGCCTCGGTTTCCCTGGGCGCTGCCCCCCTC
>WEKW01016647.1:11968-46365 GCA_013389905.1 Sula dactylatra | reverse complement strand
CACGCAAAAGCCCTGAGGGAGGAGGAGGAGGGGGAGGAAGTAAGAAAAGGAGAAGGAAAAAAAAAAAAGGACAAGGAAGAGCTTGGACTGGAGCCAAGGAGGATCTGGATCGCGACGGTAAGTTCCTGAGCTGCACAGCTGTCTGTCTGTCTGTCTGTCTACCCACCCATCTGGCTCAACGAGACCCTGTTGTGCCCAGTCTCCAGGTCTCAAACTGGGGCGAGGCAAAAGGNGGAGGGGTCCCCCGGGACGTATCCCCCCCTGCCCCCGGCGGGCTGTCACCTCTGGTAACGCCTCACCCCTTCCAACAGCCACCGAAGGAAAGTGACCCCCGGACTCCTCTTGTGCCACGCAAAAGCCCTGAGGGAGGAGGAGGAGGGGGAGGAAGTAAGAAAAGGAGAAGGAAAAAAAAAAAAGGACAAGGAAGAGCTTGGACTGGAGCCAAGGAGGATCTGGATCGCGACGGTAAGTTCCTGAGCTGCNTGCACCCCCCCCCCCCCCCCCCCCGCTTTCTGACTCTAGGAGGGATGGCTCCCTCACATTGCCTGTCTGTCTGTCCTTGCAGGAGGGGACCCTGGGCTCCCCAGGACACCTGTGCCCAGCCAGGAGACCACCACCCCCCAGCGCTGGAGCTGGCGACCCCGGAGCAAGGCCCTGACGCAGGGAGCGGCATTGCTCCCCAGGAACACCCAGCCCTGCATCCCCCTCCCTGGCATCAGGGAGCAGGCAAGGAGTGAGCCGCTGGATTTTTATCTTCCTGGGACATCCAAGGGACTCTTCCTCTTCTTCCTCCCAGTCACCTGACCGGGCAGCGCCCGCCTCCTCCACTCGCCCCATGGCCACCCCACATCTCCCCACAGCCACCAGCTGAGCCCCCTCTGCAGCATTCCTGACTCCGCATGGTGCATCCTGACCCTGCTCCCCACTCCGAACCGGAGCCCCCCGACCTCGCAGGGAGGCAAGCGTGCGGCTGGGACTTTCTTGGAGGCAGGGGAACGTTAAGATGTTGAAAGCGCCCCGGCCGAGAGGGGCTGCACGGACGCCAGGCCACCCGACTAGCGGGGAGGAGGATGGACAGAGCCGTTGGGACCGGGAACCGAGGCCGGTAGGGAAGGATGGACTCCCAGACCTGCCAGGACAGGCAGCCCAGTGACCACCCCAGCAGCAGCAGCAGCAATTGTAGCAGCAGCAAGAGTAATTGCGAAAGGGAAAGGATCCGGAGTCGGATGAAAATGGTGATCGGGCAACTGGAAGGCATCTTACAGGAGCTCAAGGAGGTGGCCAAGGAGCTCCGGGAGGTAGGAAAGCCCCGGGATGTTATTGCATCCCTCCGCGGGTCGCGGTAGGTGCTGGCCCCAAATGCGGGTACCCTGTCCCCATCCCCCTGCCTGTCCCCTGCCTCTGGGGCCAGGCTGGGGCAGCAGAGCTAGCTCAGCACCCGCAACCCATCCGTCCCAGGAGGGACCTGGGGTGCCACAGCCTGGCTGATGTGCAATAGGATTTTCAAAAAGAGGAGGAAGAAAAAAAATAGACACGGTTTGCAAAATGGCTCTTGACCTTGACATTGGGCTTTGCTCGGGGTCAGGGGGCCCAGCTGAGGCACCAGCCCTGCGGGTGCTGCTGGTGGGAGAAGCACCGTGGGGTCATGCACCAGGACTGGGGGAGCCGGTGCCGTTGGCACCGTGCCTCAGTCAGCTCTGCTCTGCCTTGGCAGGGAGCTTGGTCAGGTGTTTTCCAGGCCCCTTTCAAATCAGGGGGTTGGATGGAGAAGGAATGGTGGGTCTCTCTGGCGTTGCAGAGAGCACTGAAAATACGGCATCAGCCCTGGGTGTGAAGGGGATGGGGGGTTCCACAGGGTGGGCAGAGGGCCAAAGCAACTGGCTCTCCCATAGCCTGGCTGTCAGGGTCCATTGCTCCTGAAAAAAAAAAAAAAAATATATATATATATATACACATACACACACACTTATAAAGTGTGGTTGGAGTTTCCTCCCAGCACGGAGGCACAGCAGAGTCGGTTTAGTAGGGAATCAAGTGTTTGAGCCACACATCTCCAATATAGAGGCGAAGGGGACCTGGATGGGGCTGGTAATTTAGGACATGTGTGCAGGTGATGGGGGAAGCGGTGGATGGAAAGTGTGCGGTAGCCTTGAGCACCGTGTGGAAGCTGGCTTTTGCAATGGGGCAGGCGGGTGTTTGCGTCCTCTCCATGGCTTGAGCCAAGCATGGGCTTATATCCAGAGATGTGTGAAACCTCATCTTCCCCAGGAAGGGCAGAAATTGGTGGAGGTTTTGCCATGGGACCACCACAGAGCAGCCCCACATGGGTCGGTGACATTTGGGTGCCACCGAGAGAGCGTTGATGCAGGTGGACCAATGTCATCCTTGGCACAGACGCAGCCGCAACCTCCCTCGGTCAGGGAGGTGATATCTTCCACCCTGAATCATCCCCTGGGATGCAGTGTCCTCCTTTGGGATGGCTCCACTAGGTCCAGGAGATTTTTTAGGGAGGCTGTCCTACTGGGAAAGCCAGAGCCAAGGGAACGCCACATCCCACCATGCCACCCCACTAGGTCCCCACAAGGGCTCAACCTGGCCATGGCATCCCTAGAGATTTTCCTTTCTCTCATGGCTTTGCTGGTCCTTCCTGTAGAAAGCAAACCACACACCTCCTCCGATTTCCACAATGCCAATGGGGGAGCCCAAAACCCCTTTGACAAACCTCTGCTGGATTAAAAACAGTCATAATAGTAATAATTGGGAGGCAGAGCTATTTTCCACTTAGCCCAAGCTCACTTCATGCTCCTCCAGGAGTTCAAAGAGGCCTTTGAAGTGAGGATGTTGGCAATTGACCCCTTTTATTGAGCCCATGGATTTAAGGCCAGGTGGGACCACCACGATCATATGAGCATCCCCCCTGCCGAGGATACAGAGGGATAAGGAGGACCAGCATGGGACCATTTAGCACCGAGGCTTGGTTGTGCTTCCCACCAAGCTTCGGGTGGCTCCACAAGGCTCCCATCCAGCTCTTGGGGCCAGAAGGACCTTAAGCATCCCTGCAGTATCCTTGGTAGGCTGCCCAAGTCAGGTTGTACCAGCATCTCGGAGCACAGAAGAGGAGAAGGTGGCCTGAGGACACAGGGGAGGGATAAAGGTCTCTCCACTTTCCCTGGGGACATGTTTTGGGAAGCAGGCTCAAAGGAGAAGGAATAACGTTGGAGGGTGGAAAAGCTGATCTGGACGCAGCAGGTCCCTGTGCTTTGAGGAGCAGAGGGTGGCCAGAGGACACCCATCCTCTGCCCCTCACCCCAGGGAGTCCCTGCTCTTGTGCCAGGGAGGGTGTCTGTGCCCCATGAGATGGCTTCTCCAGAGGGAAGCGCTGAGGCCTGGAGATGATTTTTCCATGGAGTTGGCACATCCCTAGACACCAGTGACCTCCCAGGCTGCATCCCATAGCTGCCCTGGAAAAGCCCCTCACATCACGGGACAACATGGCCAGGTCAGTGTAGAGCCAGCCACAAGGTTCCCACCATGAGGAGGGTCCTAAACTTCAACCCTTTTCAACAACTCCTACAACATACCCATATAACTTTGCAGCAATTAGTTGAATTTATACAAAACAGCATAAAACTCAGTACAAGAGCAGACTCTGGAGCTAAAACAAGTGGTCCAACCAGGCCAAACGGGGCTTCAGCAACTCCAAAGAAACAGAGATCTGGTTTTCCCCAAGCCACGCAGATGCTGGGCATTAGGGGCTCGGAAATTCAACCGCTTGTTTTCTGGTTTGCTCAGAGCAAGCTCGAATGGGAGCACCTTATGTGGAAATCTCTTTCAAGCCCACCCAGAAAAGTATGTGGTAGACACCGGGCTGGCAAATCGTAAGCTCTAGGATACTGGTGGAAGAGAAGTAGTAAAAAAATAAACCCTTGTGGTTGTCTACCTTGCACATGGTGACGCTCTTCTTCAGCTGGAGGTGAGGGCTGGGACATGGGGAGAAGGCTGGGGACAGGCAGCCCTCCAGGCAGGGACTGATGGCCCTGAGCCTAAATGGGCTCACAGATGGGGGTCCCAGGAAGGGCTGCTCACAGTCATTACAGCCCATTAGTGCCCATAGGGCACTGGCTCTTGTGATATTGGTGTGTTCTCCAATGGAGATGCCATGGAGGCTTTGGAAATGTCCATCCCTGCGGCCAGCTCCTCTGCTCAGGGCTTTGCTGGTGGATGGGGCGTGGGGCTGGATGTGCTCAGTGAGGGCAGTGGTGGACCCAATCCCGCTGCATCAGAGGCACCTGCAGAGCCAGAAAACCTTCACTGGGTGATGCTGGACTTGCTCCTTGCAATAGGAGCTAGGTACCAGGACTTTGCAGGTCTGGAAGAAGCAGACAGGTCATAACCACCTCAAAAAAAATAACCGCCGAAGCCATCAAAACCCCTGTGTGGACACGAGGGCTTTCACCCAGGGATGATTCCTGCTGCAAAACCACTCGCCAGTTCCATGCACAGCCACCTCTGGCTCACATTAGGCTTTTCTCCCGGGTTGTCCCTGCTTCAGCAGAGATTTTGAGTCCCGGACTCCACCGGGATTGTGGGATGCTCCAGGGGGAGGCTTCAGTGAGGGACCCCAGGGTAGCCCCGCTCCACCAGCCCAACCACGGGGATGCAATGTGGAACCAGACCCCAGTTCAGGCATCATCCTCAGCTCCCAGGAGCAGTTCCCACCTGAAGGCTGTCATTCCAGATGTCCGTTTGATTCAGGATGCTGTTTTACCAGTTCCCCGCTCCCACTCTCCCTCCCTCCCTCTTTCCCTTTTGTGTATATAATTATTCCCCAGCACTCCAAGACAGGGCTGTATTATGTGCGGGGAAAATGATTATTAAAATCTTTGATTGAAATCACACACTGGAAGTAGAAATCAGGCAGGAGGCAGACAGGGAAGGCGCTTCCGCCGAGCGTTTGCCACGCTGCCTGCCCTCCCACATGCCTCCTGCCAGCCCCAGCCTTTTCCCGTGGGAGTGAGGGTGATGCTGCAGGGAAAAAGATGCCCCAGGAGGTCCCAGCCATCTCCACTGCAAGGCTGAGTTCCTTCCCAACCTTGGGGGACCCCTTTGATTAGTGCTGGGGGTCAGAAACCATCCATGGGGTATATTTAGAGGTGGGAAATAAAAACAAATATCTGTGCAAGTCTCCCTGTGTGCAAACCCCCCCCCCAGAATCCCATGGGAAGGGTCCTATCACCCCTGCACCTTCTGACATGGGAGCAGTGGGGTCCCATCACACAGGGAAGCAGCACTGAGGGGTCCTCCCCTCCAAGCCTTTGGCAAGAGGAAAATCCTCCCTGCAACCCCTTATGATAATAAATATCTTAATAATGTTGTAATCAATACGTGATTAGCTGGGAACGCTTGGGAAAGTTCACAGCAAGAAGGTAGCTTATTATTCTAGTAATAACATTATTCTAATAATAACATGTTTTAGAGATCTGTGCAATGATTTCGAACTATTTAGCAGCTGATGATCTAGCAAACGATCCCGAGATCCATGGCACGCTCATTTATAAGCATCAGCTCGGGGAAGAGAGGCCCCTGTAACCCAGCTTCTCTTTGTGAGCTCCAATTAATCATTTATTCCTTATTAAATATTTACTCACCTTGCCTGTGCCAGGAAGTGGTTTGGGAGATGCAGGAAGGTCCCTGCTCTGGGAGAGTTTGGCTGTGGGGTCACAGGAGCTCTGCCGGAAGCTTTGGGGTGGCTCTTTTCCCCCATGGAGGGAGGAATTGATGTTCAAGGCAATGGTGTCAAATGCCTCTGGGATGCTTTGGGAATAAGGTTGGGGATTTTTTGCACGGGCCACACAGGCCTGTTGCACATCCCCTCCATGTGCCAGCTGGCAGCAAAGCAGAGTGCGGGGCCAGGTGGGTTGGATCCAGCCTGGGAAAGCAGCTGCGTAGCACGGGAAAATGCTTTGGACCCCAAAATGTGCTGCTGGAGGTATGAAGCAGAGCGTTGGGGATGCGGTCCGAGCTGGCAGCTGAGGCTGCGTGGGGTCTGCTGGGGATGCACAAAAATTCCCTGCTCCTCTCCCAGCCCGGCTGGGGATGAGATGCTTTGCTCTGGGTTGGAAAAACAGTTGCATCTCACCGGAGGGCAGCCAAGGGGACACATACACATCATCGAGGCAAAGACACCCCACTCTGATCTCCCCATCCCAGACCCCCTGTTCACGTAGCGGTACCCACCCCGAGAGCCGATCTACTTCGCCCATCCGCTCCAAAGGCCATGCTGGTATGAAGGGGCCATTAGGTCTCACCACTTTGATGCCAGCATCTTCCAGCCACCAAGCCAGGAACCTCTGTGCTTGATTTGCAACCGATAACCAAAAATCCCATCAAAACCCAGTGATACTCCAGATGTTCAACATCTGCCTCAGCTGGGGAGGTAAACACCAGCTCTGGAAAGCTCCTGGCTGCCAGCACGGATGCAGGGTCTGTACATGGGGTGGGGGGAGCACCCAGCACTCTCAGTTGGGCTGAACGGTAGGAGCTGGGTTTTGGGGCGAGGGTGAACTGGTCAGCACCGTGGTTTAGTGCATCTTTGCTCGGTGCCTGTCTCTACGGGGTACCACAGGGATGTGGGCCCAGCCCTCTGCCTCGCTCCAGTTCATCCTCTGGATGCTCAAAGCTTGACGCTTTGGACGAGAGCTGAGCATCCCTTGGCCACCCAGCACCTGCTTTCAGGGCACTCAGGCGCAGCAGGATGAGGCCCCTTAGTGACACCGTGCACAAGGTCAAGGGGAATTATTTTTGCTCCCTGTTTTCCTTCTGTCAGATATCCCTGGTTTGACCAGGAATGCTCTGCTGTCACCAAAAAGGCGGCTCTTTGCAGCAAGGTGAAACCTAAAGGCGAGGGAGGATGGGGACATGTCCTCTCTTGGTCACCCCCATGGCACCTCCAGCACATGCTGAGGATGCCCGAACCCTCCTCGCCTGCTTGTAGGGGGACAGAACCACACCAATTCACTGGTGGATGAAAGCACCACCAGGGTCTCACCCCAAACTACCTGATCCCAGGTCTGGTCCATCCCTCCCTCCCTCCCTGCCGCTCTCACCCTGGCTCCCTCTGCCAGCAGTGATGGCCTCAGCTAAAAATCTTTGACAACCTGCCTCAGGAAGGAGAAAAGAGGGGAGAAAAGACCAAATCCTACTTTACATTTAAATCCTCAGTGGGTACCAAGTGTTGNAAAATAGAAAGCGCTCCTAAAAATAGCCCTGAGTGAAGCACCGCTGATGTGACACTAATCCCTGTGTGCCGTGGTGAGGACCAGGATGGGGACGAGGACGGCAGTGGGGATGTGACTCCTCCTGGCACCCATCCAGCCCAAATCACAGCGGGTCCCTTAATGAGGATGAGGAGGAGCAGGTAACATGGGTGACAGGGACCCATCTCAAAGCCCAGGGAGATGCCTGCCCTGAGCCCAGCATTGTAATCACCAAGCCCTCATAAAAACAGAGTTGGTCTCGTTTTAGCGGAGGGTTTCAGTGGAATCATTTGCTGCCTTATTAAAAAATAATAACAGGTGGGTGTTTCCCAGGAACAGCTCTTTTTCTGCCCTTTTTCCTAATTCTTTCTTGTCACCAAGAAAGAAGAGGTCACATAATTTTTTTTCCTCTGTTCCTCAAGTTTCACACTTTCTCCATCAAAGAAAAGAAAAAAAAAGGAAAAAAAAAAAAAGAAATCTCATGGTGCATTGGGAACAGAAGAAATTGCCTTTTCTAATTGTAAGACTTCCTTGCAGATGCTGGTGCAGATGCTCCCAGCTTGCCTCCAGCACCCTTCAAAGCCAAAGCTTCAAGGATGCATGGGTCCCTGCCTGTCCTCTCTGGAGGTCTTGCGTGGGCAAGGAGGCAGGAAAAATAGGCCAGAGATCCTGGGTGAGGAGCTTAGGTAAAGTCCATTGCCTTCTGCTGCCTGGGATGAGAAGCGCTCAGCTCATCGTCCCCAGCACTACCCTGCTTTGGAGACCCAAAGTCCCTCCAGGTGACAGTGCCATGATGTAGGTCCAAGGTCCATCCCTGAGACAGGACCAGGGATGGGCTTCAACATGCCTTCAAGAGGTCCATCCAGGAGAGAAACCACTCAGAACTAGGGACAGGTCCCCATGCAGCACAGCTCAGGAGAGGACTTCTAACCCTGGGCTGAGCTTGTATAGGCTCCCGAGACATGGGCAGAGTGGGGTGGGGGTCCCAGGTGGGGCTAGTCAGGGCCATTAAGGTGTATTAGCACCCTTCACCATGTGCTCAGGTCTGACGGTGGGAGTACTCCTCTCATTTCCAACCCAAACTTCATAAAGGCTCTGCTGCACCTTTTTCCCCGGAAAGATATTTTTTTGCATCTTTTATTGCCAGTGTGTCCAACGTGCTCCCAGGCAGCAATCCCCAGCCCTTCAACCTCTTTTCCTGGTGACACCAGCCAGTCCCATCTCAGAAAGGTTCTCCCCGTCCGAGGTCTCCCCTGTTGCTCTGCTCCGTGTTTGCAGCAGGCAGCAAATGCACACATCCAGCCCCATGACTCTCACCCAAACTGTATCAGACCCCTGTGCCCCTTGGGGTTGTGCCCCCACGGAGGTGACACTACTTTGTCCTCCAGAGGTGCTCATCCAGGTTGTCCCCAGGTCGTCACGCAGCATTTGGTGACCTGAGAAATGGTCCTTGCTGCAGCCAGAGCCTGGAGATATCCCACAGGGACCTGCAGCTGATTTAAAAGAGGGGGTGCTGTGTGCCTATGGATGGATTCCCCCAACAAGCAAATGTGGGGTTGGGGTCCCACATCCTCGGCGCCATCTCCGCGGGAGCTTGGCAGAGCAGGAGAGCTGCATGGGCAGGGTTATCGAACAAGTGAAATTTGGAGCTTGAATATGGGAATTTTGTTAAAACTAGGTCAGCAGAGTGTAATGGAGCCACTTCAGCTGCTGGCAGCATAATCATTCCCCTGGGCTCCTGGTTTCAGATGCCCAGACACATTAAATTACCCTTAACTCTGCCCGCGCCTCCTCATCCACCGCGATGTCACTGCAAGGAGCTTGCCCTGCTGAGCCATGTTTTGTGGTGCATTTCTAGTGATCCATGGCATTGACCTAAACCTCTGTATGCTGGCATCTAGCAAAGGGATGCGGAGACCAAGGGCAACCTGGCACTGTGACAGCAGCTTTGGGGTGCCCACCCTTGGCCACCCAACACAAGGATGGGATGGGGTGTCTGAGCCCAGTAACTCAGTCTCCCACAGCAAAAGTGCTCAAAAAAACGGAGTTATGGGATAACAGCAGCATAAAAATCATGGAGAGATGTGCCATGATTAATTATTCTTGGTGAATGAGGAGGTCCAACACCCATTGATGAACCATGGGACTGGTGGAGATAGGGCAGGGCTTTTAGGTGGCATGAGGAGAAAGAAACAAAACGTGTCTGGCAAGTTATTGCCCATTGATTTGTCATCCCTCTGTTATTTTGGGAAATTTGTGGCTAATTTCCACCAGGAAAGGACATGTGGAAGGGCAGCGGAAGGAAAAAGATGGGGAGAGAAAGGCAATAATGAAAAACAACCAGGAAAAAAATTTATGCATGGAGAAACCACCTGAAAAAAGCTAAGCACAGGATTTTTTTTCCAATCCTAAATGCTCCCTGTGCGGGATTGGGGGCCAGGGATCAGCGGGAGGGACACAGCCGGGGAGCGCTGATGCCCGCAAATGCCCGTGCTGGGGAGGAGGGGAGAGCACAAAATGCATCAACTGGCTGCACAGAAAGGTATGAGGGGTATTGAGGGGATCCCCCTAGCCTCCCTGCTTGTCTGCCGCTGCCCACCTCCTGCTCGCAGCCCTGGGACCTGCCAGGCCCTCTGCCAGCTCTCCCGAAGCGGGGGGGGAGGCGAGCCAGCAACCCTGCCAAAAATATACACTTCAAACTGCTGCTGAGTTGAATTTTCACATCGTGCTTTGCCTCCCACACAAAATAAAGACACACACACACACCCACACACATATATACATGCAGAAACACCAGCCAAGAAGCACCACGATGCTCCCAGAGACACAGCAATGGTTCCAGCCGGATGCCCCGGCAGCGGGTGCTTGGGGGGGACCGGGGAGCCCCAGGCAGGATTAGTGCCATGCTCGGTGCTGGGCAGCCCTTGAGCTGGATGGAATGAAAGACGTGAAGGTGGCTGATGCACCTCTTGCATCCAAAGCCTTGGCAAGGCCAAGGTGGAGACCATGGTCCATGGGAGCCACAGGAGGGAGGAGGTCCTTCCTCCCTTCAATTCCCTTCCAGCCCTGCCCATGGCTTGAACCTCAGCTAGGACATTACATCTATTATTTTTCATTTTTTAAGGGTTTGTTTTATTCATGCCTCATGTGAGGTCTGTCCCCTGAAGCGTGGTGGGGCCACGACCCCATCCTCAAACCACCACAGGTCTTGATATTCTCAGCACCTTGCAAGAGATGGAGGACTGGGGACGACGCCTGTCAGCATCCCAGCCAGGGCAGGGGGTGGCAGCACTGTTCCCGCAGTCCCTAACCTTCCTGTGCTGCTCTGCATCTTGTCACACTGCCTTGGGACATTTTCCACCCCCTGCCTCAGTTTCCCTACCTGTGGAGCTGCCCTTTCCAGGGGGAGGAGGTGGCACTCGCTGGTGACTCCCCATGGATGGGTGCAAGGGACCAAGGAACGCCACATGCGCAGAGATTTAGGGTGGCACTCAGGGTCCTGGGGGACAAGGCAGACCCCAGGGCCAGCCTGGGAAGGGCCAATCCTGCCGCACTGAGCACCCAGGGGCACCCAAGGCTTCACTGCCTGCCTGGGGCCTGTAGGTGCTGTGCCACCAAGTGGGCTTCGGTCCCTGCTGAGGGGCTTCTGGAGCAGTTCCACCTGGGCTGAGACCTCCCAATTCCTCGCACTGATGACGCCGGGGGAAACGGCAGGGATTTAGGGATGTGGTGTTCTTACGGAGCAAAAACAGGAGGGTCCCGTCTGGCAGCTCCTCTCTGCCCGTCTGTCTGTCCGTCTGTCCGCAGGTGGTGAGCCAGATTGACCGACTAACGTCTGACTTCGAGTTCGAGCTGGAGCCGGATGACTGGACGACAGCAACGGCCAGCAGCACCTCCAGCAGCGAGAAGGGGGGAGGCGCCTTCGAGCTGGGACCCCTCGACTTCACCGCCTCCGACATCCTCTCCGACAGCTGGGAATTCTGCTCCTTCCTGGATGCTTCCACCCCCTCCGACCCAGGCGATGGTCCTGAGCCCCCCCGGCCGCAGCCGCAGCCCCCACCAGCTCGCCAGCCTGATTACCGGCTGATGAACGGGGGGATCCCCATTACCAATGGTCCCCGGGGTGGTGGGACCCCGGATTCATCCAGTGAGGAAGGCTTTGGTGCAACAGCTGCCCAGAAGATCTCACATCACCGGCCGGCTGGCACGCGGGAGCGGGTCCGATTCAGCGACAAGGTGCTTTACCACGCGCTATGCTGCGATGACGACCGGGACGGTGACAGCACGATGTCCCCGGGGGATGATGGCCCTGAGGAGCCCGGCCGTAAGGTGCTGGCGGGGCCACCCTCGAAGCATCCTTCCACCGGTGGTGGTGGTGGACCCCTGGCGCGGCGGCTGACGAGGAACAGCAGCACGCAGACTGTAGCCGATAAAAGCACCCAGACGGTGCTGCCTTATATCCCGGCCAAGCAGAAAATTAAAAATAAAAACTGACACCGGCTCTGCCGCATGGATTTGGGGAGGGTGGGTGGATGGGGGGATTCCTGNTAAATAAATCAATACTAATAATAAAATCAACATGAAAAGGTGGCAAAGAAGA
This sequence comes from Sula dactylatra, assembly GCA_013389905.1. Taxonomy (NCBI): domain Eukaryota; kingdom Metazoa; phylum Chordata; class Aves; order Suliformes; family Sulidae; genus Sula; species Sula dactylatra. The sequence continues at coordinate 34,509 of WEKW01016647.1, read as the reverse complement.
CAAATGTCCCAACTACCTACCCATCATTTTCGAGGCTCAGGGAATTTTAAACTGTTTTTTCTGTGGACAGAAGCTTCAGATCAATAAACCATCCATCATGGAGAAATAACAGCAATAACATATATATATTATATGTATATATGTGCCTAGAGAGGGAAGCCTGTATGGAGGGGAGAGCCAGGACATCTGAGGTCGTGGCCAGGGGACGAATGGGGACGTGGGGATGTTGGGGGCAGTGGCTGGGCTGGGGTGGGGGACGAACATCCCTCCCTGGGAATTTTTATCCCTGTTTGGCTTAAGAAGAACCAGTGTGATCTGCTTTGTCATATCCGATGTCTGAGGACAGCAGGAATGTCACCGGAGCTGTCACCTCTCCGGCTGGCACATGGCCCAAGAGCTTTAGAGGGACGAAGGGGGGCTTGCAGAGAGCAAAGCCACACCAGTCCCAAGGAGTTGGGGTGGGGACCCCCCGCTCCCAATTTCCATCCTTTATACAAGATCCAGGGGAAATACTAGTGACCTCGGAGTCTTGCAACTCTCTTTGCAACTGATGCGCGAAGTGTCTCCAGCTTTCCTTTAGGTACCTGCTTCTGGTTTTGCATTTCAAAAGCCACAGCCCTGATCTGGGGGGGGAAAAAAGGTGGATTTGCTCTAAAAAAATGAAGGAACCTGGGCCTCCAAATCCACGCTTGGCTTTTTTTTTTTGGCTTCCAGGTTTTGCTGGAGCCTTCAGCAGCCAAAGGGGTCAGTGCAGCACCTGGTCCTGGAGACAAACGCCACATGTCCTCCCCATCGGCTCTTCCCCTCCCAGAGATGCATTTGCGCTGCCAGGCCTCAAGCGTCCCTGGCACAACAGTGTCTTTTCCAAGCCTGGCAGCAAAAAACCACCACCTTGACTCCTTATTTTTAATCCAGGTCAGAGATGCTCCATTTCAAGTCTTTTCCCAGTGTCACCCCCAGTGCCACTCCCAAGCCAGGACCCTCGCTGCCACCCAGCATCGCTGCCATCGGCAAGGGTTGCTCATGCAAAACACCCGTCAAAGAGGAAGTGGCAGTGATCAAAACACTCTGAATTCAACCCAAATCATAACACGAAAAAGCCTTTCACCCAAATTATGTTGAATTACTATTTTTTTTTATTATAGTTTTTAGGACCCAAGGGACATGGCATCCCCTGAGGGAACAGATGTTCCCACCATGTGCAGCGCCTGGGAGGGTTCAGTGCCTCTGATCCAGGGAGCATCCATCTGGGTCCCCACTGGGACACCCCAGCCCTGGACAAAGCTGGGAGAGAGAAGAGCCCCAGAGAGGGGACCATGAGGGGAAGATGATGCTGATGATGCCGACGCATTATCTTCCTCTGCATTTCCCCCTACCCCCAGGGCTGCAACCCTGAGGGGAGCCTTAACCCCTTGCTTTTCACAAATAGGGCCATCGAGGGATGCGGTGTCCCCATCCCACATCCCAGGGAGGGGACAACCAGGCTCACCCAGCACCGGCACGGGGAGCCGTGAGATGGGACAACTCCTCTCCGCTCCCTCCATTACTCCATGTGTCAACAGCTGGTTACTTATTTATTTTTATGAGCTTTTTACAGCCTGGTCCCATTGTAAAAGCATGATTAATAGATGTAGCTTTTTTCTTTAATAACTCCTCCGAAGGATGCCAGGAAGAGGACGAGGCAAAAATTCAGAGCAGCCAGAGCTGCACGAGAAGATGCTTTTCAGCTGATCCGAATTTGGGGGCACCAGCATTGCCTGCAGCCCCAGAACAAGCTGCAAAAGCAGCCAGAGGGGAAACTGAGGCACGGCACGGGGACGCAAAGCTCAGGCTCCTGCACAGCTCGGGGCAAAGCCTCTCACCTTGGGGCCAGGCATTTAAAGCCAATTGCTGCAGCCAGGGCCATATGGACAAGGGTAATAGCTTCTTCCCCCACATTTCTATTAAGAATGAATATACAGCCGTGCAAGCTTTATTTCATGCTCTCCGATAAATCCAAGCGACAGCAGCGGTAAGCGCTGTATTAACCTTTCGGGCCCATGAATGGAAAACCTCCATAAAACAGGGGTAAACAGAGACGAGGGCAATTCCTCCACTCCCATTTGCTTGGGTTAAGGAGTAATAAAAGGCACCACTGATATATGGAGAACCGCGGGCAACGTCCTTGCTGCTCCTCTGTGCACCCAGAGGGGTTTTGCTATTATTATTTAGCAGGAAAACCTGCTGGTTTGGGGGTTTTTTAGGGTAAAATTCAAGAGGATGGGAATGATTATTAACACAAATATGGAGAAACCATTCAAACTAGTAAAAATGGCTTTGATACACGAGTAACAAAATTATTAATAATGCTATTAATTGCACCACCAACCTAGTTATTAATAATGAATTCATGGAATTTGCCCTTGCAGGGACAAGATCCAGCTCGTTGGGGTTAGCCCGTGGCTGTGGGGAGGGCGATGGGGAATGCAGCCAGAGCTGGACTGGGAAAACACCTTGACTTTCTCTTGACATCATATATTAACAAATTAACAAGCCTTTCCCCCACAGCACCCTGGCAATGTCCTGTCCTCCATCCCCAAACCTCCTCTGGCTCCCAAAACCTGCTCAGGAACACCCGCAACAGCAAAAAGAGAGTTGCTGGAGGTGGCAAAGGAAGGCACAAAGGGGTCATGTTTCCTCCAAGAAGCAATAAAGAAACCATCAGCAAATAAACCAAGGACATGAACTGGCCAACGACCCAGAACAGCAGGTACCTCTGCCATGCATCCTGCTGGATTTTGGCCGGGAAGGTTGCTCGGTGGCTGCTCCAGCCAGAGCCAGGGTTTGATGGGGTTTAAAGCAGAATTTCATCTTTGCATTTGAATCCTCTGGCTCTGACCCTCCCCACGGCTCCTGTTTGAGTTGACCTGAATTACGAGAGGCTCTGCTGGGGTTTGCGTTTTGAAAAAAACTCCTCGGAGCTCACGCAATCCCTTCAGCTCATGAAATCGAGCTGGAAAGTTTCCCCCCAGAAGAAGCCGTCTTGCTACGTCTCGCTTTGGCAAGGGCTGAAAATAGCCCCCAACTGCCTGGGGACTTCACTTCTGAGCTCACTGACATGAAAGGCAGCCATCAAAGTGGATAACGGGATATTTTCCAGCCTAAGGAAGAGCTCTGGCTTGGGTACAGGCTTTGGGAAAGCTGGTTCTGTGGGGGACAGGAGCCCAGACTGCGCCCGTGGGTTGCTGCACTCACCCCGACCACCCCTGGGAAGCCAAAAACCAAGCTGTCCCCAAGCAGAGATGAAGCTTTTTTGCTCAAATCTATTATGATCCGCTCTCAGGGGACTGCAGCAACCTCTCCCCCCACAGAGATGGGCTTTATTTCACATAGCCCTGACTCAGACCAGGCTACAACCAGCCCCCCTTGTAGCTCATCAGCTGGTAAAAGCATCCCTGGAATTTTAGCTAGCCCCTCCCTGCACCGCTCAGGGCTGGTTGCTCGCTGCGGTTGGAAGACAAATGCTTTGTTTTTGAAGGGAAAGGCTATGCCTCCTGCCTCTGCTAATGTACAGCATCTTGTCTTATTTGTTCTTCGCTGTTCCACAGCTGAATTACTGCAAGTAATGTACCGGCACTTTGTACGATGATGCTTCTTTATAGCTGCAAGAGGAGCGCTCCTTCAGCCTCGCCTTCTAGCTTTCAGGAGTTAAACTGATCTGCGAGGGGGCCACCAAGGCTCTTCCCTCCTCATCCTCACTGCTCCAGCCAGGTGCTGTGCTTCATGGGGAGAAAAGAAGCATCCTCCCAAAAGCTGTGGTCCCCGTGGGCTGGTGCAGCTCAGCTGCACCTTCCCAGCTTGATTTTGCACCGCAGTGCAGCAAGCCAGGGGTCGCATCCTCCCCGGCTCTGCTTATCTGCTGCCTCGGAGCCAGATAACTTGCTGGCAGCGGTTATCTCCTCGCAAGAAAAGGCTGCACAAGGAGGAGGTGAGGAGCATGCAAGCCCTGCACTGAGCAGAGTGTACCCGTGGTGCTCACACAACCTCAAAACCGTGCCCATTCCCATCGCAAACCCAGCCCTCTCTCTCTGGGGCATTATTGGAACATCCTGCTCCCCTTTGCCTCCTCCCGCCAGCCCAGGACATTCTCAACAGAGGAGAAGGGCAGGTTCAGGGACACCCCCAAACCGTGGATCAGGGCACTCGGTGACTTAGCCCTGGGTTATGGATTCGACCGATGCGATTTGGCACTAAAACCCCAACCAGCACAGCTCTCCCGCTCACGCTCCTCTCCGGGCTCTGCCAGCCAAGCCCTCCTGGCAGCCACGAGATGGAGATATACAAGCCGAGCCTGGCCAGACACAGGCCTGAAACGGGTGCTCATGGCCATGGCACACTAATTAATCCTCGTTTGCGCCTGGCACTTGCCAGTCTGTAATTTCACAACTTGCTGGAGTCCCCTGTACTACAGGTTGGCTGCCAGCTGCTTGGCGCCTGGGGCAGCTTCTCCATCCTCGTGGGATGAGCAGCTCAGCCAGCAGCTCATGGTGGGCTCCAGCCTCCTCTGGGGCTGATAACCCAAGGGTGGAGCAGTGTCAGCTGGACACCTGGAGAAAACCTCCTGCTCTTCCAGGAGAGGGAGAGAAAAGGATGGAGAGCTGGGATAGATACCAGGCAGCGGGCAGGAGCCTTCACCTCACCCTCAGCAAGAGAGCGAGGGATCATGAGGGGGAAACCAGTGTCAATGGGGAGCTCAGAGCATAAGGCAGGGTGGTGAGGATGAGGCAGGTGCAAGGCAAAATGGGAATAAGTTTGTGGTCCGTGGGCATGGCTGGGGAGCAGCATCCCTGCAGCACAACTCAAGCAGGGACTGACACTAACAACCCGAGGCTGAGCTTAAATGGGATCCTGGGGCCATGGGCAGGGTGCAGATGGGGGTCCCAGGTGGGGCTGCCCAGAACATTTAATACCCACAAGGCCATGGCAGGCAGACTTGGGGCGAGCATCTCTGCCTGCTGAGCTGAGCTGAGCTGAGCTGAGCTGAGCTGGCAGCTCCACCTCCAGCCCAGCAAAGCCTGCTTCCCCAGAGACCACCACCACTCCTGGAGCTCAGCCCTCCAGTACCTGGAGATGGCCCTTGCTGCACCAATGGCTAACATATGTTTATTTATTGTGTCATCTCACGTTATAAAATGCATTTTGCTGGGTGACGGCTCGGTACTCTCCCACCACTGGGTGGCAGTGGGCACACACACGTACATGCACGCACATGCACAAACACACGCACACGCGTGTCCCACATGGGCTGCCTCTGCCCTTGCTGCCCCTTCGAGAGACCTGTGCCAAGCACCGATGCCATGGTGGCCCCATGTCACATCACCTCCGTGGGTGAATGTTGTCATCACCCCATGCTTCATCCCCAGCGAGGACATGGGAACAGGGCAGCTTCAGCCTGGCCACATCACGCTCTCAGGAGGAGACCATCCCCTCTAAAATGTGGCCAGAAAGGGCAACTTTGAGAAGAAAAGTGCTTCTTATCTCCATACTCCGGAGGCTGCAGCAATCTGGGTCTTACGTTGACCCTGGGACAAGGGGTGCTTGGCTGGAGCAGCCCCTGTTTGCAGGGCAGCACCCCCCAGAAGATCCCCAGGCCGCCCAGAGCTGTCAGGTCCAGCTGAGCCTGCCAAAACAGAGCCGCGCCAGAGGACCCTGGAGGTACTTGTAAGACAAGGGATGACATGCTTGATGGGACTTCTTAATTAGATCTCGCTAAACCAAAATGTACTGGGGCTCCCCTGGCAGAACAACGTCAGACAAAACATTAATCACGCTCCAAATAAATGATTAAAATGTTGGGGCTCTTAGAAGGGAAAAAAAAAAAAAACCAGGAAAAATCAAAGGCATCAGCGCCAGTCCATAATAAGGAGCAATGCCTCTGGGTCCAGTGATGCCCTGGCCTCAAGGGGGAGCAGACCTGTGTCCCCAAGGCCACCTGAGCCATGTGGGACCCAACACATTCATCAAAATTTGTGCCCAAAGGCCCAGGAGGTGTCAGGACCAGGCTTGGGACCTCATAACCTCGTACCTGGAGTCATGGGATTACATGCCCATCTCAGCTTCATGTTAAAACGTGTCTTTTCACAACCACCTATGGCCTCAAATAATGGATTTAAAAAAATTATTTCCCCACTGCTTGGCTCATGCAGTGCCCTGGGACAACATCCACAGTCACCTTTGGGATGCTGGATGATGCCCTGCTCTCGGGCTCTAGCAGACACCCACTACGGGGTGGGGAAATCTCTTTACCCGGCACTTAAGAAACACTTTTAGGAGAAAACAACAAAAAAAGGGCTTGAAAAAAGAAAGCTCTCCCTCCCCATCTCCTCTTAGTCGGAGCGGAGATGATTACTCAGTGTAAGCAAACCAGAGCTTAAATTATGCATGGATCCATTTGCATTGAAGAGGATGACTGAAGCAGAGCTCATTCTGTCCCTCCCGGCTCCCCAGCCACACAGGCAGGATGGCGGGAAGGCTCCTTGGGACTGCTCGTCCCCCATCCCAGCATCAGCCTTGGCCAAAGCCTCTGATGCAAGTTTACGGGGGGAAGAAGATGAAAAAATAAGTATGAGGGGCTGCAGAGTGACATTTTCCCCTGTGTGGCCATCAAAGACAGTTGGGTGCCGATCTTTGGAAACAAACATCACCTGCGCTCTGCTTTCTTCTTCTTTACCTTTCCTACAATGTATGTATTAAAGAACAAGCTATATTTATTAAAAAGCAAAGCCAGGGCTGTGGTGAGATGGGGCTGTGCCCCTCGCTTCACCAATGAGCCAACAGTTGTTGATTAATTTAATGCAATGACCATATCTTTTAGATTCTGGTTTTCCTCCCTGTAAGGCTGAGATGCTGCTGGGAAACGGGGTCTTTTCTGCCAAGGGTGGAGCAACCCCATAGCCCCATGGCCACCAAGAGATGCTGCTGCACACTCAGAAGCTGATGGGCACGCATGAAGCCTCCCTGCTGAACAGCGTCCCTGACCTTCCTCTTCCTCCCAGCCCTTCCTCAGCACATCACCGGGGTACAAAGCTCACTGGGAATGAAGGACTCCACCAAAACCTGCTTTATTACATTAATATTTGCTGGTAATGAAGCTAGCTAGCTGGCACTTAGAGCTCCAATCAAATTAGGAAAGCTATAATGAACAAGAAGTGGTGCATTAATTCATTAGCAGGGAATTACGCTAAATTACCTCGGCAAATATGGCAAAACTTTAATTTACTGGCGGTGTTTTCAAATGGCTTTTGCTCCTTCATCTCCATTTACACCGCAGCACTTTTTTTTTCTGGCAGCAAAAACACGAGAAGTGAATTAACTCCAGTTCCTTGGGGAAATACTTTTGTCTCTTGGATGGGAATAAATTCCTGTAAGAGGTACCAGAAATTTTAATTTTCAGTTCCTTCTCCAGGTCTGCACAGAGAAAATGGATATTATTTACAATAAACAATTTAAGTGCTCAGGAAATGTCTTTGCAAAGGTCACTGCCGGTAAAAGCTCCACCAGCAGCATCCAAAGGCTTAGAATAACGTTCTGCTTTGCTGACCATCACAGAAAGGGAAAAAGGAGGAAAAAATGTGTAGCAATTCCCTTGAACATGTGCAGGCAGGGCATCAATAACATACATTGTTGGGAAATTAGCCCTGATACTCAGCTGCCAGTTTGTACATGCTTAATGCATAAATTTGGGCATCAAAATGTAACGTCCTTTCTAAAGTGTGGACGCAGAAGGCTGAGAAAGGACACAACTCGTCATGTCCTCAGCCTGACAAGAAATAAATCCCTGGACCTTCGCATCCAAGTGCATCGCATCCGGGGTGGTTTCCCCTTGCAAGAGCCAGCCTCGCATAACATCAGCAATGGAAAAGCCCTTCTCACATGTCCCCTCTCCCCACATCTCTTTGCTTTAAGAAGAAAAACAAAACCAGAAGATTAGTTTTTAAAAACACCAGAGGGTATTTTTTCTGCTTGCTTTCAGTACAAGGAATATTTATTTTTAATGAGCATCCCGTGTGCTCACAGAACTCCAGGAGCAGGGACACCTCTGCGGTGGGAGAGTACGGCTAAGGCCCCTAAGCTAGGGTCAAAGCGCAGCCAAAAAAGCAGGGTGAGATCCAGAAGACATCTGGGGCAGAAATAGGATCCTTGGGACATCAGGGAGTGCATTCACAGGAGTAAGTCGAGGGTGGACAGAAGTCCCTTGCATCACAGGTGCCTGCAGCCTCCTATTTAAATGACCAGGTCTGCAGCTAGACACATGCAGCATTTAAGGCAAGAGGGCTCTTGGCTTAGAAAAAAAAGGCAATAAATAAGGCTGGGAAGACCTTGGGCTGGACAGATGTAGCTCCCCGCAGCTGCAAAACTCCACAAACCAGGTTTTCTTTGTGTTTATCCCTGAGCTGCCTGCTCAGGGATAACAAGGGAAGCTCCTTCTTACGGACCAGGAATCATTTGCAGAAAGGTCTCTCCTGCTGCAGGATTGATGGCAGTGCCACGGAGGGGATAGTCCCATAGGATGGGCTGAAGCACCTCAAGACTTCCATGTCAAATATCCTGCTTAAAAATAAACTGCAGCCCCTTGATTTGGAGGATAAGGGTGAACCGTGGTCAGAGGAAAGGATGCCTGGACACACTAACTCTTTGGGTACTGCAACAAGACATTACAGAAGAGCTAAAATTAACATTTCCTCCTTTCCCCTCAATTTTCCCTTTCCCTGGTTGCTGCTGCATCTCCGAGGAGGTCACCTCCAGCCTGCCCTCAGATGCCACAGTGGTGCAAAAACTTGTGCATCCTTCCGTGGTTATCCAACTGCCTGCATCCAGGCTGGTCCAGGGCTGCTGCTGACTCTCCGAGATCAACCCCGTGGGGATGCAGCCAGGCTACCCACCAAGGCACAGGCAACAGCACCTCCAAATCCACCCAGACTCCCTGCAGGCTTGCAGAAGTGAGTTGCTACAAGCCCCAATTCACTTCCTGGGAAAGTCTCTCATTAATTATTTTACCCTCTTTTTAATTGTTCTTGCTGTCCAATAACGGATGGGCCATGCCCAGAGAGGGACAGGACAGAGCAGCTCCTGCTGTGCAGAAGGCAGATGGGCATCAATGCTCACACCACTTCCCCAGGACAGTACAAATTTGCAAACGAACTTACCAAGCGGCTCACTTCTACCCTGAAATTCTGCAAGTACCACTTGATTGTTCTCCTACGTGGTAAGTTATTTTTCTTTTAATTAATTGCCTTGAAGGCCACTTATAGCCTATCACCAACATCTCCATACAACGGGGCACTTACAGCAAGCTGGAGACACACGTGCATAACCACAATGCATCCTTGTTCACATTATTAATTCCCACAAATTGATTGTTCTGCCAGCATCTTACAGCTTTCTAATTAAGTCTTTACTCAGATGCTCATGTGTGCGAGGGTGATGAATGCTAATGAAGTCCAGAAGCAGTGGTTATGGGACTGGGGGTTGATGGGGCTTATATGTGGGGAAGAGCAGGTGAGTGGGACATCCCCACTAGCACATGCCCTGCACTTTCTTTCTTTATCCATCAAGCAATTGCACAGGGCTGTGTTAAACCATGCAAGAAAAAATGGACCAACAATGTCCCCTACTACAGCTCCAGCAAGAGGTCTCAGTGCCTTTGGAGACAGTGAAGCAGCATCTGGCACTACCGAACTTTTAAGAGCATCGAGCAGCAAATTCCTGCCTGGTCTCTTAATCAGATAAACGCTCCATCATCCTCCATGAGACACCTTCGCTTCCCCAGCTCCTTAATCCACCTACAGCAATCCCAGCTTTGGGAGCCTTAGCCTGGGGCTGGATTTCCAGAAGCTTTTCTCCACCAAACCCATTTCCTCCTCAGCCTTCCTATCAGGTTTTTTGATAGTAAATAGGGGGGAAAAGTTGTTTGGGATTAATAATTCATTAAAGAATTAATAGCTGTATTAAATTATAATACTAAAATCCGCAGATGTGCTGGCTACCACGAGGGAAACCAATGGCATTATAAGCAGCAGTAGTTGATGTGCAGCCCCTCCTGGGCTGGGAAGGAGGTTTGGCAGGAAGAGACAACAGCCCAGAGCACAACAGCTCCCAGAACAAGCCTTTCCTGCTGAAGATGGGCCTCAAAAGAGGATCTGAGCACAGACTGAGAGATTAGTGCTAATAGGATCAGATCCAACAGGGCTTGGAGCCAAAAACCCCGCCAGATTTCCTCCCCATTTCCTAAGCTAGATGCTGAAGCCCTTAGAGAGAAGTCCTATAGTGATGGCTTCCTCCTTAGAGCCTGCACCAGAGGAGGTCACAAGTCCACATCTTGAATTAAGAAGAAATAACCACAGAGCATGGCTTGTTGATTAACAAGCCTATTCCCAAGGTCTGGGAAGGGTGGCAGTGCTGGCAGCACCTGCCCAGCACAGGACAGGGCTTCTCACAGCTGGAAGAGCCTGCAGGAGAGATGTGACACCCAGAGGGGCACAGGTCCCAGTAAACCCCTGTAGCATAGGACAGGGACAAGAGCAGCAGGTCCCACTCAGTGGCAGATTTCTTTGGAGAGTGAGAAGAAATTGGCTTTATAGATGAATGAGGAGCCTTAAGACAGATGGGGGCTGCCTATAAAGGACAACCTCCAAGCTCCCACCCAGAGGACAGGGCTGGGTCTCTGTGCCCTTAGGAGGAACACCAACAGCCTTTTGAGTAGCAGCATCACAGCCTGGCCACACACTCAGCTCAGTCTCACAGTACATGTCACCCTGTCAAGGTAAAAATAAAAAAAAAAATCGGTTTTAATCTTCCATAGCTTCTTCAGGAAGTCACACGTGCATTAAACATGAAGGCTGACAGCCTGATCTGGGAAGATTTCAGCCAAAAAAGCTCACATGGCACCTGATTCTTCCACCTGATTATTTCAGCTCAGCTGCTTAATTCACTGAAGAGAAAAGCAGGAAAAATTTGCTCTAAGCACATCATCCCCAGGCTTTCAAGCCAAGCTTGCCTGGAGAGGGGGTTCCTGCTCCACACCCTGCCAAGCCCACAGAGCACAAGTGCCAAGCTGATTTCTCAGTGTTGGGGAAGGCTCATTTGCAGATCTGTAGCTGCACTCGGGCTTTGTTAGAGTACGTTGTAAGGAGAATCAGCATCACTAGATTGCATCCTAATGGCTGGGGGATTGCAGCCCAAGAGCTTAAGGGCAGATGCACTGTTTCCAGCCTTCAGCTGCCAAGTTTAGGTAATGCCCTTAACAGGAGCAGTTTTCAGAAGGCACTAGCAAAAGACCAGCCGTCTGAGAACTGGGGCTGCTGGCATTGCTCTGAGTCAGCCTTGTTGTTTTACCCCTTTTTACTCTTGATCCAGGGCCAAGAGCAGTTTCCTCAGCTCAGAAAAGGCTGTTGCAAGCCTCAGGTCTTTGAGTTTTCCCAGAATATGGAAAGCAAGAACACGAGGCATGAGGTCATTCAGACCAGAAGGATGGAGGAGGAGTCAACAGGCTTGGGGAGTCTCCCTGCAAAGCACACAAGGGTCACCAGCACCAACCAAGGTACATTCACACTTCAAGGACTCTGACCCCATTGCTGTGCTCAGGGTCCCACACTAAGTATAAGGTGATTAGCTGACCTGATGCAGAGCTGTGATCTTTATACCGAGTAGCACCTCAAAGCACATGGCCCTCCAGCCATGGGATAAGAAAGTCCTGCAGCCTCCAAGTTGGAGGGAAGGTGACCACTGCTCCCTGGGGCAGACAGCCCAGGGTAAGCAACCTACTGTTAAGAAATATTTGCATTGCTCAAGCTCCTGAGAAGTGCAGCCGGTGTTCAACCCACCACGTTAGGAGTCAAGACACCAAAAGCTCAACCCAGCTTGAATTCCACCAGGCAGAAGATACCTCAAGCCTTCAGCAGCCCAAGCCAAGAGGTCAGGATAAGTCTATGCTGCATAGGATGGAAAGCCACAGAGCAAGGAGAGCAATTTAACATAGCTTTAAGGCCTGTCTCATGCATATTTACTCAATTTAAATGCAATAAGGACTCCTGTGTCCTGTAGTACAGCTCTTCCACCACAGCAGGGACAGAGTTCCCAAGGCTCCTTCAAGGAAAGGTGACTATAATCTATACTGGCTGAGGGTTTCCCCACCTTTATATTTAAAAAATAAAGTCTGTTTAGAGTGGACCAGTAGCTTTCCCCATTTGCCCCCTTTCTCTTAATTACAAAGTCACCGGTTCCACCTCCTCATCCAGCCATTACTTGCTGCTCTCCATACAACTGCAGCCATACTAACTAGAAGCAACACCCATCTCCAGCTCTCATCCACCTCCAACACCAAGTTTTTCCCAGTTCTCCCAGCAACAGAAGCCATACTCAGCCACAGCACCCACAAAAATCCCAGAATCAGAGCTGCTGTTGTGTCCTTCAAGAGGTAGTACCTCCTCACCCAGGCTGCAACAACTCACACCAACAAGCCCAAGACAGAGCTGCTGTTATCACGCTCTCCAGTGTCGTCACCCCTGCTAAGGGGGAGCAAAACAAGACTTACTAGAGTCAGAAATCCATTTAGCATCTGTTGGCAGCATCAAGTCTTCCCTCATTTGCCTGAAGATAGGAGCCATACCTTGTCTGCAGCCAGTATTTAGGATTCCTTGCTGTCAGGCACAGCATTGCATGCCAAGCATACAGGGAGCCTCAACAGCAGTGCTGGACATTTGGAAAGTCCTCCTGCAGAGAGGCACCTTCCATCTTCAAGTGCTGTGGTTTGAGAGATGTTTTCAGGTGGCAACAGCTCTCCATGTCTTTGGTCCCACCACTGGTTCATTGGTGGCTTCCCAAGAGCTTGTGGCCACCCCAGGAGATGGTTTCCCTCAAGGGTGGTGCCCAAGCACCAGCCCAACTCCCATCCCATCAGAGCAGACCCAAGCAAAGGTTGACTGCTGTCCTTCTTCCCCACTGAGGACACATGAGGAGGACAGAAACATTTCTCTTTATTAGGGTCAGGGAGTTACAATGACACTCCAGGAGGGCAGCTACATTTTCTGCACACAAGAAAGAGTCCAAGAGCAGTTAAGCTCAGCACAGTGGCTGCGGTGAGCATGACAACTTGGATCAGCATAGGAAGTCCTTCAGCAGCACCTGGAAGAGACAAGAGTCACTTAACAGATCTAATGGCTTTCCACCATTTGACGGTGGATGAACTAGCAGGCAGCTTTGGGAAGGAGTCCCCCAGACTGTCTTTTGGTGATTATACTAGAAAGTCTCTGTCCAGGCATGAAATCCAGGACTAGACTGACCTGTAGTCACCTTCAGTTGAGACCTGAATACACAATCAAACAAAAAAACTACATACCATGTGGGGACTTCCCTGCTGGCGCAAGACCTCCTGAGGAACTCCATAATCCCCGAGCTGGATCAAGGATTAATAGTGGTCCAACTGAGACTTCAGCCTCTGCTGTCCTTGAGGACCCACCTAAGAGACGGAAATGAATGAGTTCACAGGGGAGGTAATTCCTGCTTAGTCTGGATTTCAGAGCTTACAGGAAGGTAGACCCTGCAAGAGGAGGTTTCCAGTAGTTTTAAATACAAGGACACAGGCACAGTTACAATGCCCAAGGACATTGGAGAAGACCTAGGTTTGTCCTTAAGGCGAGATGCATTCGCTAAGTATCTTCCAGCATCTTGGCCATCCCAACCTGGAGGGTGACCCTGCCTTGGGGGTACATTTTGGACACAAAGCCCTACCTTGCTTGGAAGGGATGTCTCTCTTCAAGCGCCCTCCTGGCCATCTGGCCAGAGGGTTAATTCTCCGGGAGTATCCTCCATACAATGGACAGCTGCCAGTCTCGCAGCAGCTGCAGATGTCTCCAGTACCCTCCACCGGAGTCCAGCTGAAACAGAATTACCTGTAAGCCCTCTTCTCCAGGCTTGTCCCCTCCCTATAGGTACCAGCTACTCACAGGTTGCTGGCTTTGTTGAAGGAACAGGCCTTGTTCAAAGGATTTGGGGCTTGGTCAGCTGGGGAGACCTTCAGGTGGCAGGTGATGTAGATCTGGAAAGGAAATTAAACCAGCATCCAAGGTTAATTAAATTTGTTCATGCAGAACAGCACAGTTTCTGAACGTGCTGGGGGAGGTGGGGTAGATACCACATCTCACCAAGTTTCTGTCATCTCCTGCAAACTTGAACGCATCAACCATGAACTGCAGCGTTTCCTGCCTCGGCCTTGGAGAAATGAAGGCTGAAGTGGTGTCATCTGATCTCCCATCCACCAAACACCTGGACAAGGGTCAGAAGTCAGGGACATCCCAGCCAGCTACAGCAGTACCACTCAGAGAGCACTGCGCCCTTACCCACTGAGGTCAATCAAGGCATATCGGGGAGAGGAGTTCCTGTCTGGACTCAGAGTAGCAACACAGTCATCCACGAAGAGCCTTAGAGGTACATGATCCCCAGGAGCAACATCAGCCTGGAGGTGCAGGCTGTCCCCCAGCTGGAAGCCATTGGAGAGTCTTTCAGCACTCCAGTCATCTGCAAGGCACATCCAAGGCTACAGGTCACTTTAGAGAAAGCGCCCTCGCACATGGGACCTCTTAACAAAGGGTCACACACACCCCCCAATACTCCTGCAAGATTTATTTTAGCCCAGATTATAGCTCTCTCTTGGCTCTCAGCATGTGGCCCAAAGCTGGCAGGAGCCTGGGGGAAACAAGGTCTGCACCCACCATTCATGAGGCGCAGGGAGAACATCAGCCTTTCCTCAGCCGACAGAGTGGAGTGAAAGGGAGCCCACGTGGGCCGGACAGCATTGCTGCTCACATTGCTCTTCCTGTGGGAAGGGAAGAGATGTGCATTAACACAGATGCCACCACCATCTCAGGTCCATAGGAGCAGAGAGACAGTCACATTTGCTCACCTAGGATAGTGACACTCAATAGGAACCACAGCTGCATTGCTCCTTACAATGACCAGGTTGCCAGAAGGAGTAGGTTTGTAGGACAAACTTGTTTTGTAGATCAAGGAGTCTGGGGTCATCTGGAAGGGACATTTGGGAGAGCTGATAAGTCAGTAAAACAAGCCAGTCAACCAGAAGCTCAACACCATCAGATAGCACAGTCAGCACTGGGTAGGACACACAGGTCCATCAGCTGTAAAGGCACAGGCTGTCCTCCACATTCCCAACCCAGTGCATATAGGATGCCATGAAGCTTCTATTGGCATCCCAGAAGAGGAGAACAAGGGTGCCAGCCCTGCAGGAGGTCAGCCTTGACAACTCCAGCACTCCAGCAAGTACCCACATCAGGTGGGAAAGGGCTGTAGGACAGCAGGTCTGCAAACCTCATCCCCCAGGTGAACTGGGGTACATCAGCTCCGCACAGCTTTGTCCTCCCCTGCTGAGGAGGTCTGCAAGCCCCTTTCTCTACTTTCCCAGCAACAGTCACTGCAGTTTCAAGTTCTGCCCAGCTCTCCCATATACTCAGGCATCCATTTGCATCCGAGTCATAAAACCACTACAAGCCTTACTTGCTGTTGAGCTTGCAACTCATCCAGGGCTTCAGGATGGTACCCGTACTCCAGAAACTAGCTCTGCTAGTCATATCACCCCTCACGGGAGAGCTACTGCAACCAGATGAGCCCCTCCTCGCCCCAAGCCCTGGCATCACCTTTACCAGGTCATTTCCAAGACCAAGATCTTTGCCAAGAGAAATTAGGCAGTGCGATGGTACATTGCTCTTTAGCAGTTAATATGCCCACAATAATTCCCATTTACCCACCCAGTGCTGGTCAAAGCCCAGAGAAGGTCTGTTACCTATACAGCATTACCACAGATGGAGCAGCCCCTCACCCTGGCGTCCCACCTCACCTGCAGGGTGCTGCCACACTCGTGCAGCCCAGCCACAAAGGTCACCGTGCTCTCTGCCACACTCTGGGCCACAGGCAAGCAGGCAGCTGAACCCAGGGTCAAGTCCACAGCCCTGACCAGGCGTCCCGTGCCAAAGAGGTCCCTGTGCACCGTGACCACCACCTGCGCCTCCTGGCACTGCACAGCCACAGGGTGCAGGGGGGCAGCAGCCTGAAGCTGGGACACATCCACCCATGCCCAGGGAGAGGGCTGGGAGAAGGAAGATATATGAGGCCGGCTCCAAGAGGAGTCCCCCCGGACCCTCAAGACCCCCAGGTCCCTTCGAGGGAAACCCCAGGGGCTGTAAGATGCTGCTTCAGCCAGCAGCCAGCAAAGCAAAGCTACACCCAGGCTACCTCCAGACCCCATCCTGACCCCAACAAAACCAGCTCATGGAGCAAATGCTGCTCAAGAGCCTTTTATACTAGCACTCCCAGCAGCCCCAGCCCAGATGGGGCACACCTGGGGGCTGCAGGCATGGCTCCCACCCAGCTAGGAGCAGCCCAGGGCAATGGGATCCAGCTGGGACCACACCTTTCTCTTGGCACATGGAGGGTGATTTCCCTGGACCTGCACCTGCGAATTCCCCTGGAGCAGTTTGTCCCATGTCCCATGGTCTTGCCTGTTTGGGGTGGCATCGACTGTTGCCACCTCAGTGACCAACTGGTCACAAGCCCTCTGTTCTTGTCCCTTGTACCTGTGCCTGTGTCCTTCTTGCTATGTGAGATGGAGCCAATTTTGGCCACCAACATGGCAAAGGCTTGTCAGGCTTCCACAGGCATTTCTCCCCTGGTCTCCCCCACATCGTCAGCATCAGTAATTCCCCAAAACCCAGGACCTGGAGCACCAGTCAAGGTGGCATGTTCAGAAATGGAGAGGACTTTAACTGCAAAATCCACCTGGGCTCTGGCCTGTGTGTGTTGGCAATCTGTCCGTGCTCGATTTCATGGGTATCTGTGCTGGGTAATTATATATGGAGTAATGAAGGCATCATAGCCAGCTTATTTGCATAGAAAGCAGAGGTACAAAAGCCGATCTTCCCGTAATAGCAGCTGATAAGTGAATGGCAGGCATAATCAAGAGATTAATTGGCTCTTGTGTGTTAATTATGCTAATTGGCACAGCTGCTCCTGTGTACAGTACGACGACTACTGGCTCTACATCGCCAATCTGCATGAAGAGGTTGGGGGTCACTCAGAGCTGCGTGCCGTGGTGGCAGAGCCCAGTGAGCAGGGTCTCCTCAACACAGGGGTGATGCCCTGCACGCACCCACTCTTCAATGGTGCGGCTGAACAAGCTGGGAGGGTTTTTTTTAGCCTTTGTGGTTGTGCTGAAGCTGTGTTTCCAATGATGCTTTACGTGGGTGACCAGCGAATTGGGGTTTATTGGCTGAAGCATCTTCCTCCTGGTCTGCTAGGTTCTGTGGGATGGGTGACCTGCACCATCTGCTTTTAGGGGAGACTGCAGTGATGAGCTGGGTAAGCAAAGCTCCCATCAAGACCAAGGGAGAGCACCCAAATTCCTGGTGGGATCCCCTTCCCTTGCAGGCCCATGCATTAGGCATTCACTGTTGTCTCCCCAAAGCATGAATAATGCCACACACACGCACAGCATCCTTTTCTGGCATGATCTCCATGTCCCAGCCTTGCCTGTGACATTTTTATGAGTGATGAATAAATGATAACACAAGAAAAACCTCTCCAGGAGCTCAAGCCCTCTTTATTAATTCAGCAAGCGGTGGGTCATCTCCCAACCCAGCTCATCCCTGCACTGGGTTGGTGTCTTTTACCCTGCAAGCTGGGTTTGCCCAGGGAGGCTCCTGCAGCCAAAGGCATCCAGGTGGTGATGCTCATGCTGCCCACAGCCCCATCACCCAGCCCAGCAGCAGGACACAGCACTGAAGGTCCAAGGGTTAATTCACCCAACCTCCTGCAAACCATCTCGATGAGGAACCAGGTCCACGTAGATGGGTGCCTGCACCCCATGCACCATTGTTCCTGCTCCAAAGGGAGAGGTGCAGCTCACCTAGAAACCCAAGGAGCCACATACAGCCTGAGCCCCACGTCTCACGCTAACATAGCCTGAAGTCTCTCTGCTCAAAGGTGTGTTTCTCACACCTTGTAATAGCTCCAAGGGCTGGCAGGAAAGCACAGGGAGCGGGATGGTGCAAAATAAATTCAGGCGTCTGGGTTGAAATGGGGATGGGAGATTCACTGGCCTTAAAAGTCTGAACCCGTTGGGTGGGGAAGGGCTTTTATTCTCATTTGGGTGCAAAAGTGATCAATAGGCAGCAAAAACAAAAACCCAGTCCACCACCTCCCAGCTCTCATGCTGCAGTGAGTGCCGCATCCATCACTGTAATCTGTATCCAAAAGGTCTGAAGGAATAGCCCTTTCCATCTGCAAAGTCCTCCAACTATAGATTTCCTCCAGGAATGAAGGACGCTGGGGGTGATCTCCTTTTTGCCACAGTTGTCTGTCCTTCCCTGGGCTAACAGGAGCTCAGGGTCTTTACTGAGTCCCTGCTAGAAGGGGAAGGCCAACGGTTGCGTACGCCCCATCCATGCTCCTTGGAAAGCCTTTGGTTGAGCAGGACGAGTCCCACAGTGGAAGTCTTTGATCCATGCTGTAGGAAGCAATAACAGGTCTTCCCTTTGGGATGGGTCTCCTCCTGAATTGTTTGGTTTTATACACAACTTCACCACCTGAGTTGAGAAAAATAATTTCTTTGTTGGGCGTGGAAAAGAACTGCACTGTCAGCACTTTTTCTCTAGGTGGCTCATCCGAAGGCATCTGTTTATTTACCAGGGTGCATTTTCACTGGAGTGTTAAGTACTGTATTAATAGGGGAATTGAATACTTGTCTGGCACTGTTTAAGCAACATCTCCTTACCTGAGACACCACATGCTTCTCTAAGGCTCATTAAGCAACACCAACCTCTCTTTGCCGGTCTCCGAGAAAATGATGCTATCACCGAGCCTGCAGCACAGTGGCTCAGAACCCACCTGTGAAAGCATTGCCGGGGGGGTTGTCTCACCTACCATCAGTAATGATGGAAAAATGACATTGAAATGCCACCCGATCATAAAATGACATTGAAACGTCACCCCAATTCCCTCGTCCCCACGCCATGCTTCAGCTGCACATCCCAAGGAGAAATGAACCCCGCTAATGCAGGAAAAGAGGGGAATTGGAGTTTGAAAATTGTATTGCTCATTAATTTTCCTGGCTGGAGACAACTGCTTAATGCTAGGTAGGGTTTTTTTAAGCAATATCACTGTTTCGTTTCAAATATCTCTCAAACGACTTCTGAGTCACCGCGATAAATACTCCCTGCACTTTCATTCTGCTTCAGATCCCTTGTAACTGCTGATGGATAAATTGCTCAAGTTACCCAGGATAAATCATGCAGGATAGCCAAATCTGTAATTAAAATGTCTCTCAACTCCTCCGTTAACTCTGACTTAGTGGGACCAGATGCATTGCAGCTGCAGGGAATAACCCACTTGGGACTCGGGTCTGAAAAACAGGTCCTGGGTGGGACAAACTGGCTCTGAAAGTGCCGACTCCACACAGTTCCCTTGGAAAGAACATGTCGCTCTTCATCCCTTGTCAAAAGATTTGGGTACCGGGATCGATGGCATGAGTGGGGAGTTTTTCAAGGCCTTTTTTTTTTTTGCCAAAAAGGAGCTTTTGAGCGTGCCAGTGCTTTGCATTGGCTCCAACTTGCCCACAGAAACAAATTCCCCCAGCAGAGCTAGCACAGGGCTGGGTGATTTCTCCATCCCATTTTTGCTCTGGGAGGAAACAAAAGGGAAATAAAATAAAACCTGGTTGTTCACAACAAATCCTGGGTGTTTTGACTGATTTAAATCTTTTTTTAGACGTAGCTTCCCCGGAAAAGCTACGAGCAGAGGTAGAAAGTGGTTTTTAAAACTACCTCTCCCTTAGCTTTCCCCCAGGCTCACAGCCCTGGCCTTGGGACTTTGTTCCTTGCCTTCGTCAGCTGAGCAGCAGGAAGATCCAGCCCCGGGGCTGTTTCTGGGCTCTGCTTTCCCTGGGAAAGTCAGATATTATGTTTGCAGCGGCCTTAAAATCAGAAAGCAGCTCAGCCAGGTTTCTCTGAGCTTTCCAGCTGAATTTGGGTCTGGCCTGGCAATTCTGAGGCCAGGAATTGGGTATTTGGGGGCAGTGTAGGAGCCAGATCCTGCTCACCCCGACGAAAAGCACATCACCCCATGGAAACAAGCCCATGTAGAAAATGGTGCTTTTTGCAAATCCTTCGTCTCTGGAAAACAACACTGACCCACGCCACAGGGCAGAGGTGCCCATGGGTGCTGCGTAGCGCATGGGTCCGACCTACCTTGCAAGGTTTCCAGAGCATCCCTGCTGCCTGCAGGGACACAGCCCCATCTGTGAGCTGGGGCAGGACAAGGGGACAACAGGGACAGACAGCAATGCCGCTCCCCAGAGCTCTACGGGGGCATCATCCCATCCCATCCTGTCCCATCTGCCATCATCCAGCTCATGTTGTCCTCAGAGGGAGGCAGCAACAAGGCTCAGCATCTCTATCCTCCCATCCCTCCGTAATTAGGTCAATAGGAAAAGCAGGAGCCCTTTATTTATTATTGATGGGGAGAATCAAGCTGCCATCGATCGGTGCTGGGGAGAGACTCATCCCAGTGCTTTCTGAAATAACCTGCCAAGTGAGATTGTTTTGTTGTTTTTTACCCATCGGGGGTGTTTGGATGAACTCGCAGCCTTGCTTGCTCCCACGAGGGACGACAGCAAACACAAGCGAGCTCCGGCAGCCAAGCCCCTGCCAGCTCTCAGCGCTGGGTCCTTTGCGCTCTGCATCTCCGTTAAATCCCACTTTCCTGGCTGCCAAGTTTGCCGTTATCCAGGAGCGGGTGGAGAGGGATGTAGGGGCTTTTGGAGGACTGAAAAACTGCAGCATCATGTACACGGCCAACCAGCCTTGTCCCTACCTGGGTCCCATCCACGGGACCCAAAAACCATGCATTGGTTTAAGGAGACCTTGAAGAAGAGGATGGATGCTTTCCTCCCCCAAAAAAGCCCATCACCTGGACAGCCCCAAAAGCAGGATGGCACCTGGGGACAAGGGGGACAACTAAGCTCCTCCTGGGGTCCTTTATCCCATGCCAAAGCACAGCGCATTCTCCCAGGGGCAGCAGTGAGTGGCTTGGCCCTGAGCAGCAGGTTGTGGTTCACAACAGCTCATCTGCCTGAACCACCTAAGCAATATTTTCCCTGGCTGGCACAGCTTAATCCTGATTTTCTCCCTCGCCACCCTCAAGATGTTCCTTCCCTATGTGGCCCAGGCTGAGTTTTGCAAAAAAAAAAAAAACCCAAAAAAACAAACAAACAAACAAAAAAACCCCCAAAAAAACCCAAAAAACCCCAAAACAAACCAAAACAAAAAAACCAAACTCAAATCTGCCCAGCGAAATGCCCTAGAAAGCTCCCAGCTGGATGAGACATCCCTGAGGATGCTGGCACCATCTCAGGACCTTTAAAGACGTCCTGGACCTGGGGACAACTGATCCCACTGCCCGACAAGGAGCTGGGGATGGTTAATGGCTTCATTCCCCCAGCCCAGCATCTGGGTGCTAAATAATATTAATGGTACCTCCTGGCACCTCGTTAAAAACTGAGCCGGTACTTAATTCAGGCCGTAGATCAAAACCCTTAAATGAAATCACCATCCATTCCCTTCCTAATCCGAGTTTGATACCAGCCCACTTTCCCTTGTCTTGCTTTTAGAAATATTTTTCTACTGAAATGCAGAGCCTGGCTTCACGCCCAGGGAAGGACAGCTCAAAATAATCCTCCGCAGGTGATTTAGGAAGGTCCCTTCCCCACCGGCCCCCCATCAGACCCCATTCGCATCCCATTGCTGGGATTAACCAGCCTGAATTTTGGAACGATCTCAGATAGATGACAACGTCCCTTTGGGATTTTGCTCTTTGTTCTGCTGTTCAAGGTATTACAATAAAGAGGATGGATAAGGGCAGGCATCTCTCCATCACTGGAACAATTTTCTCCCTGCACCAGGTGATGGATGAGGGCAGCATGGGACCGAGGGACAGACAAGGCTGGGCTGAAAGGGGGACATTAAGGCTTCACTCTGGGAATTTCAATATTTAAAGTAATTATGGCCAGAGCTGCATCCCAGAGACCACACAAGCCCAGACAGCATTATCCAAAACAACCCCCAAATTTATTAGTCAAGGCACAAAAATTCCCTTCAGATTCTGGATTTTAAATAATGACAAAAACCAGCAGAAAAGCGATTGAGGGGCACAGTGGGGACTTCTCCACCCACCGGAGTGGGACCAGGGACATGCCACCCTCTTCACCCCAGCAGCTTGGGTGCTCCCGCGCACCCTGCAGGTACCCAGCAGCAGAGGGAGGACCCCCAGGACACGCACAGGGATCCCATGGGAAACATGAAGGCTCAATACCATGCGCTGGCCAGGTTCGTCCCCACCAGTGCTTTGGCCCCTAAAGCATTGGCTTTGTCACCACAGGGATGACAGGGGGGCTTCACCCAGCCAGCAGGTCCCCCCCAAGCCCTGCCTTTCAGCCCCCCCCC
>WEKW01016647.1:1216-11889 GCA_013389905.1 Sula dactylatra | reverse complement strand
CCCCCCCAAAAGGCCCCAGGTTTATTCAAGGCAGGGGATAGCTGCCCCAATGGGATTTTGCATTTAAGGCAAAAATAAAAGTCCAGAAGAAACCACAGGGGTGCAATATGAGAAAATAATCATCCCCATATGTCCCCGGAGCAGTGAATCCATTGGGGCCAAGAGCACCAACTCTGTCTCCCTGTGCCTGGGGGTCCTGCAAGTCCCATGTGTCTTCCCAGAGCCTCCGAGGCTCCATCGGTCGCTCCCAGGGACCTCGCTGAGCCCATCACACATCTTGAGGCCTCTGCACTTGGAAAGGGCACCAAAATTTGCCCTGGAAGGCACGTGGAAGGCGGCTGGCTTGGCTGCGGCCCTGTGGGAGCGGGCACAGAGGATGCCGGGGGGGAACGGTCGACTCCATTTACTCTCAGCCTCACATGGGGATGGACAGACAGACAAGGAGGAGCCTCCTCCCTGCAAACACCGTCCCCAGAAAGGATGCACCAGCCTTCGGGGCTTGCTGGGGATAAAGAGATGGAGCCTCTCTCCAGCCCCAGGGTGCCCCAAAGACATGGCCGGGGTGGGAGGAGGGTGACGGGGCACAGGATGAGGGTGGCAGCAGGTCTGTGCCCTCCCCAGGGGACCCAGAGCTCGTCCCCACTGGGGACATCTCAGCTGGTCCAGGGCACAGGGTGCTGCTTGGGGGTGTCCCAGCTCCTGTCAATCAATTTCTTGCTCGTTATCTGGGGGAGGGGAAAATAGAAGAAATAAAAATTGGCAAAGACATTAAAAAAGAATAATAATACACAGGTCCAAATAAATGAGTTAATTTGGTCACCAGCAGCTCCTGGCTCTCCCTGCCCTGGAAAACAGGGATCACCCAGCAATCCTACCCACTCCCAGGGCTCATGCCAGCCCCAGACAAATACAACAGGCACATGTAAGTGTGTTTTTATCCCTCCATCCATCCTCCTGGCTAGAAACACCCCCACAGCCGGCAGCCCCGGGGAGATGTTATTATTCAAGCTTCATTTCTGCTGAAAAAGTGGTCGAGGAGCAAGCGGGGGATGTCTCGCACATGGGGTTGAGCAAACAGGCTGCATCGAGGATGAGAAGCCAAGGGGCTGGGAAGCCAAGCACCGTCTGCGGTGGCTTGTGAGGGGGAGATAAGGGCAGGGAGGAGGACAAAAAAAAAAGGAAAAGTGGAGCCAGTTGATGCTTTTCTAAAGGTGTGAAGGGGAAGGGAGAAAAAGCTTTTATAAACCTATCAGGGTAAGGGGGAAAATGGCATTAGAGAAAAAACAGGGCTGTTAATAAAAGAGGAAGGGAGGGTTAAATGAGCAGTGATTCACCAGCAGCAGAGGCCAAGCCTCTACCTTTAATAAGAAAGGAAATAAATTAAAAGATTGAGATCTTGGGAGGAGGATGAGTTGGGGAAGAGCGGGGCTGATCAGGCATGGAAAGTGCTGGAGCTCAGCACCAGGCTGGGATGGGTGACAGGCTGTTGGCAGCACTGAGCCAGGAGGTTGGGAGAAGATACTGAAAGGCAGAAACAGGAGCTGGTACTCCAGTTTTCATGGGTTTCCACCAGAAACGCGGCACCAGGCTGCTGCTGGGGAATTCTGCACAGGGAGGGATGAAGCTCATGCCTCCCTCTCCACAAGGCGAGGATGCACACCAGCAATTCCCCTCCTCTTAGCAAACCCATGGCAATGCTCAAAAAGACCCAAATTCCTTGCAACGACCCCACTTGGTGGCTGCAGGCTTTTCTCAGCCTCGAGCTGCCAAAAACCAGAAGGATAAGAAGGAACATCGTGTTGAAGCCAACAGCTGCATTGCTCCATCGCTGCTGGAAGATACGAGCAGTGGCCAGAGCAAGCACAGCCCAAATTGGAGTGGAAATGGGTGCTGGGAAATAATTGATCTGGGAAAATTTGACTGAAAACTGGGGAAAAAAAAAAAAAAAGGAAAAAATGGGAAAAAAAGCCCTAAACCCAATGATTGATAATGGAGTTGCAATAGATGCTTTACACTTAGGTCTGAGCATCATCTCCAGTGCGCTTAGCTAGAAAACTTCATCACGAGCCAGGCTGTGGTCCTAGACAAACACACTCACCGTCTTTGCTCTCCGCACTCTTCAGTGGTTGCAGGGCTGCGAAAAGCAAAACAGCACGTGGTCAGACCCCACTATGTGGGACAGGGGGGCTTGCAAGGGAATGCCTCCCCAGAGGAAACAACTAAAAGCCCCATTTTGAGGAACCCACCCCAATAATTGCACCCACCAATTTCCATCGCAAACCAACCCCCAGTCCCTAAATCTCCCCAGCAGTCAAGGAGCCAGCATCCCAAGCAGTCTTGCTCCTGCGCCAGCAGATAAGGGCAATCACTGGGCATATAATTAACCCATTTGATGGCAGCAGAGCACCACAAATGCTTTTTTTATTAAGAGATATGGTGGCTTATCAGGGACCTGCCAGCCTGAGGGAGTATGTCAAAGAGCAGGTAGCACGGAGGGGCTGAGCACTGATGGAGGGTGCAAAGCATGCCGAGGTGTTTGCTTGCATAGGGAACAGTGGCACAAGCACACACTATAATGCACTCACGTATACAACAAGCAAGCATCATGCACCCACCTGTCTTGGGTTCTTCCCCCTCCTCGTCCTGCTCCTCCGTCCCTGCAAAAGAGCAAACTTGAGCATGTGAAGCATCTGCTGGGCTTCAGCCCAGCGCCCACCTGAACCCCACTTTCCCCGGCAGCTGGGTTTTGTGGCTGCCTCTTGGATTGCCGCTGTCCCCAGCAGCTTGGAGCCATCCACAATCACCACATATCCCAGGCTCTGCTCAGTGCCAAGCCACTGGTGATGCTCAGGGAGGAGGTGAATGGTACCCACCTGCACCCAGCACCCCCCTCCAGCACCCCACGGCGGGTATTTCCCCCAGCACAAGGTTGTGCTGGGGTGGCACATCCCTTACAAGCAAAGCAGAAAAAGCCACAGCTCCGGGTGATGCAGCACAGCCGCTCGCCTCCCTATTTATAGCACAGCCACCATCTGGAGCAGTGCTCAGCGAGGAGCTTAGCGGGGAGACCACAGATCCCCTGATGCCTCCGGGACACCCCATCGGCACCAAGGGATGAGCATCCCCTTCTCCCTGCCACAGCACCCACCAGGCTTGCCAGGCTGTCACCCCGTCTGGGAGCCCAGGAGCTTTGCACCCCATGTATAGGACCTGCTGTGATGCTATTCCTGGCCAGAAAGACCAGCAAAATTGCTGCTCCTGCCTCCCGCAGCTGCCAGGCTCATGGGCAGGGTCCCTGCCCGGTTTCTAGCCAACAAAGAGCCACAACAAAAGGTTATTGCTAAAGGCATGCAGCCATCAGTGTAAAACATCACGGGCTGGGAGCTGTGTCTTGATGCTAAAGGACTGAGGTCAGCTGGCCCGGGGCCACGGCTGAGCATCACAGCACTGCAAATCCCTTGGCCAAGCAGCAAATACTCTGTTACAGAGTGGATTAAAAGAAATATATATTTTTTTATATTTATATATCCTGCAGACAATTCCCTGGGATCTGCTGGGGAAAAACCCTCTTGATCCCCACTGCTGGGGACACCCACCAACCAGGCATCGTGGTGTCATTGGCGCCGACATCCTCCCCAGCAGAGAGAGGAGGAGCGAAGCGGGAGCCCCTGGGGAGGGAGGCTGTGGGTCCTGGCCCCGCAGCATGATGCTGGCAGGGAAAGGCTTTGGCAGAGTGAGCGCCTCAGGAGTCAGCAAGAGAAAACAAACAGGGAATGCCAACAAAGCTGCTTCTGCAGCCATTTTTGGAGCACGACAGCTTTTTTTTAAAGCAACGAAGTCCCCCTTTTTGTGCAAACACCTCTCCATAATGAAAAAAAACCAAACAAACAAACAAAAAAACCACAAAAACCCCAAAAAACAAAAACCAAAACAAAACCTCCAAACAGGAGAAGGATGCAGAAAACAAGAGCATGGAGCATCTCTCATGCTATTTCCACATGACAAAGTGCTTGGAATTTCTACAGTGGCAAGTGCTAGAGGCACCTTCTCAGAGGAGGTGCTTCGTGCGTGCCCAGGTGTGGGTATCAGACATGCAGAGGATGCTCGGAGCAGGAAGGTGAAAGGGGGAGACATGCTGGGTGGGAGGAAAACCAGGTGTATGTTTGAATGAGCAGCCTGGAGTGATGCATGCAGTCAGCACGGGCTCTTGGTACGGATCTGCTGGTGCCCGCCAACCCCAGCAGCTCCGAGCATCCCTTTACCCTATAAAAGATGCCACCATCAAGGCAAGCCTGTGCCAGTTAAAACGTGCCCTGGCTCCTCCAATCCATCACCCTCCACCCACTCATCACCCCTTGCAAACCCAATCCCTTTTGGAGAGGGTACCTGCCACATTGCCAGCATTTTCCTCCTCTTCCTCACAGCTCTGGCGGATTTTCTTCTGGCACACGTACGCCAGGACGGCAAGCAGCCCCACGACGCAGATGGCGAGTCCCACCGTCACCCAGAGAGCTACGGCGGGGAAGGCGAGGTGTTGGCCTTGCAGGGGAGGGGAAGAGAAATACCATCACAGTGAGCACCGCTGCCCAACCACGGGGACATGTGCCTGGTATTCGGGACCCCGTGGTGGCAGGGACACATCTCCATGGACGGAGTCAGTGGTGCAAGGAGTGGCTTTGGAAGTAAAACCATCACTGCCTTTAATTATGGCCTCCCCCAGCAGGTCTGGATCCGGCTGGGCAAGCAGCAGGTTGAGTCACTCCCTAAAATACTTCATTAACCTTTAAATAATTGCACTAATAAATTCAAATGGCAGGCTGACCCTTCACTTGCTAAGAAGCTCAAGAGAAACATTAGATGATGCTGCACCCACTCTTTTTCCCCTCTCATCTCATACTAGGGGGCCAGGAAGGATGGGGACACCTTCCCCAAGGTCGGGGATGGCCTGGTAGAGGCAACCAGGGCTTGGGGGATATCTCCTGGAGTGTTGGGAATCTGATTTTTCCCTGTAATATTGTTCCTTCCTCAAATAAAGTCTTATCCCAAACCCTGACCCTCCACAGACGTCACCCCAAGGCTGACCATTTGCTCGCGCGCTTGGGAGCCCACGCAAAAGCTACCCCTCTGCCCCCAACTAGTAGCATCCGTGCAAGTTTTCCTGCAAGTTTGGTGCATCCAGCCAAAAAGTTTATGCTCCACCAGGGACCCACCTTCCCAATCCAGTAAGTGCTGTACCAAGGGTAATTACATGTTAATTAATGCTACCAGGGAGCGCACAAGGTTATAAAGAGCTCCAGGAGGGCAGCAGGAGGAGCTCGAAGTGAAGCCATGAGGCTGAATGCACTAGATGAACTCCTCCAGCTTGTATTTCTGAAGTAGGATTGCTGCAGCTGGGATGGACAACCCCAGATTGAGAGCACCCCATGGCCATGTGCTAAGGAGAAGACAACTACCATGCCCTGCGCTGGCTTTCAGGGGTGGTTTAGACTTGGACAGGACAACTAACAAAGCTGGAGACTAAGAACTAGTGATGCTGGTTCTAGCTGGGATGCTGGTGTGGGGTGACGAGGGAGGACAGTCACCCTTGTAGGTCCATGGGGAGAGAGGTAGAGTGGGGTTATCGAGTAGCTACCCCCAGGCTGGCTCTGGGCCACGGCAGGGATCCTGGTGCCACCACCATCACCTTCCTGTGACAGAACCCATCCCTTCCTTCCCCCAGTTTTGGCCCTCGCTGACTCACCCGTGATGGTGACGGAGGCTTGGGTCTCCTGCTGCAGCACCGGGTTTCGCACCAGGCAGGAGTAGGTGCTGCTGGGCTCCACCAGCACCTGGAGGACGCTGTGCACATCAAAGAGACCTTCCTCATTGGCCACCTGGGACGTGGTGACATTTTCCGTGATGTTGCTGCCCTGGCTGTCCTGCCAGAGGACGCTGGCCTCAGGGTAGCCACGGGAAGCGTGGCAAGTCACGGCTGCCAGATCTCCTGGCTTCAAGTCTTTGTTGGGCTCCAGGTTCATATTGGGCTTGGAGTAGGGAGCTGCAAGGGAGAGGACAGCTGGCATGAGGCAATGCAGAAGGCCAAAGGATCAGGACCTGGAGCAACCCAGTGAGGTTGGGCAAGCCCCAGGACAGTCTCTTCCAGCTGATAACACCAACCAGCTGAAACCTCGCCAGCTTTGGTTCATTTATGGCCATGTTTCCAGATGGTCTTTCAACTGAGAGCTTCTCCATCACAGCAGGGAAGGGACCGCACTCCCCACCAGCAATATTTTGGGGACATGCAGC
Source organism: Sula dactylatra (assembly GCA_013389905.1). NCBI lineage: Eukaryota > Metazoa > Chordata > Aves > Suliformes > Sulidae > Sula > Sula dactylatra. The sequence goes on along the minus strand of WEKW01016647.1, from coordinate 5,604 downwards.
TGGTCAGTCTCTAATTCTTGGGGAGACCATGGCAAGAGTAGAGAGACAAAGAGGCTCCATGAAGAACCAAAGCATTATGGAGAACCCTTCTCTTTGGGGGATACATGCAAGGACACCCCAACTCTCCATCTCTCACCTGCCACCTGCAACGTCACAGCCGCGCTGCTGTGGTCCCGGACCCGGACGAAGCAGGTGAAGCTGCCCTCATCCGAGATCTCCACACGCCGGAGGAGCAGCGAGACGTTGCCCTGGGCTAGCTGGTCATAGAAGAGGGCTGTACGGTTGGCGTAGACGCCGCCCTGGTCTGCCAGCTGGTCCCGGCCACCAGAAAAGCTGTGGACCAAGCGCTTGGTGTCCGTCAGCTGCCAGATGAGGCTCAGGTCATCAAGGCTGAAGTTGGCCTCAGGGGAGAAGGAGCAGCGCAGGGTAGCATCTCGGCCGAAAAGAGCCACCACAGGCTCATCTGGGACCTGGATCTCCATGGCACCTGCAGGAAGGTGGTGAGGGCAAAAGCACATAGTGGTAAGACCCTGCAGAAGCACCTCCTTAATTCTCCATCCAGATAACTTCTAAGCAAATCAAGGGATGCCCAGGGGAGGGACCCGAGTGCAGGTGGCATCTCAGGACCCTCCCCAGCACCGACCCCCAGCCAAGGCCACCCTGCTGTCAGGGAGACAGCCCCACATACAGCACCAAACCTGGGGCACCACTGACCTCAGCTGCCAGCTGCGGCCACAGGCACCCAAACCTGCATCCTGCTGGGACACACAGCCCGGTTTCTCCCCACAGGGAGAGGAGGTCAGTGGGTGACGATGGCGGGGACACAGTCCCACATCCCCAGGACAAGGCAGCTCCAGGCAGCGCCATGGCCAGGCTGGCAGGCACTAGATGGCACCAGTGCTCCAGCGCGATGCCAACCGGCGTGCCACAGTGTGATGCCAACCACAGTGCGCTGCCAACCACATCCCAGTGCCATGGCGCGATGCCAACCACGTCGCCAAGCCACGGCGAGATGCCAACCCTGCCGCTGCGTCAGGGCACGATGCCAATCATGTCAGGGCTGCCGGACTCCTTGTGCTCGGAGCTGGTCCTGGGGTCTGCGTTGGCAGCGAGAAGCAACATCCCCCGAAGCAGACCCAGGGCACCATCAGTGCTTTATTCACCAATTCCCCACAGTCCCAAAATGGGGAGGAAAAGGGGAAAACATCTCACCTTGGACAAAGGATTTGCTTTACATTCCAACCTCAACACTGTTGCAGAACACAGCAAAGCTGTTACCCACAGCAAATACCTCCCTGGGGATGAGCGCAGCAATGAGACATTAAATTTTAAGCAAGAGCCTGAGCAGGGAGGATGAGGAACTGCGGGAAGGAGCCGGGCTGGAGGAGACCTGCCAGGGGCCGCAGACGGGCAGACAGGCAGGAAAAGAGTGCTCGGGCAGCCTGCCTGGCTCTTGGCAGGCTCGAGAACATCACGTCTCCCTCCAGCTAGTAATAAATGCCAGTGGGTTTTAGGAACATTACCCTGCGTGGCCGGAACCGCTGCTGGCTGCTGTGCATCCTGAAAGGATTCAGTCCTGACATCTCTCCCAGGTTGAGGTGCTGCAACCCGGAGGGGGCAGGAGCTGCAGTGCATGGGAACCGACCCAGGTAAGTAAGAAGCTTTCAGGATTTGGTCCTCCCATGGCTTCGCCATTCAGCTGTAGCATGCGGGAGGTGGTGTCCCCTGCTACGAGGGCGGCCAATGTGCACCAGAAACAATCACACCCACAGGGAGATGCCCTGGGCAGCTGGAGGACCATGAAAACAGGAGAAACACCTTGTGGGCACTGCCACCAGGAACCACAGGTCAAAGGCAGCTTTGTCAGGATGGATGCGGCGTTCAGGACCATCTCCTTTGGAGTGGTGACATGCAGACCACGCCAACCCCAAACCCTCTCTAGCCCCACTCACCTGCCAGGCTGAGCACCAGGGCTCCCAGGGCAAGCAGCAGGCAGAGCATCCTTGGCACGAGCAAAGCCTGGGTAAGAAAGCAGAAGCAAGCGCAGCCCTGAGTGTCCTTCTCACAGGGAGTCTTCTCTCTTGTGACAAGCACCTTGAGCTGGGGAAAACCAGAAGAAAACACTGAGATGGTGCTGGGGACCACGAGCAGAGAGCAAGAGAGGGCAGGAGACCGGCATCTGGCAGGGGATCCCGTGCTAGCTGTCTTCTCCAGCTGCCACGCGGCAACTGGACCACCCACCTCGTCGTAAAATGCAGGAGGGGGTTTGCCTCCTGCCTGGCACCGGCCAAGGGACCAGTGCATCCCCTGCATAGGGGAGCTGACGGACCCGGAGGCAGCTCTTGTGCCGGAGGAGCTGGCTGGCGCCCGGGGGAAGCCACGTGAGCCTCTTCCCCTCCTCACTGCTTCTCCTCCCCTTTTGTTTCTCTCTTTCCCAGCTTTTCCCCGCAGCATTGGGCTGTTAGATCCCTGTCCTCCAAGAGGAGGCAACTCGCTCCTGGTGTCCAAAATGGCTAAAAACCAAACATAAGAGGTTTGCAGATTCCTGGCTCTGCTGGCGGCTCGAGGGTTGTGAGGTTCATCCCTGCTCGTGACAGGAAAGTCTCTGGCATGAGGTTGCCCCAAAAAATGGGGAAGAAAACCAGAGTATCTGAGAGCTGGGTGTGGGGAGAGGTGAGGGCAAGCTGCCCGGCACTGCCGGCTACCATGACTTGCTTCCCAGGCATCCTTTCCCGGCTGTGCCAAGAGCTCGCTGCACCCCTCGTGACTCGTGTTCCTCCCTCATAGTATAAATGAGCCCCAGATATCGCAGCCAGCATCGCCGCTGCCATGTCTCATCCCCGTCCCAGTACATCCTAGAGCCCTGCTGCTCCACCCAGAGCCTTTAGCACCGACAGTTTTTGGTGCAATAGCCATATTCACAATAAATCAGTCTCGTGGCACTGGTTTCCCAGGGTGCAGCAGGAACAACTTCAGCCATCGGCACCTTCCTCCTGAAACCCCCTTTAATCAGGGAAATAGCAGCCCCAAAGCTCAGCTCAGCTCAGTTCCCACGGGGGAAACTGAGGCACAGGGAGATGGCGAAAGTGAGGCACGGCTCTGCCCCAAGCATGCTGGGGGAGCATCTCCTCTCATTCCCTCCTGAGCACGAGGCTCCTTTGGGGAAAACAAATTATCCAGCTTTTTTTCTTAAACCATATCCCTGACTCTCACCTTTTCCCAAGCAGACGAGCCCGGAGCCAGCCCCGTGCCAAACCCCAAGTGGCTGGGAAGGGAGGGAGCTGCGGTGGGAGCGGGTGACGGGGCACTGCTCAGCTGCCTGGGCAAGAGAAACCATGACTCATCTCCCTCACGCTCACCCTTGGAGTTCTTTCCTTTTCCTGGTGATGCTAAAATAAATTATATTTTATAGGTCTCATGACCTATGAGTCCCGACGGACCATCTCAGAGTTGTCACAGGGAGGGGACACCTGTGTCCCCAACCCTCCTTCTCCAGTCGGGATTCTTTTGGTGGGTGTCTCACCTTTCCCCACTGCTGCGGTGTGAGCCCAGCCAAAGGATGGGCTCTGCCCTGGACCTGAGCTTTCATCGCAAGTCGGATATAATGAACCCCACGAACACACCCCTTCGAAGAGGGACACCCTTGTGCATGGCAAGCCAGGATGGCTGAATCCTCCAGCAACCCAAGGAATAATTAAATTCCCTGTTGCAGCGGGACCCCAGGGACTACACATCACCCGTTCCCCATTTAATATTTACTATCACGTGGCCAAATTGCTGCTTCTTTGTAACACCAAGATTCTCAGCTGCCGAATTATCGCCCAGAGATGGGTGGGGGTGTAAAGAAAACATCTGCTGGTCCAGAGAGAAGTCCTCACCCATCGGTCCGGGTCAGTCCCTGCTTTGCTCCTCTCCTGCCTGGAATTTCTGGCAGACAAGAGACCAGCTCTGCTCTAGACTATTTTTAGTCCCCACTTAACCTCTTGGTGAACACCAGAAGCACCCACTTGCAAAGTAGGACCTTGCAGGGATGGGCAGCATGGCAAAGGAGGGGTGCAAAGATGGGGTGCAACCCCCAAGTCTCAGGCGGGGATTTGGGGTGCGATATTTGCCAGTAAAAAGGAACGGATGGATTATCCTTTTGCGTATCCCACGGATGGATTACCCTTTTGCTTACCCCAAGGAAAAGGGGAACAACCCGTTCCTCTGGGAGCTCGTTTTTTTTTTGTTCCACGCGTGTGTGTGTGTGGGGGATAGCTGTAGACATTAAATACGGCAGTTTGCATCGGGTGAGTTTATAAGCACCTGGGGATGCTGCCTTCCCCGTATCCATCCGCACGGAAAACGGTGGGGACACGGCCTGCCCCCCGAGAGCCCCCCGCACCCCC
>WEKW01016643.1:16060-27590 GCA_013389905.1 Sula dactylatra | reverse complement strand
ATAAATATAATAGCTTGATCAACCTCTAGCAGATCAAAGTCAACTTGCATCCCATTCTCCAAAATCCTACAGGCAGCAGTAGCTTATTTTCCCTATTCTGAAGTCTAGAAAGCCTACAAGTATCTTACTGTATCCATTTCCATTCAGACATTTGTCCTCCAAGTCATAAGGTTGCCCTTAACACAAATTCGGAAGTGCCAAAGTCTTTGGCCTCTCTCATGTAGGAGTACATTGTATAGGTTAACAGTAGAAACATTTTCCTTGAGGTCCACTGCTGACTATTTCTTTTCAGCTGTAAGTTAAGCTTATACCTAGAATTACACGAAGTATATTTAAACTACTGATTTACTTAGCTGGACAATTTTGATAACCAGCTCCCTTCCTCTGAACAAGGCCATTGACCACTGAGCTTAAGTTACTTCATGTCTTTTGAAATACAAGTCATCTTATCTTTTGCTTTCTTATTTTACGATCACTTACAGAAATTACTACCACGGGAAGAAAAAAGCCCCAGAACTGTTGTTCAAAGCAAAGGTAGGCCAGGATTAGCTCTATATTTCAAATGTGAAGTTAAAGGCTCCCCTAGGAACAGGTATTAAATTTTCATACAAGAACCAAAATTCTGTCCCTGGATCAATTGCTTCATTCACAAGTTGTTCTTTTTGGTTCTTAATGTTATACAAAGTGAAACTACTAGTAAATTATGTTGCATATTTACATTTGCTACCATTTTATTAATCCCAGCCAACCACAGTCCAACCCTTCACTACATGTAGCTCATGTGTATTGTATTTTCCACAAACCATACTCCAAAAGCCAAGGGCATCAAGGGCACCCTGAAGCAAAAGATACCCCCATACAGTGCAAGGACATCTGCCATCTATTATATCTGAGAAGCAGCAGTGCGTATCAATGCATCACTGAATTGCAAAGTGTCGTCCACAGGCAGAAAAAACCCCAGACCTATATTCTGACCAAGAGATTCTGTACTACATCATCTTGCAAGAGTACCACAAGAGCTTAAGTGATTAAGACCTGAAATTGTATTAAATATCTTTCAAATCACACTATACAAGTGCAGCGTGCTAGGCAGAGAACAGCTTTTGCTGACTTAATGGTATCCACAAGCAGAAAATACATCTACCCCAAATAACCTGTTTGTTCCCATTTTGACAGGAGGCTATAAGAGACAAGCTTTACATAAGCATCTCAAACTATTTATAAAGCAACATGCTTACTATTTAGAGAACACAGTCTGAATGAACTTCATGAGCCAGTACTTCACATACTTCAGCCAGCCCAGGCTTGACTCACAGGTTACCCTGCTAGCATTGTAAGGGACTCTTGATATCACTTTTTTTACCTTACACATGCTAAAACAGCAGCCTGGGAGAAAGCCTAAAACAAGCAAGCAGCTACTTCACCACACTACTTGCGTATAACACTGTCTTTTCTATGTCCATGCTTGAGTTTTACTTACAGCAGTGACACTGTGCAGCATGGGAACATTAATCCACTTTGTTGTAGCATAATCAAAGTGAACAAGTCTACTGTAACTATGCCTAACAGGGCATACCTGGGAATTTTCTAGACAGCAAGAATTCAAACAATCAAGGAGAATGCTTCAGACTTCATTTTGCTTAAACTCAGTGAGGCCACAGCATGGGTAAGTCACCTACCTGTCTGCATACTGACCACTACAGTGACCTCAAAGAGCAAAATAAAATTAATACCTAATAGTTCTCAGATAGCAACCACAAGTTTGTTACCCTGGTTTAGTCATTTTATGTAATTATCTATCACATCTCACCCTTGTATCTGTTCTCATTGGCTTCTGCAAACTGGCCCACACAAAGTAAAATTCAAGTAAGCAGCTGCAGAGATTCTAGAAGACAGATCAGAAGTTACTAAGAAAGTCTCTGCAGGAAAAGTAGCAGTCATCTGATCTAAGCTCAGCTGCAGCACTCATGTGTTCTGCCCTTCACAGAATACTGCCTCCTCATCACACCCTTCAGGGAAACTTATCCACCCCCACCATTCATTCCTATTTTGTGTGCATTTTTAAACTGTTGTGAAAATCACTATCAACTAGCCCCTCTGCTTACCCTCATACCTATGTGACACTAGTCTTGCTGTTTTGGCCAGAGTTAACAAGTCTTTATGACTCAGATGCTATCTTCTGAGATGCGTCCTCCTTGCTATGTAGATCTACAAAGCCCCTACATCACTGTGTCCTGAAGCATTAAGTCAATAATCATAAAGCAGAGACAATCTAAGCTCAATTTACTTTTAGGATCACAGCTATCTAAGTGTTTTGCTAATTGAAGACAAACTCCAAGAAAGAATAAATCAAGCATTCAGGTGTTTGGAGAAGATGATGATGAACAGAGTTTACAAAAATTGAACTGTAGTGGAATATTGTAGAGGTCCAAGATAACAGGTTGAAGAACTGATTATCAACAGAAAATAGATCTATTTGTAGTTATCAAAGTTTGAACCACTGATGCACACTTTGAAGGCCCCAAAACACACATTGGCAGAAGCCAGGCCATCACGCTGGAGGAAGTATCACATTGCACATTCATTGTTCCTGCACGCCTCAAAGCAGCTGTTCTGTCAGGCAGGGTGCCAGGCTACGCAGAGTTTGGCCTGACCTGGTGTGGCACTTGGGATCTCTCTCAGTACCAAGAAAATCCACTAATATAAAATCCAGATTACTTTAAAGCACTTCTAAGAAGGCAGAAGCACCCTGCACTAGGAAATCACAATTTCAGACCCTGAGTTACTTCAATGTTTAGAGACCCTTAAAATTTTGTGTTGTCTTATCTAGTCTAAAGTTAACACAAGACACCATAGCACTGAATCAGTTGAAACTACTCCTTACTTGGATTCAGCCAGCTATTTTGCATTAACTATTTAAGAAGACCAAAGACCACTTCAGAGAACATGCTGGAGAAGTTTGGGCTTTTTTTAAAGCATGATACCAAGATATTTTTATTTTTTTGGCAACACTGTGCCACAGCAATGGGGGAAGAGTAGCACAAGAATGTTAAACACCAGAAAGACTTCAAACTACAGTGTGTTGTTTGATCTGATACAGAATTAAATCTTACTGTCACAATACAACTTGCTTACACACTGGAAAACATGTGCAACCTCTTGGTTGTTCTTCACTTGTCACACCTCAGGACTGACTGACATAATTCATGAAGCAGAACATTTGAAAAAGCTCAGCATTTTTCTGGGGTGGAAGAACTCTTCAGTCATGAAACACTTCTAACCTCCTACTGCAATTACTGGTCTGAATGCCACCTCTACTTACTCTGTGACAGAGCTTACTAGCTACAGAAGAGCACAAGTCCGAAGAGGCTCTTTGCCATGCACAGTCATCTTGAAGTACCAGGGTGATCAGATTCCTGCTGCAGTGAAGGAAGGCCAACACCCCTCATTGGAGCCAGCTTCTTATTTGGGTGATCATGAACAAACACCAAGTAGTCATAGATACCATGTTTTGCTGTTCTACAACTCATACAGTTATTCTTGCATACATAACTGAACAGAGAAAGTAATTTTGAGTCCTCAGGGGCTGAAAACAGCTGTCATTTTATTTTTTCCTATAGTCTTTTCCACTTGTTTTTACAGCTGTCTTCATGTTCTAGAAGGTCTGAAGTTTCGCAAGTTTGTATTTTCAGTTTCAACTCTAGAAAAAGATCCTTCCAGAATTTAGCACTATGTAAGAGCTAAACAGTGGTGCACAGCAGTCTGCCTGATCATTTCAATCTCTTTCTACATACATGAATTACTCATTTTACTGAATATTAATGTAGTGTTTTCCATGAGAGTTGAAGATATGGCATATTCTTTTCCAACAGGGCATAAAATCTAAAACAGAGGGGGACTACAGTGAAGTACAGTGTGAAGGTCTGTGGAAGAAAATGAAATCAAAGCATATAGAAAGAAACAGTTTGTGGTGTTAAGAGCTGCCCATTTCTTTCTTCCTTTTAAATAAAGGCACATATTAGAATATTAAAGAGGCAACAGTGGAAAGAGCAAGCCATGAACACGTACAGAAACTAAGGATAGATTAGGATAGATTAATAATCTGAATTTACTCACCTATGCTTTAAACTTAAAAAGCAATGACAATGGGAACTTTGTTTTCAGAATCAGACTTTTGATCTTCTATCATTTATATTTAGCAAATTAGTAGGGACTGAGGCAGCAACCAAGCACATTTTCCAGAACTCAGCTCGCTAAAATTACTTCACTAATGCAAAAAACCCAAACCCCACAAACCAAAACCACACCCTTTACCCCGTTCTCCCTCTAAAGCTTCACCCAACCACAGCTATTCAAAATCTTCATTGAGATACAACAGCACTTGCTTCAGGTTGAAGTAAATAAATTGTTTAGTTTGATAAATACTGATTTGAGAGAATTCCTAGCTGAGAAACCTTGAGCAACTTGGGCAGGTGTTTCAAGACCAACCTCTCAGGACTCCAGAGCATTAGCAGAAATGGCTGCAGACCCAAAACTCCTGTCTTCATGCAGTTGCGGCTCCAATACAACACCACATTATAGAGTAAGAACTCTCTCTTCCCAGGACCTTCAGATCTATCATAACATGGTCAACCATGGCTTAAGTTCTCCACAAGGTGTACTAATTATCTAATTACTGGCATGGTTTTGAGCAACTATTTGATAAGTTGAGCTTTGAGAAGATTTGAGGACATCACAATATTTGCAGTAAAGCCAAGAACAAAAATCCTTAAAAGCTCTTGTTTTTAACATAGGTCTTTCATAAGCTGACTTAGAAGTGAATTTGAAATCACAGAAAAAGTATTTTTGGAAACACTAAGAGCCATCAAGATACATAAAAGACAGGTCTTACTGAACTTCCCCTTATCATAGTCCTGATCTTCACTGAGCTATATGCAGATATAGGACACATCCACATCTCCTTGTATGACACTTCAAAACAAGTTTCCTGTAGTATTAGCTTATAATATTTTGCACAGCAGTGATTTTGTTTAAGTTTAGAGAGAAAAATTTAAGAAACACAATGTAAGTTTCAAAGGATATACATCTGCCAGGATTTGGGGCATGGGGACACGGTAGGCTATGAAGAGATATAAGCCTTCTAACAGTGTAATGGGTAAGCAAGCTGTTATTCAAAAAAACCCAACATGTCCTGAAAACTTATTTTTACTTCAAATGTTTTCAGTACTTGCCTGATTTTTAAACAGATGTTTTCATTAAAGTATAGCATGTTTGGAAACTGATGCATTTACAAACTATACTTTGTGCCTTTGGTTAAATACACAATAGTATCTTTATAGGAAGATTGTACTGAAACAGCTGGAAAAAACCAATCAGGCCTTGACACTGTAGAATGAACTTTGTTGCATGAACTACTCAGCTTATGAAAACATTTTAACATAGGTCTTACAGGGAAAAGCGATCAAGATGAGCTGAATATTAGTCTCACATACTCTTCAATTCAGCAGCAAATCTACATAGCCAAAAACTTTCTATAGGCATGGGCTATATCAGGTTTTCTCCATACACACTATTATATAGATTATTTAGAAGGTAAAACATCTGAGCAACTGAAACTATTCTGCCAGTCTGAAATATTGCATCTCGCCTCTAGAGCTTGAGGAATGCAAACAGCAAGTCTAGCCAAAAAAAGGAGCAAGTTTTCAATTTTACATTCAGTTTAAATAAAGAAACCTTCACTAGACCACACAGGCAGTTAAAAGGTAAATCCACTAATATTTCTGGAGTAGATTAGCAAACTAGTCTCAGTGATCAACAGAGCTAATAAGATCTTACCTGTTTTTCTAACTAGTAAATGTGCATCTTAACCAAAACTCATAACAGTATACAGTCTCATCTAGAGCAGAACTGGTTACCAACCTTGTCAATAAGCAAACAGATGGCTCTGAATTGCTTGCCAACCAATTACCTACCCCACAGCTTCATCAAAATATTCATGTTTTTAAAGATGACAATCCTTTAAAGGTATAAGAGAAAGGTATACAAAGGTATAAGAGAAGGACAGATGCCATCATATAGACTTTTCACTAAGCAAAGTGGACATAAACTAGTTAACTCAGTGAATGTCCCACAGTAAACAGTACAGTTCCAATACCTTACTAGTATTTTTCCCATGCATTTCTACATAAAGCCTACTAATTCCAAGGTACCACAGATTGTACAGTTTAGCCAGCATCCCATTCTATTCAGCTTTTCTTTTACACAGTGCAAATGCAGGGACACTGGTGCAGAACTATTTCCTTTCCTTACAATTTTATTACTACTTCTGAAAACTGCCTCCTCCCGACTACTCTCGGATCTACTCACACAAACCTCCCAAATCTGTTATCTACTGAAAGCAGTAGGGTTATATTCTCAGAGTTCTCCAACCATAACATAAGACTCAATTTTACATCTACAGAAACTAAGTGATCATCTTCAGTTTTAATGCAGCAGCTGCCTCTGTGGACACAGAAGCTTTGAAAAAGTGAGCTGTATTCGTGTTACATGCAAAGTATAGGCATGAACTGAAGTTTACTAGTTTTCAAATCAGCACCTTTACTCACATGAGGAGGGAAGCAGGATTCTGAATAACTGGAGTAAAACATCTCTCCATTGAGCTGGAGCATCTGCAGTTGCCATATTAGAACACTTTGTTTCTGGCTACTTATTAGCAGTTTCTTCAGTTAATTCATTTATATAGGGGTTTGCTTGCTCTTATTTGGCTTTATGGGGGGGGACGCTTAACCAAAGAGATTTGCACCAAGATGACTTAACCATTGCATGCTGTTCCTTGTGAACACAGCAGCATAACATTTTGGCTACCCTATCCCCCTTCCCCATGGCTTCCTTGCATTTTAAAAAGAAGCCATTTTTCTTTGGCCTCTGCTTCACGCATATTTTCATAGCTCTTTGTACTCTGTATCAAGTAGACTGGACCTCAAGAACTGGGCTTTGGGAGCAAAAAGTAAATAAGTTGCTAGAGGGTATAGCACTGGCAAGTATAAGCTGCCTACTGTGCTGCTGAAGGTTATATTTATCAGTACAAGAACACAAGCACATCTGTAACTACAAATTAGTTCAGTTTATCTAGAAATAGCCTTTCTGCAAGAGTTCCCTTCACTGAGGAAAGTAAAATCTCACCCGTGTCATTTTAAAAAAGTCTAACGATGGTCTGTTCCATCGTACATCCTCTTCCCGTCTGCGCTTTAGCCGGCTTTTCTTTTCATTCAGAACGCAAGGCTGAGAGCGGCATCTCAACAAGCCCTGACGCCGGCTGAGCTCAGGTGTGGAGGTGGGAGTGCTGTTGGCTGAAGGCAAGAGATTTCCTGTCTCGGTGATGTGCTCCTGGGAGAGGGAGAGGCGGCGCCTTGGGTTAAAGTCACAAGGGCCTCCAGAATTCCAGCGGGTACTCGAGCTTGTGCTGCCCTCGCTACTGTCCACAAACCCACTGCTGGCAGAGGAAGGTCTGGGTACTGGTGATGTGTTGAAGCTGGTGATAGTGAAGACGTTATTTAGTGACAGTATGTTTTGTGGCAGACTGATACTTGTGCTTCTCTGTAAGGTTGCACTTCCATGACTGTTGCAGCGTTGCAAGGTAGCACTACCGCCACTATTACACCGTCTCTTTGACACAGGAGTCCAAACCTTTGAATTGCCAGGCTTCCACGGTGACCGACAGCGAGCCAGCTCATCTGGCTCAGAGAGGGACCTACAATGGCGTTTCGTTGGTGGTGCTAAGGGTTGACCCGAGTTTTCATTAAGGTTTAATTCACTTATCCATCCTGACACCATAGACGTACTGGAAGATTCTTGCTGCCACTGCAGACTACCATTACTGGCAGTGCCAGTGCTGAACGGGCACACTGCGAAAGGGTAAGCTGAATTCCTTGTTGCGTCAGTCTGGATGGGGCAACCCCCATTTAAAGCTTTCCAAGGACTCTCTTCTGAAAACAAAAGAAAGATACAGGTGAAAGATGCAAAGGAAGACGACAATTTGTTTTAAACCATGAATCAAACTCAAACTTAGAAGGATGAGCCACAGATACCCAGCTCTTAATCAAAATTTCACACTATAGTTACATATTCATTTTTTAAAAGGTAGAAAATTCCGAAAAAATGAAGACCAAAGTATTTCAGGACCCAATCCAGGCATTCCAGTATGCATGTACCTTATTAATGCTTCTTCCTGTACACTGAAAGATTGCAGCACTGTGCTTCTTAGCAAGCAACAGGGACAGATTCCTTACCTGCTTCCTTGTGCATAGCATATACCACAATTAAAACCTGTAACAGTGAACAGCCTAAGGTACAACCAAAATGGATTAACAAGTAACATGAGAACCCACTAGGGATTTATTTTTTTTTAAATAAAAGAGCAAGATAATCTCTTCATAGACTGCTGTCCTTCATTTGGCTTTTATGCTTTTCTATTAAGAATACCTTACTGAAGAAAAGTTTCAAATAGATGGGCACTCACATTCTGTGGTGTGAAAAGCTTTAGTTTAAATTAGAAACAGTGTAAAGTTAAATCAGACTGCAGATTGTTTCTTTTTTTTGCTCATATTCAAAATGTAGGAAAAAAATCTTAGTTCAATGCATAAAATAGAATATCCCTTAAGAACCTCCTGCAAGTATTACTGTGAATACAGACATAACCCACAGTGCACAACTTCTCATCTGAAGTGGCAATACTGGGTTAAAAGCAGTCTGCCAGTGAAGTCTCTCACTCTTTTGTAAAGCATTTCTTTGAGAACATTCTGCACATTTTACAGCTGTTCCTCCACATTATACAATGAAGTGTAAGAAGAACTACAGCAGACTTTGGATTTGCAAGTTGAAAAGCAGCAAACTCTTGGCCAGTTACAGTGCTTCATGCTTGGTTAGAAAATTTGCTAATTTAAACCAATTAGCCAAGTAAGTTTCACTTCTCCCAGCTTTAAAGAAAGGATATTCAAAATACCAAGTTTTTCCCCAACGCCTATTTTAAGAACCTAGATATAGCCTAAACCTTAAATACTTGTATATTCTTGTAGTTGGCTGTCTAAACTGACTTTTAGAGTAATCAACAGATAAAAGATTTGCTGAGTAGCTTTAAAAGTTGCAAACCCAAATAGTTGTACATGTTCCCTGCCCAAAGTATGTCATGGATTATCCTGTTTATTTGGTTCTTATTTAAAGAACACCCTATTGTCTCAAAATCATTTAACTGTGCAGACAGCTGGCCTATTCAAACAACATGTTTTATTAGAATTCCTCTGTCCTTCCTCCTCCATTCTTTCAGATGGGTACAACCACATACTGTGCTTTGCCTTAAGCATGTAAGCTCTTCAAGGCAGGGACCATCCATAATTCAATGCAAGTAAAATAGCCAACACAATGGGATCCAGATAATGTTTGAAACTCCTAGCATCTACTGTATGACAATTTGCTAGCTAGGACTGGCCTGATTTTTAAAAATCCTTAGGAAGCTTTCTCCCAGGCTGGGAGGTTGGTTTAAAGTTTACTGTAAAAAAAACCACACCAAAGTCAGGAGTTGCACATGTGTTCTAATTGTTTACATGGTAATGGTATTTAAGATAAAATACCATTTCCCTTTGATACCTCACACAAGCCAAGATCCACATTTTATGGCGAATCCCACTGAGCAAATAAAAATCTTCCATGTTTAAAGACAACAGAACATGCAAGATTTCGAGTTCACCCCTTAATAAAGCAGTACAAAGTTTACATATCAATAAGCAGCATTTTTATTTTTGCTAGATACAACTTACTCTTGTTCTAAAAGCACCAAGGGGGGGGAAAGCAAATATCACTTGTATGAAGGCACTGGACTTCAACTTACGGTTTGCATCATGCTGGATATTCTATGGGGCAAAGCATGTAAGAAGGTGTGTAAAGATGTGAGAGCTTTCTGCTAGCTGAGGAACCTGAAGAGATGTTTAGCATGAAAAACAGAATCGCTGTGCTTCTGTACACCACAGCAGATATTGAACCAAAAGAAGTGTTACAAGGGCTTTTACTATGCAAAGCAGATCACAAGTACAAAACTAACAACCAGCTATTCCCAGTATTGTTCAAAGACCAGCTTAAACCAGCAGGCTCTACAACAGCATGCTCCATCCCCCTCACCTTATTTACAAAAGAAAGGCTGCTTGCTATACCAATTACCTCAGGAAAACACAGCTAAAGTTTCTGAAGAACTTACCGTTGATTTCAAAAGGGAACAAGCTGCCACTTTTATTCAGCTTCTCAGATGAGTACTGAAATCAATCAGAAAAAAGAGTTACAACTGTGTGAAAGAGCATACACCTCAAGGAAACGGCATGCAGTTTTCCGTTTCCTGATCTGCGCATTTAACAACGTCTTTAAAAGGATGGAGTTTTGCTGGGTATCTTGAAGAAATTCCTGAACAGCTGATCGTTCTAAATAAAACCTCTGGCATCTAACTACTTGCAATGTTTCCTGATATATTGCTAAGTATCAAACTATTTCAAGAGTTGCAACAATACCCCATGTGAATAAACTGCAGAACTAAGTGATAATTAACCCTTAATGAAAAAGGGTTGATCTAATTCTCATTTCAGTGGAGAGGAAATTAGTCTGACAACTGGGTTTCCATTTTCAGTCTTAAGGGTAAAGACCAAAACACTTTACCTTAAACTAAGAGACAGGAATGGCTTTACCTAAATTAAAAATGCAAACTCTTAAGGGTCCCCAGAATGACCATTGCCCAAATCAGGCTTTACTAGTATTTTGCATTTTCTTAAGCACCAATGTAGCAAAGTGTTTTCTTATTTGTTAAGTTACAAAAGCCATTAAAAAATCTTTCCAATCTAAAAATCATCTTTTTCAGACTGAGAGTTTTCGAAATCAGTTTATTGGTGATGGTGCACTACTCCATGTAAAAGCCATGCTTAAAGGGCTTCAGAATTTATGATTAAGCTTCATCAGTAGCATCTGCACAGTAAGACATAGTTGTATGCAAAATGTTTTCTATTTTCTTAACTAATTTCACCTAGAAAATATAACTACAGAGGCATTCTTAAAAGGTCTAGATTTTCAGAAAGAGAATAGAGCTTGCTATCCAGCCTCCTAAAAAGTTTTAAAGAGTTATGAATAAACAGCTTAAGCCCAAGGGCCATTATTTATTCCCCCATCACCACCTCAGGATGGAGAGGAAGATTGCTTTAAAAAGAGAGCAACACTTTGTGAACGTTGTTTTTTGTGTATAGCCAAAGAAGATAGCATTGNGCAACAGAGTGCTAGTGACAACTTTATATCCTTGAGCCCCATGTATAACATACAAATGCTAAGCTGTGGTAATATTCCCTTGGTGTTATTGTTTTAGAGGCAGGAAATAATGTAACAGATGAAAGGATAGGACAGCAATCATATTTATCTTATTTTTTATCAACGCCTGCATATGAGACAAGCCATTTGATTTTTCCTTTACATTTGCATCTGTAGATGCATTAACTTCCTTTTAAAG
>WEKW01016643.1:230-16018 GCA_013389905.1 Sula dactylatra | reverse complement strand
CTAGTATAAATTATTTAAGCAGCTATGAAGGTTGTCATATAGAAGGCAAGAGCACATTAAGACAACAATAATAGTTACATTTCAGCTGTCCCTGAAACAGCAAACAAACTCAAGAGACTTAAAGGTAAGGTTTTTCAGCAAATTCCTCTCTCCTGTTTTGCCCAAATGAAAGGCAACACTGACCTATTGAACTAACAGATAATAGCTAAGGAAAATATGGTTTTGGAACAGAATTCCAAGTCAAAAAGTCTTAAAGCTAATGTATCTTGAATCACAGGGAAAAGGGGCAATAAGAACGATTTAGTCATAATATAATAGTTAGGGATGCTTAAAAGACTAGTCACACACACTAAGAACCTGGATGCTTAGAAGGAACGGAACCTCAAGGACAACCCCATGTGGCAATTATTAGACTGTTACTTAGTTTTTACAAATAGTTTCCAGCTAAATGAATCTTTAATAAGGTAGTCTTCACAAATGCCTGAGTTACCCACACTTTAATGCACCTTAAGAAGCCTCGTCCATCAGGTAGAGACTAAACTACATCTTTGATGAATGCAGAGCACTGAAAGCATTTTTCAAGGGAAGCATGGAAAAAGTCGGATCGCATACACAGACTATGTGTACTACAGAGAGTGACCACAATGTTCTCCAACACAGACAGCAACCCCATCCTTATAGCTATTTCTGATCAGCTTCTAGTGAAGTCAGTGCTCAGTTCTATGAGAAAGTAGATGTGTTACAACTACAACTTGCTCTCTTAGGTGATCATTTAATCAGAATCCTGTTAAGTTACAAAAAAGTGCTAGTTCTTCGGAGATTGACACCATAAACCCTCACCAAGAGCATCACACATGACATGATATGCAGAAAAGAGACAGTAAGCTGCACCATTTCCAGTAAAAGCTCAAGGCACTGAAAAAAAGGGTGGCTAAGGGGAGAATAAATAATCTCCTTTAGAATATATACTTGGCTTTTTATAACTGAAACTAAAAATACTTGGAAACACTATCTGGTAGTATATTTTAATGTTTGGAAGTCCAAACTTGCGTAGACTATCAGGCTGTAAATTCTTTATAGGAGGGAGGATCTTTTTATCTATACAGCACATGGCATAAGTCCCACTAGATACTACTGTAACAGGGCACTGAACCAGTTTATCAGCTCTCCTGGACTGGCTATGCTTTACCCTCCCCCACTCACTTGCTTTGTGCTATGATCCACCTGAAGCTTCCTGAATGAAGAGCTCTTTTTTAACGATTATAATCAAGACTGCAATTGCTAAGATCCTTGTCAGGGAAGTCTGCTATCCTCTATATGAAGGAAGTCTTCCTTAGAATAAGGCCAAATTATTCAACAAGGTCATTTTCCTGAAGAGGAAACTCAAGAGGTCACGCATGTCCATCTTCCAACTACTGCTTTTTGAATAGATGTTAAAACCCCCACCAAGATCTGATGCCTCTTGGAGTTTCAGGGGGAAGGGCAGGAAAAGCACATTTTAAGACAGAGCCACACAAAACAATGAAACTATAAGTTTCACCTAAGTTTGGAATTCTTTGCTTCATGCAAGAAAGAGGGTCTGTTTTGAAATGCTTGTTCAAAAGTAGAACCTCTTGTGCATTTGGAGAGACTATGCTCAAAAGGAAAGTAATTGCATAGTATGACATTTAGGAGAGCACTGCGAGTTTAAATTGGTTTACTGAGTCTTAGCAGCTGTTCTTTTGTTAAAATATTCACTTAGATACACCTAGTCTTGAACTGAGTAAATGGAAGAGGCACACAAGTGAGACTGACAGTGAATTTACAATTTACATCACTAATTTAAAGAGTGTTCTTTGCTAGCAAAAACCCAACTAACAAAAATAATTCTGGCTATTCTTCTATATACACTCCAATCTACTACATTAAGAACTCCACAGCCCGTGCTATCCTCCTCATTACTCTCAGAATGACTTCTTGATCTTCATAATTTTAAAATTCATTTAACTCCAAGGCATTTTCTCCAGCTTCCAAGAACATTTGAATTCCTCCAATTTATCAGCATTCTTCCCAAGCCACAGGAAAGCCAGCATTTATTATTCAAGTACTAATTTAATCACCACCATACACATGGGACATTCATTGTTTGAATAGGCCATGCCAGACCTCCACCTCTCTACCAAATATCCTCCAAGTATGACTAGATTGGGAGTTGTGAGAAGAAGCATTTGACCTCTTCTCAGAATGTGAAGTGATAAAGTCACATCTTAGACTCAGCCCTCAAGTCTTCCAGCTAGTGGCTTTCCACCCAAATATGTTAGCCCAATTCTAAATCTTTCAACACAAGTCAGCTTCATAAAAATTAAAAAAAAAATGAAAACCCCCATGCACAGAAGGGGCTTATTGTAGACCTTCCTTACACACACACTTGTTTGGATATGCTCACATTTACTTCTTAATACCACACCTTGAAGTCTTGCATCTCACACCATTACTTCACAAACCAATACTAGCTTCTACACAAATACCAAAAAAAGAACAAGCTTAGCCAGAACATACAGAAAAAACCTCAAGACTCAAGATTCAAGAGATCTGTGTTCAAGGAAATAGAGACCAACTATTTGATTTAATGATGCTGTCAACTCATGAAAGCCATACTGTGCTCACAGAACATCACTGTTGTGAGGTAGAGTCAGCCAACCAGCGATACTACTCTACCTTGTGCGCTACAGTGCCCACTTGAGATAAAAGCTCGGGACAACCTTCTTGCTTTTACAGCCAGAAACATCATGTGTTGGGGCTTTTTCCCTGAAAGCAGGTGCAGCACAAGACCGTACTACATAACTGAGCATGCACTGGCCAAATGAATTACACCAGCTTAGAAAATTAGCATGGTCATTTAACAGATCAGAAAGAAGCTACAGCCAGTATTTTACAACATACTCAGGCAATAGGTAAAGAAAGGTACTTGGTTATCATACAGCTTACACAAATGAAAAGGTGTACTATGTCCTATACATGTTGTCTTCGTGCCCAGCTTGGCTACCTGGAAGGTAAAAGAACACTCTAATAGCTCTTTCAAAGCTATTTATAACTGTCATTTATGAGCTGTATTACAGAATAGCTTTTCCCCAGCTATTTCATCTACTTGTCCCAAGAAAAGCACTTGTGCAGATGCACCGTGAAAAGGTATCATGAAACTGATAAGGGTTAACATTAACCCAGGCCAGAAAGGTCTTAATCCTCGATCAGCTCACGAAATGATTCACCACATGGTCCCACAGAACTTTGTGCCAGCACAAGTAGTGAAAGGTGCAGGCAAGACCATTTCAGAATTGCTCTAAATTGATGTTGCTATTAGAAGAAACTACAGCATTAACCTGAATTTCTTGCCAAGAAGTCTCTAAATGTGCCAGAGCTGATTCAAGACCCCCTATAGCAGTCTTTCTCCCTTATAAGAATTTAGCAGTTACCTTTACTATTGGGAAAAGTGTACTTTGTCTTAGGTTCGCATTTTAGTCAAGAAGCCATCATTTATTCCCATGAATCCTTTTTAGTAGGGAGCAACCTAGCTGCACACTTATTAACACTTGCTTCTCCATTTCCACACCCCACTTCGGTATTTCCACACTTTTTCAAGTTGCCATTTTGTACAAACAGAACCTGTTCCTGGTCTCAGAACCTATTTTCTGAAGAACTGAAGCATTTACAAAACCAATTACTTGGTAGACTACAGGAAGAGAGGAGCAGAAGGGTGAGGACAAAATCCCTGTGAGACATCATCTGCCATTCTCCACTCCACTCATTCTTTTTCACGCTTTATTATATATACAGATAAGGACAGGAATAAACACATCTGACCTACAACACATTACAGCATGCCAACACTCCTGTACAGACCCTCCACAGTGTAAAAGCAGTAATACATCTTTCTCTGCTCTTACAAGTTTCTGGTCCAAAACCTACAGTGACTATCAGTAAAAGGACACCTCAGTTTCCAAATTTATGCAAACTTTAGTGCCTCAAAGCCTAGAAATTACTGGATGCCACTACAAGTTTCGAGGCTAGTGCTGCCACTGGTTAGAAGTCATCATTGGCTCACACCTAGGCCCAGAGTTTATTTAGAAGTGATGAGTTCACCAGTTCAAGAATACAGCAGATTCTCCTACCAACTGCATATCCCAAGTGCTTCATCAAGCTACCCGAAATAAATGCAAGCTGAGTAAGCACTTCTATTCTAAGAGAGCTAACATCATTCCAAGACCTTATATCTGCCTTTCAAGAATAGCACATATTTAAGGTGAAGATAGCAAAACCAACTTATTAGAAGAACCCTAAATGGACCCGCTACAGTTTTAAGAATAAAACCATTTGATTAATATCTATTAGACATCCTTACTGGACAAAGTATTGGACAAAGGGTCAAGCACTTCACACACTAGAATTGCAGGTGCTTGTGCACAAACTCCACCACATTCAGGATATGCTTCACATGGTTTGGGCTTGTGAAATAAGGAAAGCAGTTCAGCTACTTAAGTACAAGTTACAATAGAGGCAGAAACTTACTGTTAAAGTAACTCATATGCTTCAGTTTCAATGCTAGCATTATTTTTTTAAAGAATGGGAGAACTAGATCTGAACAACACTTCAACATTTAGTAAAATTAATTTTGTGTCCCATTGGTATCCTAAAGTTTGACCTACAGAAGGGTGCCACTGCAATTGAAGTCAGTGAAACACGGCTAGTACATTACATAAACAACATGGTCTCAGGGGGGGCACCCAAAACTGATGGGAGACTATTTTGCATTACTCTGAGCAGATAATCTCTCATTTCACAAGTGAGATGTGAAGAGAATAGATTCCTTAGTGTCTGAATAGTATGCTTGAACCACACCACACCCCCACAGATTAAATCAGCAGAAAAATAACCCAGTAAACATTACAAAACTTTTCAGAGCACCAAGCATCTGACACACCGATAGAGCAAGGATCTACTAGCGTCAACAAGAGTCTGATAGTCAGTAACCTGACATTCAGCGCAGCTCTATTAACTTGATAACCTGTTTTCCTTCTGCCCAGGGCTGATAGTTACCTACATGGTGGTCACTGATTTTTGTAATTAAATACTGTTGTCATATCAAGCACTTGGCCATATGAAGTAAAGAAAACTTCACCACGTATCAGTACTTGCATTTTTTGTTAGGGAAAAAGGAATCCTGAGAAGTTTTGGTAATTCTTTTCGGTCATTAGAACACTATATTGTGAAGAGGCTTTTTACTAATTATTTAACCTTACAGCTTCATTTTAAAATGATCATTAAAATAAGAGCTTCAAGGAGAGCCATACACTGAAGTTGTACTTTTTTCCCCTCTCATCCACCCTGCAAACCAGTCCTAGCTTACATAGCTGAATTCTGGCTCATCTACATTCTTGAACTTGTTAGAGTTTTGAGTTACTTTTAATCTGCATTTCACATTTATTACATATTGTTTTGGTAGATCCTTACCAGATTAATGTTGTATGTTTTACATGTCAGATCATCCAAGCTCTGGTTCTGCAGTTTTTCTGTTATTAGTGTTACCATGGTAGTTGCTCCTTTTCCACTGCTCACACGGAAGTGTTGGAGGCTCTTCGGTCTCTTGTTTCAATACTCATGAGCCATTTCTGTTTTGGTTTAAAGTCTTGAGATTTACGCTTCCATCTTATCACGAAAGTTTATTTCCAACTGCTGTCAATGTACCATGTCTGTTTTCTGTAAAATTGGGGCAGAAAAAGGAAAAAGTCAGAAAAATTTTTGTGTACATCATAATTAGTGTTGTAGTAGCAGGACTCGTCTTTGGGTCATTCATTCGTCCAAGTATACCACTCTGACCAATGCTATTGCCTGGCATTTCATATTACAGATTATATCCATGAAACAATACTCCTATTGAGATTTCATTGATGACAACTTCTGAAGGGAGATGAGACTCACACATAGTAAAGATCAGGATATTATTTTGCTGTTTCCTACTACTAAATTGATTCTGCCTAGGAATTTTTATCCAAGGCAGAAGGAAAGGCTTAAAAGCTTTCCCTCATTTAAACTGCTACTGAAGTCTCAGTCAGGTGTACTAGAACAGCATATGAAACATGCTGATACTTACTATTACTATACTCTTCTGTATGTTTAGTGCTATTTGTCATTTTAAGACATTCTACCATATTGTTTCATGGCTAAACCCTTCTTAAAAGCAGAGTGCAGCAGTGGGTAGCTCAAATGCTATATCCACTTTCCAAACCCTCAGCTACTTTTAATACATTCCCTGTGTTTTTTTTTTTAAAAGTTATATAATTGCTACCTGCCAGCAAACACCAGATCTTAACTTGTAAGCAGAACAGATTACCATACACATAAAAGCATCACTGACAAAAGCTTAGGAATCTTTATACATAAGCAGTCATCTAAATCAAAAGCACCAGGTTCACTGGCTGCCTCTTTCGAGCCTAAACATCCTCTACATGCTTTCTTCCCCTATCTCTCTCCCCTCAGCATCAGTAACCCTTAACTGCTGCAATATTATTCCTTGCCATCTTCCAGAAGTCTTTATTAGCTGGTTGTTTTTACTGCAGCAAATGGAGAAAAAAAGACCTCTATTTTCTTCAACATCACCTCATTCTTCCAATTCAAGAACCAGAACAAAACTACAGGACTTCAGCTTCTTCTTTTTCCTTCTTCTATCAATTCTTTCAGGCTCACCACAGTTCTCATTCACTTCCAGTTTTCAAAACCAAGTCTACATTAGTATTAATTGTAATTCCTTCATACTACCTTCAATGAACCCCTCTTACCATTACTTTGTCTTATTCTAACAAAAACATCATTCCTCACCTCATGCTGACAATCCATTAGTGATGTGCATTAACCATTCTTATATTATAAGTTAGTCAAGCGTATTCAGTGACTGCTTATGGAATAAAAAGGGAAGAGATCTACACACATATTTCCAAATTTAAACAAAGCAACCCGATGCTACTAGGACCAGAAGTTTACTTCCATTTGCTAGGTTTTGAAGTTGACAGTAAAGAATAGCAGAAAATAATTTTAAATCATAGAATGGTTGAGGTTGGAATGACCTTTAAAGGTCATCTAGTCCAAACCCCCTGCCATGAGCAGGGACATCTTCAACCAGATCAGGTTGCTCAAAGCCCTGTCCAGGCTGACCTTGAATGTTTCCAGGGATCTACCACCTCTCTGGGCAGCCTGTGTCAGTGTTTCACCACCCTCATTACGAAAGATTTCTTCCTTATATCCAGTCTAAATCTACGCTCCTTTAGTTTAAAACCATTACCCCTTCACAACAGGCCTTGCTTGCTAAAGAGATTGTCCCCATACTTCCTATAGTCCCCCTTTAAGTACTGAAAGGCCACAATAAGGTCTCCCCACAGCCTCCTCTTCTCCAGGCTGAACAACCCCAACTCCCTCAGCCTGTCCTCACAGCAGAGCTGCTCCAGCCCTCAGATCATTTTTGTAGTCCTCTGGCCCCGCTCCAACAGTTCTGTGTCCTTCTGGTGCTGAGGGCTCCAGAGCTGGATGCAGCACTGCAGGGGGGTCTCCCCAGAGCAGAGCAGAGGGGCAGAATCACCTCCCTCGACCTGCCGCCCACGCTGCTGGGGATGCAGCCCAGGAGACGGTTGGCCTTCTGGGCTGCAGGTGAACCTTGCTGGGTCATGTTGAGCTTCTCATCAACCAGTACCCCAAGTCCTCCTCCCCAGGGCTGCTCTCAATCCTTTCATCCCCCAGCCTGTATTGATACCAGGGGTTGCCCCAATCCAGGTGCAGGACCTTGCACTTGGCCTTGTTGGACCTCATGAGGTTCTCTCAGGCCTACCTCTCCAGCTTGTCCAGGTCTCTTTGGATGATATCCCATCCTCCTGGCTGGACAGGATGAATAAATTAACATTTCCATAAAATACTGCCTCTTTTCCACACTGCTATTTATTAGCTGTTTAAATAATCAGTAGTAGCAAGAAAAAAAGCTACTTGAATCCATGACCCAAGTTAAACTCATTTAAAACTAAGATATTAATAGTATTAATGGTAATGTTAGATTATCTTTTAAGCCTGTTGCCTTTGAGTACATCCTCCAATATGATTTTCATATGCTAACCATACACTATTTCACCTTCACAGAAGTCTGCTACGTAGTGGCCTCCCTTAGCCTGAGGGCTATCCCACAATCATAATTTCTGCCCATCCTCTGACCTCATATCTACTTTTATTTGCTGTAAGGTATAATGCTTGCGAGTGCTTCTCAACCATACATAATGCTACCCAAGTATCTGGAGAGTCCACTGGTGTGTTTTTACTGAATGTGTCCTATCTTTCAGGAAAGCACCCCAACAACTTGACATATTTACCACACCTTGTTCTGAAATCACACCGAGTCAAATATCAAAACCACTCAAGTTCATACACTCACTGGTAGAAGTTGCATATACCCTTTTCAGTGTAAGCATCTGCCAAAGCACAGTGCAGTTTATGAAATGCTATGCAAGTTTAAGGGCAAATGTGTGAACAGAGCACTATTTAGAGTAGCAAGATTAAATATTGTCAGGTCCCTTCTAAACCTGGTGAAGTTTAAACTAGATCTAGAAATCCAAAACAGGAGTCAAAAGAAAGGCTGACTGGGGGTCAGATATTGTCCGTATACAGACTGAAAATATACTGAAGCCGAGGAGCTTAGTAACCAGCACAAAGACTTTCAGGTTCATTTTAAGGATTAAGATTTCCACAACTAAGAAGCTACTATTAAGAGCCAGCTGAAAAGTTCAGCAGGTGTTTAATTACTTTTCTGTTTGGAAGGGCCATATAAGAATTTGTGTGTTCTTTTCCCCTCAAGGAAAAAAGCAAATTCAATAAAACTACCCAAGACAGGGGAGGAACAAGGTTTTGACCTGTAATCAGTTAACTACAATGTAGTTATGTTTGGCTTAGTTCTTCTAATTTTCAAGTGTTTCACTGAAATTTTGAGTCAGCATATTCCAAAGCTAGAATAAGGAAAGAATACAGAAGGATATTAGTCTTTAGTTAATGAACCAATACATTCAGTTGCATGAAAGGATAAAGGGGAGGCAAATGAAATCAGAAGCATGGCACTTTCAGAATCCATCTGAACTGTATAGTTACCCACATTCTTAAATCCTACCAGATACTGAAAGCAACAGAGTTGCAAACGTTTTGGCCCTTTCTGACAGCACACAACCCAATCAATTCTGATACACAAGCAAAATGGAAGTTCAAAAAAGTTTATTGTTTTAGCAACTCATACCAACAATACTTTAAGTAAGACATGCTCCATTGAGAGATATTTTTTATGTATTTAAAGGCTACATGGGACAGTGGTGAAAAAGTGATGTTAGCCAGACCAGCCTTCATGTATCAGCTCCTAGTTTCTACTGCTCTCTTCCATCAGGAAATCCCATTTCTCCTTACCAAGCACAAACCCTAGGACAACGAGTCTTAGTGCAGATCAGAAGCATACTTTTGAAGTGAATTATCTCCTCATCCTCCTTTAACATGCTTTATCCCACATCATGGGCCCACCTCTCCCAGAAGTAATCCACTCTGAAACAAAGCCAGAAGGTGCACTGCAGCCACCATTAGACCTTCAGCATGGTGCACTAGACTAACAATGCTCCGAAGCAAGCCACCAGGCTAGGCATATGCTGTGTACTATTTTACACTACAAGTCTGCTCCTACTGGGCAGTCTGCCTTGCTAACAACATAAGGGATATTTACTTGGAAAAAATGTTACCAACATCACGTTCCTACCAATGAAAGCCAGTTTGATATACCTTAGCTGCCATCACAACTGCCAACACATTTTCTTCCCTGGCTATTTGTTGCCCACAGCACTATGCCAGTACAAGTGTTTTTGCTACTACGCAGAGAACTAGATCAAGGAATTTTTATAGTTAGATAAGAAACACTTCCTTTTGTTTCTGCTAAAGGTTGTTTTCCAGCTGGATCAGTTCCCCAGTCTGGTTTGCCATAAACTGGACAAATGGTTATGCAGGCACAGTGTGAGATGCTGACACTGCTCATCAAGGTGCCTGTTCAACTACAGCGTCAGGGAAAAAAGGAAAAAAGTCACACAAGGAAGTCAGCCAACATTAGCATTTCCCACAGTGAGCCAGGCAGATTATCCTAAAACTGGGAATTAGATGTCCCTTTCCAAAGCAAGGTTTGAACATGTTTTGCTCCTGTTTTCCTTTTCCAATTCATACTCCTTTGACTAGTCTAACTTACCAGCTCAAAGTGATCTGAAGTCAGCCCTGCAGCCTCAGCACCTTAACTCAGACTGACCAAAGTCCTGGTTCACTATAGCTGAGCTATTTATACTCTGTCAGGAATTGCTTCCCTCATCTTTGCCAGTTAATATTGGCTGTTAGGAGGCAGAAGATTCTGAAGAGTCACTCTAGCTTCACTATGCTGCTGTCATTTTAAAACTTCATCAATATCTATTTTCAATCCTTACAAGCTTTTGGCCCTCAATACCCCCTAGAAGGAAGTTCCTTACACTACAGAGAACTCCTCATGGTATTTCCACATTTTGGGGTTTTCTTTTGTTTGTTTCAAGATCCTCTGCTGTGGTATGTATTTAATGTACCCACAGAGACAGTAAGCTATTTTACGTACTTTTTCCACCATGTTCTCTTTCCAGAGCTTGTTAAAAGACAGCTAACTTTCAGTCTCTTTATCATGCCCTTTATGCTTATCAGGCTGAATCCCTCTCACACTGCTTTGCACCTCAAACTAATAGGATTTTCAGTAACAGGAACTATTTGACCATCCCTGTTAGGGCAACATGGATCCTGCTGAATTTGCATTTCTTCAGCTACCTCATGGCATAAATCTTAGCATAATCAAGTTCTGCCTACCATTGCAAATACATGCCCTGCTTTCTATATAACCTGTAAGCATACCCCAAAGATACACACCTCTGCTGTCACCAAGTCTCTACAGGTAGCAGCTGAGCCAGGCATGCAAGTGCAAACACTAATGTCCTCCACGCCTTGAGGTAATAATAGCCCTTGGAGCTCCAAGTTGGATCAAGTCCTACAAGATTATGGCCATCTTTTCTTTAGCACACCATCGTTTATGGAGCCTGATTAGGCAGAAGAGTGAGAAAAAACTGAGCCATCCAAGATAAACATGTGTAACAAAAGATGTAAGTCAGTCTCTGTCCTGGGAGAGACTTAACCTTACTAGGATCTCCTTAAGCTGGGGGGGTAGAGGTGAGAGGGGGCAGGGGGAAGAGTAGCTATTTATTGCTGAAAGGCAGACTCATGAAAAAGAACAAAATAAATAGAGTATTAAAAAAATCAAACTCCAAACACAAGCCAAAGCTAACACTGCTCACAGTTGGAGAATGAGCTGTGACGCAATCAGTATCACCATTATCTGATTTGAACTTCTGTTCTATAGCACATTCTGAAGTCTGAGAAAAGTAAAAATTTATTATTCTATCTCCATAGTACTACCAAAGAAGAGGTTTTATTTCTTTAAAAGTTTAGCCACAAGTAGTAATAACTTGTGAAAACTTTGCCAAAATTAAGGGTGGAGATAGAAGAAAGTGCTCATGTCACGAATTCTGTATCTTCAGTGATGTCACTGGGGTCTTTTTTGGGAAGAGTACTAAAAATATGGATTACCCAACCCCCCAGTCTATTAAAGGATGTCAGAGGCTCATCCAATTTGACAACCTACTTTCAAAGAGATGAAGAGTCCTGATGAAGAACATAAAGCCAATTCAAAAATCTCTTCTTGGCTCTAAGAAAGCAAGGCAGCCAGACTCATTTCCAACCCACTCCTCCTCCTCCTCTGCATCCCGCAGGACAAAATGTTCCAGCAACAGCTCATCTTGCTGGGAAAATTTACATTTGTTTGAAACACTTCTAACAATTTCTCCTCTGCCTCTGGAAGTTCCAAATTGGAGAAAGAAGAAAAGATCACAAGATTTTAGATGGTTTCCCCATAACACAAATGTAGGTGTTTCTTGATGATCGCAATTCCATTTTTTCCTGCCTATGGGACTAAAATTATTCAGAGAGAACACAGAAGGTCGTTCCCTCTTTTATATTCCTTCACATTATTTCCTACTCTTCAATCAGAGCACTATATGGAACACTTATTACTAACAATCCCATAAAGACATACTTAGCCAGCTCCCAGCAGAAGAAAAGGATTAGCTAGAGTCAAAATTCCAATTCAGATAAGTAGGTCCTTTAAAATATTATCTCTGCTTCAGCAAGCCAAAGCAGCTAATCACCCCAGCAGTACTAACTCCAGATCTAGATGATTTTGCTACTAGACTCTAGATGAAAGATGTGACTTTTTGCCTCCTGGCACTTTCTGCAACATCCAAGAAGCATTTCAAAATTGAAACATCACACAATACTGATCAAGTTTTAACAGAGCATTGTCTGTCCCATCCTAGTTATGCTTGAAGCAAGACTCAGTTGGAAGAACAGCTTTTTAGCAACTGTTAAACTAATACTTTACACCATCTGAAAAAGCTACATAATGCCTAGTTTCTTGCAGTGCAAAATTCCAGCTTCCAAATGAAAAGAGAACATTCTACTCCTAAAACTACACATTATTTACCATAGTGTTAAGAAGTTCACAGGGAGGCTAAGCATTCCTTATAACATAAGTCTATTAATAACTTTTAGCCCAGAAAGGCTCTCGATAGCAGGTATTTAAAGAGATTTATTTGGACTCCATCCTTTTTAGCACTAATCTGCAGAGTGGTTATTCTGCAACCTTCCAAAATTCCACATCAAGTCTAAAAAAACCAGAGCTTTAATTAGAAAGTTTCCTGCAGCTACAGAATTATTCAATATTTTGGGGGATAGGTTCTAGAGGGGGACACCTCAGTTTCTAGCATGTTATACTTTAATGCACAATAAACTAGCACCCCTTTGTTTTCTAAGATTCTCTAAGAAGTCTAAAAATTGTGTATTAGAACAGCAGGTTCTGACCAAAACAGACTCAGAAAGAGTAGAGTTTATAAACCTAGTTTGTATTCTGTCGAAATTGTTTCACAACCACCTAGCAAATCCTGTTTAAATAGTAGTTCCTTTCCCTGAAGGGTTCAGATGTGACACAAAATAAGGTAAGGCTCAACAACACTCTCTACAAGTGCTAGAACGCAAAGTGAAGCCAAAGTTGTTAGTTCCAACGTTTGCAATTCAGAATTTCTTCTAAAGACTAAAGAGATTTCTTGCGTTACAGAACCTTAGATTTCTCCATGCAGTGTTTCAGAAGCCAGTTTTTATTAGAAGGAAGCCTCAACATTATGAGGCGTTCAAGCCTGGATTAAGGTTGCCACAACTCCAGCACAAAACTGCAAAAAGGGACAAGAAAAATATGCTAGAAGGCATCTTTCATACTAACTGATGGCCACTGGAGTCAAGTTGCTCAGATATTCCAGACTCAGGAAGCACAAGCAATATCAGTGGCTCAAAACTGTCTGTTGAAGAACATACTGCATTTTGTGTGCAAGACAGGACTATATTTCACCATTCTAAGGTTGAAAAACTAGGATTTGAGTTATCACTGCCAGGGACAGATGAGAATAAATATTAGGTCCACTTGCCTCAAACGCAGAAAATCACTATGGAGCCCAGAATGGTGCTGTTTTGACCCTAAAGCATCATCTTTCTAACACCAGCTGGTCACTGACACAGCTGTGTGTCATGGTTTTAGCTGGAATAGTTAATTTCTTTCACTGTAGCTAGTATAATATTGCATTTTGGACTTAGTATGAAAATAATGTTGATAGCACACTGATGTTTTAGTTGTTGCTGGGTAGTGCTTACACTAGGCAAGGACTTCTCCAGCTTCCCATGCTCTGCCAGGTGCACAAGAAGCTGGGAGGGGGCACATCCAAGAGAGCTGATCCAAAGCGGCCAAAGGGTATTCCATATCATGTGACATCATGCCCAGTATATTAACTGGGGGGGAGTTGGCCAGGGGAGGCAGTCATCACAGATTGGGGAACTGGTGGTGTTGGTCAGTGGGTGGTGAGCGGTTGCAGCACTTGTGGGTTTTCTTTTCCCTTCCCCCCCCAGGTTTCATTCTTCTCTCTCGTTATTTTCTTTATTATATTATCATCATCATTACCATTACTACTATTACTATTTTAATTATTAAACTGTTCTTATCTCAGTCCACGAGTTGTCTTGCTTTTGCTCTTCCAGTTCTCCCCGTCCCCACCAGGGTGGGGGGAGTAAGCAAATGGCTGTGTGGTGCCTGGTTGCTGGCTGGGGCTAAACCACAACACTGACAAAATATAAACCGTTACTAAAATAAGGCTGCATCCTACACACATTTCTACTCCATCTCCCGCACTTCAGATGCGAGAACTATCAGAAGGAAGGAAAGCCTCAACCATCACATACAGCCTTCGGACTCTATTTTACTTAAAATGCAACACATTTTGGCAAACCCCTTGAACTCAAAGGGAACAAGTAGTACTCAATTTTCTGACTGAAAAACCAGACCTTATTCAAAGCCTCCCATGTGAGATGGAGAAAACCTGCAAGCAGAAGCACTAGAACTAAAGAGAATATCCTGGCTTAAGATGGTGGTTTCCAGTTTGCAAAATTCACAGCCAGATGATGTGCTGGAAAGAGGTTAAAGGTAATACTTCAGTACATAGATTTCTCACTCTTCAGGTGCAGAATTCATCCAGTCTGGCTGAGAAACACATACAAAATCAAGACCTAAAATTGTTTAATAAAATTTGAATTAGAAACGGAAGATTTTAATCTTTAACACAATGAACTGTTGTCTGTAATAAATACTGCCCTCTATTTCTCAAGTTACTATCAGGTGGTTTGGGTTTGTTTTTAAGCCAAGAGGAAAAATCTCCTTCCAGAAAGGCAAAGGAAGGGTAGAGATGGGGGGGTGTTAAGCCTTTGTCACAGTTTATAAAGTGTATTTCTCAAAGCAACAGAAGCAGTGGAGAAGTAAGCTCAAGAGACTTTTTCCAGGTCATACCTAATGAAAGCAGGGAATGTATCACCACAGAAAACAAGGGCTAAGAAGTCAACCCAGCCAGAGGTTAAAGCTTTTATTATTGCCAGCTCGTAACAGTAAGAAGTCAGTCTCCCAGGTTTAAACCTCTGTCAGACTTGAGGAAGACCTGACATTCACATTACAGACAAGTTATCCTGCATCTTTTAAATTCTTTGTCACACAGGAGAACAGTTGAGCTGTGCCTTGTGTCTGATCCTGTACCAAAATGCTTTTCCAAGATGCTTTTGTTACTTACATTCTCTTTCCTAAAATAATCTACCACTATTTAAATGACAGGCAAGGATTTCATTAATTTTGCTGAAGGATATTTACATCTACTATGTTTGGAGTTCCATTTGAATTAGCCATCAGCATTGGCCCATGACCAGTCATCTTCCTGCAACGTGCGATTTGGACTCTTTCCTCTCTCTTCTCAGTGTTACTGCCAAAAGCACAAGACTACGTTGTACAGCATTGAGGAACAGGAAGTCTGGTCTACTGAGGCTTTTATCCATGAACTCCAAGCCCTTTGCTTTTACCATGATTATGAACTAAATGCACTAACAGTCATTATTTCAATAATATGGTAGCTCAAACTATGAGTTATTGCCTGTTCAAGTAGTTCAGAACAAAACCTAGTGGGCAGTCACCACTTAAGAGTATTACTGTAACTTTCGGTCTATGATATTACTGAAAGCTTGGAGCTGAGGTCCTACAGAAATCATTTCCACCTCCACAT
>WEKW01016642.1:101949-125540 GCA_013389905.1 Sula dactylatra | reverse complement strand
ATTCTGTGGGAAGGGATTATATCCTCTGTGTTGCAGTCTAATGCAAGAGTGACTCTAACCTGAATGTAAGAGATTCGCTCAAAAGCTTGTGTTAAGGGTATCAGACTTGCTTTGAGTATCAGACACTTAGGGTCAAATGTACAGTAGTATGTCAACTTCTAAGTCTCTTAACAGCAAATAGAGTTGCTTGCTGGCTGCTTTGAGTATACAAAATACCTTATTTTTCTGAGCTGAAGATTGCCTATATCTCTGAAGTTCTTNCCTCTTTGGCCATCATATTCCCCCAGCCAGGAGCAATTTCTCTAATAGGTGGAGGAGGAACCTTCAATTAAATCTATTCAAGCCGAGAAAGCCCTGAAATATTTATTTCTCTTTCTGTGCAAGTGATCTAATGTTCCAACTTACATTAAAGGCAGCATCCTCTTGTAGAGGCATGAAGCGGGGGGGGGGACAGTCTTGGTCCTTTCAAAGGACACTTAAATACTTCTGAATTATGTGGTTGGAGTTGTCTTACGTGGTTGGAGCTGTGACTGTGTTTTGGGAACATAGTCTCTAGAAAAGGCTGTGAGTTTGGATGCTTGCCTGCTTATAGCATTTTTGTGCTGGCCTCTCTGTGAGGCTTTTAGATTTTGCTTTTTGTGATTTGCCGGTTTCGAGACTCTGACTTCTGTTCCGGGGTTGGAGATGCCTGTGTTCTTTTGGTATGGAACACAGGGTTTTTTCATATCACCCAGTTCCACCAGATAAAAAACAGTAACTGAGCCTTTAATTTTGATTTCACTTAAGCTAGAAGGAAAGGATGTTGATTTAAAGCAAAGGAAGTGGCAGCATGAGTACTTAATTAGCAGCTGTCTGTTTTCATTAAGCCTGCGATCCCTATAATCAACAAAAAGCTTTAAGTGGTTTGTAACTTCAATATAGGCAGTAGTTAAAGCACCTGTCAGGAATGGGAATTATTCTGGAGGTACTGGTCCTTGTTGACACCCGAGGTAGGTGCTTAAAACTTGATGCTTTATGTACTCTGTAAGCAATTGGTTCCTTATCAGTCTGAGTGTTTATTCATTACTTGTATACACAGATTTGTGATAAATATGTAAACCCACAATGGAGTAAGCAATTCACTAGCTACCTGTGTGATGTCTTCCAAAGTTTTGTCACTAGTCTCTTGTGTTTTTCAGCAGTTTCCAGTGCCAGTAGGGCCAATAACTTTTAAAGCACTTTTTGTCATCTTCAATTTTGAATCTAACGTTGGAAAGCCTTTTGCTGTTAGGAAGGTTCATGAGACCTCTCTCAAGACCTGGAGGGCAAGATCTCTCAGGTTCTCAGCAATCCCTTGGTAGATTCTGTGAAAGAATCTCTTCTAGGCAGAAGGTGTTGTTAGCAAAGTTTCTACGAGGATCAAAGTCTACAGCCAAGACATGCCCAAAGTTAGGGAAGCTTCTCTTCAGCAAAGACCGATAGCACAAAGTTTAACAGGTAGACTTCCCATACACTTACAAAAGACTATGAGACCTAATGCTGCAAAAATCAGCATTGCATGTCATATTTGCAAAGTGCACGGTACAGATAAACTGGTGCTCCCTGTTCCAGTTAGAATTCTAAATAAAGATGAGCCAAGCACTGCAAGTGGACTCGAGAGGCATTTGGCACTAAGTAGGGATGTTGTGGGACAGCATTCTACATTTAATCAAGTGGCTGTCAAAGTACAGAGAAAATGCTAACAATCAAAAGTTATATTTATCTGATCTTAAACTTCTCTTGAAGTGATGCCTACCGTACTGTTACTGAACTCATGCATTTTAGGATCAGTGCATAAACAGTGCCAATATATTACTTTAACCTGTTCAATGGTTTTTGCAGGCTGCTGAAAACCTCTTTGTGATCTGTACGTGGTTCATGCAGTATTTCTTGGCCCCTTTTGTGTCATGTACTTGTGTAAGATACAGCTCGGCTGTGGTGGAGCTGAAGCGGATTGAGAAGATGATCTTCCAGCTTCTGGTGTGCATGTTGCCAGTTTCTGTTGTTAGCTTTCTGTTCTAAATAGTGGATGCGAAGGTCAGCAAGACTAAAACTTTTATCCAGAGTTGTGATGCCCTCTTTCTGTAGACACCATCTATTTCTAGAGATGCCTGAATTGACCAAGCACCTTCTCCCCTCGCTTAGGATTTTCTGTCTCCCACTCTTGAGACCCACTGCGTTCTGAGCAGTGTGGGGCAAGTGCCTTATGTGAGCCAGGCTGTAGTTCAGGAACTAGGGATTGTTTTTTTTCAGGGGCTTGTTCTTGGAGCAGTATTTAACTCAAATAATTTTCTAGAAATAAGCTTTTATTTTCATTTCTTCCTTTTAAAGTTGGCTGCATAACCGAGAGGGGCTCTTGTGGTCTTGTTCTGGGTCATGGGGTTGAGCACTCTGCTCAGCAGAGTGCTCATCCAAAGACTGTCCTCCTCCTGAAAGAGATGCTGGATCAGGCCTGTCCGCAGGACTTTTCAAATACCAGTAAAGTGAGCAAGGCCTTGGTTTTTGCGGAGGGCAAAAGGGTTGCAAGTTAGAACCATCTCTGCTTGTCCACATGGTCTCCAGAGTGGGAAAATAGTATAAAAGTGCCACTGAGCAGAGTCAGAGAGCGCTTGCCAGATGATACAGTTACACAGTGACACGGCAGTGGCATAGGTCACGCTGCGTTCTGCTGGAACTAGCATGTCTGCACAGCTACAGCTGACCTGCAGTGGCCCCACAGCACTAGTTAGTTGTCAGCTCTTTTGAACGAACAGCCTTATCTAAAATGCCGAAGGATGGGAAATAAGGGATGCCGTCAGCCGTTCTGCCCTTTGAATGCCTCTAGAGAGGTAGCGGACTGAACCAGGGAAGTCTTTGGGCATAACAGAAAGTCAGACTGACTTTGCCAGGCCCTTTTTGAAGCAATTCTTTGAGGTAGGAGCAGTGATAACTTATGTGTAAACTTAATGCTGTATTTTTAGTTTTTTAATTTTGCCAGATAACAAATTTTATTTAATTTTATGCATTCAACTTCAGACTAATGCATGCTCAAGTTTAGCGTTCTCCGCTTAAATTGGGATTACCTATCTAACGCCTATGATCTCAGTTCTGTTAGCCATTTGGGCAAATAATACAATACAGTTTTGATAATCAAGGTCAGAGTTGGTCAGATATAAAAAGCTGATTCTTCCCATAAATTCTTGCAAGTTATGCATAGTTCTGAAAGTGCACAGTGATTATAAAAATCAATTTTGACTTAAGAAAAATGCTTTCTAGGTGTTTGTAATATATCAAAGTAGTTTTGTTGTGATTTGGAATTCTTGCTTCTGAGTGATACTCTATTTCAAATGAAATTTAAAGTTTCTTGTTTAATCACTAATAATCCAGGATTACAGGACATTCTGCCTTTTTTTTTTTTTTTCTATAGTAACAGGTCTGCTTTAATTAGAATGGCTCTAATGCAGATTAAAGCATTAGGCAAACTGGAATCCTCCCATCTCTCAGTGAAATTATAAGAGTGCTGGGAGAACCATTTAGATAATCAAAATTACAGAATGTTTCATTAAGGCATGCATAGTCAGTCATAGTAGGATAAACGCTCAAAACCGAAAATCATGAACTTTTGCAACCTAGCAGATGATTTTCTTTCCCAAAATAGTCTATGATCTAGGTAGCAGATCCTGCAAATCTTCACCTGAACAAACCTGGTGAGGCCAATGATGTGAATAAGAGTTTGAAAGATGAGGACCTACACAAGCAATCCACAAACAAAAGGTATCAAGGCTCTGTTATAGCATATAGAATCAGTCAGATTAATTTCTCCTTTACTGACAGTTACGATTAAAAACACTAGGTGTTCTATGCAGCACCAGTCAAAGTGGTGACCTAGATGGAGATAGTCTGGGGAAGAGTAGAAATAAACCCTAAGGAATGAAAATTAGGAAGATGTGATTTGCTTTTTCTGTGATTACTTTCTTGGAAAAAAAAAAAAAAAAAGATGATAGCAGTAATGCCCCATTCATTTGTGAGACAAGCCAACCATATGAGAAGGGGATGAAGAATAATCATTCAATATGCTTTCTGTCCAATGTGGTAAAATATTAATGGAGGAAAAGGATTGGGTTTTTTGCTTAATGAAGAATTCCAGTTTTCAAATTTCATTTGATTGTGTAAAGCCAAAAGGGTTTTCTGCTCAGTAGCCCAAATTTTACGATTTTACTATGGCTGTTTAGTCACCCAGATTTTTAATTCAGATCTGTTGTGTTCCAGGGAATGTTTTCATCTCTGTGAAAATGAGAGTTTCAAGACTGAAGAAGTCAAAATGCTATTGCATGCTATAATTGATTTTTGTGTGTGTGTTTGTACAATTAGCTTAAGGTATTAATATAAAATATAGGTAGCTGCATCTAACAATTTTTTTGGAGTAATCTGAACCATCTGCCTCTAGATATTAAGGAGTTCACTCTTTAATCCAGATTATGGCTGACAAACTGGTTTTGGCATTCACGTTTCGCTAGCATTGTGCCCTTGAAGAGCTGATGTGGCTGTAGAAACTCTCTTGCTTACAATTACTGGTTTTGAAAACATTTTTGGTTTGGTTTGGCTTTCTTGTAGTTGTTTTCTTATAGCTCCTTTTTTCTTGAGAAGATGGCCTTTCTAATGAAAAGTATGTTGAGCAACCAGGTAAAGAATTTGGGACTTGGAGGTGGAGGGGAAGAAAGCAAAGAAGAAAGCACTCCTTCTGATCCAGCAGCAGCTGCAGGAATGACCAGAGAGGAGTATGAGGAATATCAAAAGCAAGTGGTTGAGGAGAAGTGAGTACCTGTTCCCTTATTATCAGTATGGGGCTGATTCTTGGTAACTTTGTGCAGATAAAAATAACCCAAGAAAGAGCCAAACATTCAGCTCTCTTCCCTTTTTTTAAAGCAGAAGAATCTTTGCTAAAGAGACTTTCCAAAATAAAAGTGCACCAGCTGGAAATGATGAAATATTCTGTTCCCCCTTTCCCCCCACCTCATCCTGCAACTGTCTCCTACACTCTCCTGCTATCTCCACACCTTGATATGCTGGATTCATTCCTAGTTGATGTTACCTTATCTATCAAATTTTTCCATAGGCACAAAGCTGTTTGTAGTGCAGGAGTTAATTCTAAAATGTGTATGATTTGTTCTCCTAGAACTCCACGTACACTTTCAATATGTAATCTTTGTCCCATTTATTACAGCAGACATGAAAAAGTAATGAGTGCTATGTTAAATGGATGTTATTTATCTAGAGAAAAGTTTTTCAGGTGGTTATTTTTTTGTAGTTGCATTTTCAGTTATTTTTTCTAAAATTACTAAATAAAGCAGACTTTTCAACTGATCAAAACTCAATTTTATTTTGTCTGTAATTATAATCTTTGCCACTTGCTGTGTTTAAATATCAAAACAAGTAAAATAAAGGTCTTTACATGTAGGAGTTCAAATCATGCATAATTATAAATAAAACAATTGACTTTTAAATCTCAAATGCATCTGTTCCTCTAATGGTCAATTACATAATGGTTGTGTAAATCCTTCACGTAAGATGATTATAGGTGAAAGGTTAATGACTGACGGAATTTGAGGTACCCAGATCTGTATATAGCAGCAGCCATTTCTATCATAAAACCTTGAAGAGGTATAATTTGGTTTGGAATAAAATACAGACTTTTTTGCTATGCATTTTGTCAAAGGGATATTTAGAGGAGAAAGAAGCACTTGTTGGCAGGAAGATGCTTTATTGAGACTGAGAAGCAAAATGGGATTTCTGGGATAGAGAAGATGCTTGTAAAAATAATTATTTCTGTAATGTTTTCAAGTGTGGCATGTGTCTCTTACGTGCTGAACTGTATTGAGGAATCTGTGCAGGAGTACTTTCAGAAAAGTACGGTTTGGAACTATAATAGGAACATTTGAAGTACTTTCAAAGGGAAAAAAATTAGCTCAGGACAGTGCACACAGGTGTGGTTATGTAAATGTATGTCAGAAACTTTTGTCCCAGGCAGACCGTCTGTTTCAGGGCTCTCTGGATTTTACCAAGTTTTGAGCTGTACGAGAGTGGAGAACAGAGAAGCAGAAGTGCCTTGCTGGAGTCATACTTAGGCAGAGTTTGGCCTTTGATGCATGACCCTCCTGGCTCTGAGTTCTCCTCAGGTTTTGGGTTTCTTTTTTGTGATTAAACACACAAAAATGCACAGATTGCTGTTCCTCAGGAAAATCTGTAATACGCAGGAACAAACAGGTGGCTTGTGCTGGCAGTCTCCAGCACGGTCGCATAGAATTTGCTTCCAGCCTCACAAGAGTTTAAGCAGAAGGGGAACACCAGTTTGTGCTGTACATCACAGGCTCTTGACTGTTGCACAAGTACTTGTATACCTGTTTCTCATTCTTACAAAGCTTCAGGTTCCACAGAATAATTAGATCCTCCAGAACAAAATGGTGTAAGATTAGGCCAGACACTAGGACCCAGGCAATGGTGGGAGACTGGCTCAGTGAGTTTTGCCAGGTCTTCCCATGATGCCAGGACGAGTGAAAAGCTCAAATCTACCTGAGCAGAAAATCCCCTCCTGCCCCTCAGCCTCGTAGGACACCTAAAGAGAAGTGTAATAATGCTGCACGCACTGTCCTGTGGGAACATATCCCAATACTGGCTATGGCTGCTAACGGCACCTCTGGAGAAGGAGTGGGCAGCAGAAGAGGAAGGTTGAAAAAGAGAGGGGAAAATATGCCAGAAGTGCTCAAAAAATCTCTTTCCAATCTTTCTGTCAGTGACTGGCTGAAAGAAGTTTAACATGGCTTCCATTTAATGTGAACCTTTTTTTTTTTTCTTCTTCTTTTGAGTCAGGAAAAAAAAAAAAAAAACAACAAAATAAAAACTCATTTGTGGAAGCAGAGGAAAAATAACAGTTCATCTTGCAAGTAGCTTTTATGTGACAAAATACCTATACTGGAACAAAATCAATTCTGCCTGAGAATTTCCATGACAATGCTTCCGGGGAAAAAAAGATTAAAGTGAGAGGGGGGAAGGTGAATGTTATCAAG
Source organism: Sula dactylatra (assembly GCA_013389905.1). Lineage (NCBI taxonomy): Eukaryota > Metazoa > Chordata > Aves > Suliformes > Sulidae > Sula > Sula dactylatra. The sequence goes on along the minus strand of WEKW01016642.1, from coordinate 118,479 downwards.
TGTTACCAAAAATCTTCGAGGAGACATGTTTTGCAAATAAATACATAAGTAATCTAAACAAAAATTGTGCTGAACAATTCTTGAATCTAATGAAAGCATTTTATAAAATCATAGATAAAAGAAGTACTTTTCCACACAGGGAAGCTGTGGAATTCATTGCTGTAGGATGTTCTGAAACAACAAATGGATGCAGAAAACACCACGAAAGTTCATAGGTGACAGAAGCCATCCAAGGCTATTAAAGATAATGATGTAGAGCCAATTTCTAGCTCCAGTGCCCTACACCACTGATTTTTGGAAGCTTGGCAGTTTTGATAAAGGATGCTTATCCTCTTCTTTAATTCTTTCTATAAGTGTCCCCTGCTGTCTACTGTTGGAGATGGGACTCCAGGATAGGTAAACTTTTGGTCTGACCCAGAAAGACCAGTCTGCTGTTGTGTGTGTTGTTATACTATGAGAAAGTCTTGTCTGTAGAACAGGAGCTTTGGCCAGCAGCCATGTCTCTGTAAGTGCCCCAGTGGAATAAGCAAGGAACAAGTGTAACTTCTGTTCTGTTTATGGGAATTGTACATTGTTATAGTGAGCAATAACAGCTAGTACAGATACAAACTCCAGACAAGTAGTATTGGCTTATCCTTCACTCTTCACAAGACTCAAGGGAACTGTTCTGAGAACAAGCTTGGGGTACAGGAAGCCTGGCCCCTTAGCATCACTTTATTGATATCACTGCTTTTAGACAAGTTACGTAACTTTGGGAATAACTCCTGTGTGTGGCTCTTTGCAGCTGAGCAACTGGTTCAGTGTAAAAGACTAGTATCATGAATAAACATTTTTTCTGATTTCCAGGATGGAAAGAGATGCAGCGTTTGCACAGAAAAAAGCAGAGCGAGCCTGTCTGAGGGTTCATCTGAGAGAAAAGTACAGACTCCCTAAGGTAAGCCTGTAGTTTGTGATCTCATCTAGTTCAGCGGCCAATTTTAAAACAAAATGACTACCAACAGAGAGTTCTGAAAATGGCAAATTGCCTTCATCAGTGGGATCCACACTGCAGCTCAGTGCAGAAATGGAGGAGGCTGGAGCCATGATTTCCCCTAGTGATTGCTTCTTTTAGACACTTTTTTCTCTGCTCAGTAGATAAATCTAACAGAAAGATTCTTGTAATCACTCTCTATACCGTCAGGTGTGAAACAGGTGACTAGGCAAGTTGCGTATCTGGTCTGATTGTGCCTCTCAGCAACATGCAACAGTTTAAAAGAAAGCTATAAGCAAATAAGCAAAGTCCCTGAAAACTTCTCTGCTCCTCTACTCGTCTACGTTTGAGATCTACCAAACTTCTGAAGGCTCATTTTTACTATCTTTTTCTAAGTGCAAGAAAACTATCCATTCTTTTTTCTTTAGTGCTCCTGACACTGTCAAATATTCCCAGGAAAACCAAAATATAGACAACAGAAGCTTCAAGCAACAGAGAAATCTGGAGGTTTGTTAAAAGCAGGCAGCAGCTGCAATAGTTTCTGGATCATGTCAGAAAGCATAGTTAGCATTTAGGTTGATAGTATTTTCCTGTCATAAAAACACATGGATACAAACAAGGATAGTTCTCTACTGTATTTGAAGTGTTTTCTTGGTTTAGAGGGAAGACTTGCTCCCTTGTTTATTTTCTGATCATCTTCCATGTTTTCAGGGATTTAACTGCAGAACTCTTGTTTATAAAAGGTTTATCAAAGTACAGGCTTTAGCACTTAGCCTACACTAAACATCCACAGATCTTGCCTATTAAAATATAAAAGAAAAAAAAAGTTTTGATTATTGTGGAGATGGTTTACTGTTGTAAGATGGTGATGCTTCTATAATGAGGAAAGCAGGTATCTCTTCTAGGACTGTGGGCTGGAATTGAAGCAAGCTAAGGGAGCAAGAGCCAGAGAAGGATTCCGCAAAAGAATCAGGAAAGATTACGCCATAGCAGAAATGTTACGTGAATTCTTTGCATTCATTTTGACTGCAGGATCACTATGAAGGTCCCTAGATATGTTTCCCTATGACAGTCTCTTTTTGGGGGGTGAATCAGAGGAATTTTCTTAGCTCAGTGCTGTCAGAGGAGGTTGTTAAACAATGTACAGTACACCAGGGACAGAGGGTATTTACCTAAGAATTCTAAAGGATTTCAAATTATGAATTGCCTAACTTCCTGAGGCATGTAGGCTGTCATTCAACCTCAGAAGATGGGAAATGTGAAGACATTTTCAAAAAAAGTCTCCAAGGGATATGCAGGGAACAACAAATCAGTAACTGACTTCTGTAAGGGAAATGAAGGAAAACTACTAAAGGCAGCTAGCAGATATATGGGCAAAAATGATACGGTGGGAAGAGAAATAAGACTTTTGTACCAGACAGCCCAGCCTATCAAATCTATTAGCATGCTCTGAAGGGATGACTAATCATACTGGTGAAAATTATTAGTTTTAGTTTTCAAAAAAAAAAAAAAAAAAAAAAAAAAGTTGAACAGATTCCTTCCCCAAAAACTCTTTAAAGGCAACAAACTGTGGCAGGGTGTGAAGGAAGGTCCATGTAGTATTGAATATTATTTTACATTCATTTTGAAGAAGTGAATGAAGACTTTTTGTGCAAGTTAGTTTGGGGCCTTTACTACGGTGCATTTAGGGGCTCCCTAAAATTTGAGATTCTGCTCTGGGCCACGGAATTGAAAGGATTTGTGTTTGTCCATGACTTTCCAACACTTGGTTGTGGCATGTGGGTGTGGCACACTTATGCTTTTTAGTTCTGTCCAGAGTGGGTTGCACTGTTAGCTCCAGCACAAAGTGAATTGGGGTTCTGTGCTTGGAAAAGTTGTTAATGTGTTATTTTGTAAGCTTCTTCCATGGGCAGGAGAGAGATAATATGGGACAGAGTAGTCTCTGTAGAGGTTTGGATCACGCATCTGCTCTGAACTACTACTGCTACAATGAAGATGTTAGCGTTTTTTGAAGATTTCATTTATATCCCACAAGGAAGCATTTGGTGGTTCTTAGCAATTTGAGAGCTTGTTTATATTACTAGTACTTACCTGCCAGCTCTGAGTCTTTACCATTTATTCCTGATCAGTACTTTCCAGGGCTTTTCTGATTAATTAAAATGGAGGAAGGTAAAGAAGCCATCTTGTCTAAATTTAGCTGCTAAAAATTTTAGTACTTAACCCAAGCAAGTCATTTAGGGACGCTGTCATCAGTGGAAAGAGACCAGCGCTTCTAGTCTCATCTATCCAAACTTTTAAATAAGTGTTTAAGGTAGAGTTGGGTCACCTTCCAGTGGCACGTGCCTCTCGCAGAGGGAGGCCAAGTTGCTACCTTAGACCAGGCAGCTGAAGTCAGGTGAGATGTATTCCACCCCTAGGACCCTGGTTCTTCCAATGTTGTAGCTGGAATTAGCAAGCAACCCAGTCTTTGATTCTGTGCTCACAAACTTGAGCTTGAATCTGAACTTAGTGTGGCCACGGAGGGCACTGGATTTCTGGACAGGGTCCCTGGTCATTGCCAGCTGGATGCCTTCAAACGGAGAACTGTAGGAAAGATGTGCAGGAAGCTGCTGGTGAGGGACAAAGGAACAGGAGAGATCAGAGTGTGATCTTAGTCTTACTGACAGGAGAGAGAACAGACAGGCATTTTGGTGGGCCTTGCAACTTTTGACTTGGTTCACCAGGCACTGTAGAGGCCTACACCAATGAAATGAATGCACCAGAAGACACTGAAGTCTCCTGGAGAGCAAGAAACTGCAGGTTGGAGGGTTGTGTTTGCTAGAATCAATGCTGTCTTAAGGAGAGTTACACATAGTTCCCAGAGATCTACATAGTTCCAGAGACTGTGTAATATGGTTCAGAACCTTCTGAGAGAAGGATGTTTGTTTCTTGGACTTACTGAATTATTCTACTATGTATGCACATAACATTTATTGATTCCATGTTCTGATCTCTCATGTTTTTTTGGTTTAGCCTAACATGCTGTGTTAGTCTGCACTATCTGCACCGTGACACAGGTTCTGCAGTCACTGTTGTTGACTTGGTAGACTTACCAGGAAAGGGGGAAAGTTTGAGAGCTGCTTCCTTCCACCCTGACACAGACAAGTAGACCATGTGTTCCCGTAGCCTGTGATACCAATGAGAGCCTTCCCTCTGCTAAAACCTGGGTTGCATCCATCACTGAACTTGAGTCTGTATGCAGGCAGTGGAAAAAGCTAATTTCTGGAAAGTCTTTGGAGGCTCAGGTTTGCGTAGGCTCCTTATTCATAAATTGTTAAAAGGTCATGAGAGTTATCCCAGGAATAACTAATCTTAGAACGGTGGTGGTTTCTATGCTATTAAACTGCTCTTAGCCTGGTCACTCCTTCATTGATTATAAAAGATTTCTAAAGAGATTTATTTTTCCAGTTTCATTAAGGTGTCTTTCACATACAGTTATGTCAAATATGACTTCAGTGACTTGCTGAAAATTTATCATTTGAGCAAATGCCTCCTGGAAATAACGGCTGTTATCTGGAGTTCTCCAGTTGCTTTTCCCTTTGCAGACAATGTTATGACCATCTGATCTGTGCACTCTCTCTGTGTTTCATTCCATCTCCTGCAGTAAGCAGAGCTTGGGGCTTGCTGGTTCATTGGTCACATGAAGATATGGGCTTCTTTGTGTTTTGGTGGCCTTTTTCTTATCACTCATCTTCCAAACAGGATGAACTGAGAAATGTTTAACCAAAGGCCTGGGTCCCTGCTCTGTGGCACAGAACTACAAAGGTATTCAGGTGCTGGACTCCAAGGGATTTCAAGGAAATTGAGAGCCTATATGCCCCTGTGAGTGTGAGCCCAGGTAGAAAGAAGTCTGATTATTATATGAGTGTAATTAGAATATTCTAACAGCATATGGCTTTCATTTCCCAACCCCTTCTATCCTGGTATGATGGCCTTAGTCAAGGTTGAGAACTATCCATGCCACTTTTTAGTCTGTATCAATTAAGCAGCAGTAACGAAATTAACTATCAACAGGGAGTTCAACACATTCAAAATTTGCTCAGCTAAAAAATTAGTAATGCCCCAGGGTACTTCATTCATAGTTGCTCAGGGTTACTGTCGCAGAGATTACCTGACATCATTGGACCAAGAGTCAAGCTGAGGCCTGCAGGCACCTACCTTGTTGGGACCCAACTCAAAGAAAAGTTGAGGGTGAAGTCTTCCCGGGAGCTGTCAAGTCTTGTGATTTTAGCTTTGTAAAAGCACAAGCATTGTGACGGGATTGTGTGAGTCTGAAATACCTGTCGCATCTTCTAGCACCTACAGGAGGAATGTGTTATACTGAAGTGAGGAAGAAAAACGGAAGGTTGCACAGCTGCACGGATAGGCCCTGTCATCTGAAGGCTGCCGTTATCCTGATTTAGGCTATGTCCTTCGCTGGCCATCAATTACCTGAAAACTTTCTGCAGTTTTTATCTGCTCAGCATTCACCTGAATACTGGTTCTAGTTGGATGAAATAAGTTGTGCTATAAAAGCCGGTCCATGGCCCAAAGTTACCAATGGAGTAGTTAAAGATGAGGAAAATAGCGTTGCAAACATTTATTTTATATTTTGCAGGGTTTAAAAGGAGCCACTTTTTCTCTTGGATTTTTTTTGGGAAATTACTCATAATATATTTAATGAAAAGTTTATAACAAGTCTGTTAAAAAAACCCCACCGCTTTGCAAAGGTGTTCTGGAAACAAAAATTTCCAATACTAATGGGGGGGGGAACCAAACCTGACTACAACTATTATTTTAAAATAGTTGGAGCTTTTAGATGTTGTCAAAATTTTTACGTGGTAAAATATCACACTGATGTTTTTCTACAGAAACAGGGGGTTTTGTGCAAAATTTCTGTCAAACCTAACTAGCAAAATTAGACCTCCTCACACAAATTATTTGTTCTTGAATTTTTGAACTGAGTGGGAAGGATTTAACCTGGCCAAAGATACATCCTTTCTTACCCTTGATCTGGAAAGAATTTGAGAAAATTAGTGGAAGTGTTGGTCAAGATTTCTTCGCAATTTGGTTTCTGTGGCTTTCTGTTTGCTGTCCAAACTTACCTCATTAAAGTCTGTATGTGTTTCACTGAAACTTAGGTCAATGGCATTCAGTTCAAAAGTATTTCCTTCACAGTAAGATGATCTACCCTGTTTTCTTCTACCTAATTTGCATTTTAGATGAACCAAAATATATTATGCTGGTTGAGGTGGGGTTTTAAGACTGAGACCAGGGGCCCAATGCAACACTCTAATGGAAGCAGAAGTCCTAGGCTGACTTAAGATCAATGAAAGTTTCACTATGAAAATTGCTTCCGTAATATTCACTAACAAGAGAGACCCTGAGGACTGTTCAAGCAGTGTGATGGCATTGCTCAAATTCATCAAGCCTTGGTCTGAAAATCAGATTTATCGGGTTTCCTGTCCTAGCTCTCTGGAGTCTCGCCCACAGATACCAAATTCGAGAGTCCACCAATAAACTGGGCTTTCTCAGCAGACTATTTAAACCCATCACATATTCCCACTATCTTCGAGGACTGATCTTTGACTTCATAGCCACCTCTACACATATCAACTCTGCTACCTTCTCCCACAATGCTGAACCTTTTCACATAGCTCCTCCAGTTATCACTTTTCATTCTCCTCAAAGTAAATTAAAGAATAGGGCGTTCGTTCAATCACTTCTGTCTACATCTAGATCTGTGGGGACGCTTAGGTTGTTTGGCTGTCCGTGAGCAGTGTGCTTAACGGTTCCACTTGTTCCCTTTCCTGTCAGGGGTTTATGGTGGTGCTTCTGGTCCTAGGTTAGTACAGTCCCTCCAGCTTGACAGGAGGAACCAGATGTGAAAGGTTCCTTGTGGAGGATGCATTTTAAGAAGGTCTATAATTTGCCAGTGAAGGGGTTTTTTGTACAGTTACCTCAGTGTTCTGTGAATCTAGTGCTAAATCTAAATGCCTAAATGAGTCAGTGCTGGGGCATGCTCTCCAGTGCCAGAGTGCCATCACCCCTATCACTAAACTACTTGACAGTCCCTAACACAGTTTTGGTCTGAGCCAACTAGCCCCTTAGATTCCATTACCTGGCATGACCTGGGAGCAAAACCAAATATGACTGAGGAATTTTAAAACCTATCTTAGAACCTGCAAGCCATAGAATTGAACATTTATGCATTTTCTCTGGCAAGCACAACTAAACACGAAAACATCTGCAACTATCTCTGCTGATCTCTTTAAAGAATATCCCACTGAAACATCAGCAATGCCACAAGGAGAGGACCCAGCAGTCAGGCAATTAAAAATTAACAAAGTCACCTAGGGTCAGAAAGCTATTGTATAATGTAAACACAAATTGTAAATCGTATTTTTTTTCTGCAGTTTTAGTTTGGTGCTGTTTCTAACCCTGAACCGTCAAAGGCCCTCTAGTGCCAAGTTCATAAAACTGCACCACTCTTCAAACAATCATTTGCTTGAACCCTAAAGGCAAATTACAATTTGGATGAAAAGTGAATCAACGTTGTGACTTAGATAAAATTATACCATCTGTATTTAACCAGTCTGGCAGGCCTCATTCCTAATCAGGGATGAAAAATATATTTTTCTCTAACTTTGAAAACGTTTTTTGCAACCAAAGCCTTGCTAACTGACTTTCCAAGAAAGACAAGTGCTGTCTTAAAAAGTATGGCAGAGTGTTTTGAAACAGGTACTGGGGGGGGTGGGGGGGAGGGAAAGCAAGGGAAAAATTGATGCGGTGAAACCTCAGTTAAGCTACCTCTGCTCGCCTTTCAAATGTGCCAGTGTTGAACAAAGCTTTTGTAAGCAAATTTGAAGTTAATACAGTTCTATATAACAAGTCATTTCAGATCAACAAATGCTCTGCAAGGGCATTTGACTTTTAAAATTATCTGAAGGCATGGTTTGTCATCTTCAAAAATGAAGGCACATTGCTACACCTATAGCTTCTCATTCAAATGACCCCTTTAAATGGAAGTGTTATTAGCCCATGAGTCTTTCACAGATGGTTATTAAGGTCACACACTTACTTGTGCTTGAACTTTGATCTCTTTTTCACTCCCTAGAGGTGTTGCTATTATGGGCGCAGGTCCCTCCACAGTAATGCATGTGTCTGCACCATGTAGTCTAACGTTTCCAGGCATTCCCAAACTTGCCTATCTCCTACAAACTGCACAGATCATCTGCAATACATCCTGATCATCTGGGAGGAATCAAAGGTGCTGAGCTCTTTCAGCTCAACAGTGCAGTCCCCGGTAAAACAGACAGACCGTGTGTATTGCCGGCGCACAGCAGGAGGCCCGCGCCATCACAGGGCCTGGTCTAAGCACAGGATCCACCCCGTATGTGCAAGGTTGATATTTGTTCCTGCAGTACATATGTCAGGGAAGTGTTGGCGCTCAACTCACAGTGATAGCCTGGCATCATAAAAGTCCAGAAAAATACACCATGTCTTCAGATTCCCTCAAGGCAGAATATTCATCTGGAAGAGAAGGGCATATGCCTGGAGAAACACGGATATATGTTAGCTCTGTGCATGACCAGTGTCATATACAGGGGTAGAACGAGCAAGGGCAGATTATCCACTATGCTCATCTGTATTCGTCAGTTGCCACATACCATTTGTTCTGGTCCATGGGTGCTCAGCATAGTGACAAGAAAGAGGAAAACACATCTTGAGGGTGAGTTTAATTACAGAAAGATTAATTATGCAAAAAAATGAAGTGCAAGATTTTAAGTGATTGATTGGATTGTAGGCCTAAATCTCTAAACACCAGCATTTTAATTAGCAGCTGAGTAGTAAAATATCATTAGGCTTTGTTTTCCTTTTGGAAGCATATGCTGAACCAGCTACTGAACAGCATTTCCTCATGGCCTCACCACACTCTGTGAGGCCCCAGCTTTAAACCCAAGAAGGGCTACTTTCAACAGCTTTAAGACACTTACGTGCCTAGCTCACAACTAAAAGTCAGTGAAGCAGGGTGTCTCTCTATGATGTTGAAAGTCTCCCATCCATAGTGCTTTTTTCAGTTCTAAGATGGTGTTCAGTTCTCCACAGTCACCCTTGGCTGTCCTCCGACGAGCACGCTGCCACCTGATAGCACCCAAGAGCATGCAATGGTGATCTGCCCCATCTCCAGCAGGATCTTGACTTTGGTATACACTAAGTGGTCTTTGGGGCCAAGTTTCAGTAATAACAGTAGAAGACTTGCCTCCAAGGTACAACAGAAGCTCTAAGCCAGCAAAGAAGATATTAAGCATATACTTAGCTTTGCTGATTTGCAGTGGTTGCAAGTAAATTTTGCAGGATATGCTTTTCTGCATTTGTGTCTACCTATATAGTTGAAGCTCTGCTTTCTTTTCATCAGCCCTTATGAAAACATGTTATATTAAGAAGAAAATTAAATTATGTGCATGCTATATGGCCCTGAAAAAAATTCAACACTATGATACAACATTATGGCAGTAAAATGCTCTCAGACCTGTGATAATGCATTAATTATTTTGAAGAATGAAAGTCATTTCAGGTAGCCTAGTATGGGATAGAAATCCTGACTATTACCAGTATCAATCACTAGCACACATTGTAAATGAAAGCAGGAAATTCGGGACTAAGCAGGGCCCCCTTTTCAGTGCAAAATCTAAAAATCCATGCTATCTGGGCCAGATTTATAGGAGAGAGCAGTCCCTTAATGAACCTAATCCTATTAACAGAATTGTCAGCTTAGGTTTGTCATCAGAAAGATGTTTTTAGCCATGAGACATTTGATCTATGGGCAACTTTTTAATCCTCAGAGTATTCAGTGCATCACCTCCACACAACACATTTTTAAAAAATTAGATAAATACATAAAATAAATATTTCAATTAAAAAAAGCCACAGCAAACTCTTTTACTCACTTACCACCTTTTTCCAGAACTGGGATCCAGTAATCAATTCAATTCTGCAAGGTCTAAACACAGGGACTTGAGGTGATGGTGCCTGTGATGCAGGAGAGGAACATCTGACCACAGGCCCATCCAACCTGTCCAAAGACATCTGCAGCATGGCAACCTCTCCCCATGGGCCCCACCACCCCTTTCACATCAATGATCTACACATATATCTACCATGTCACCTCAAATGCTACTGCTCTCTGTCAGAGTAGTGTCACATCAGTGCCATTCTTCTGTCCAAGTGTTGGGGGTTGTGTTGTGATATAAGCATTTCTAGCACCTCGGGAAGGTGCATCCCTCCCCTGAGTCACAGCACTTCTGTGGGCACTGATCTACAAGATTCTCAGTTACTGAACAGCAGGATGTTTTTCCTTCACTGATATTTAGAGGGAAAGACTATTCAGACACAATCAGGTGTCTTTTCAATAACAAGTGCTGCTGAAGACATTAGAAAGGAAAGCTTCTCACCATGAAAGGGACGTGTAGTCATGTAATCTCAAACAGCTCTTGCTCTGTTGTGGTGTGATGGGAATATTGTTAAGACTTGATTTAATGAATAGCACCATTCCAGAATTAAAGGGTTTTTTACTTGCAGCCATTACAGAAGCTCTAGCTGTGCCACGGGGGATGCATATTGACCAGGCAGAAAGAGAAACTTGTCTCAGGAGAAGCTCTTCAGTGCATACAGGCTTTAGATAGATAAGTATCTGAAAACAAATATCTGCTAAGCTTGAAGAATTCTTTTTCTGATCTAAATGTTTTCTTAATAGGCCTGAGTGGAACAGCTGTGGGTCCACTGTGGAAAAATGGAGTCACAAAGTGGATGTCAGGAGGCAGCAGGATCAGGATTGCTCCCTGACAAGGTCCAGGCCAGGGCGATGGCGGACAGTCCAGCAGGCTCTGAATGCAGCAGGCAGAGCTGGGGCTGACAGCAGGGTCCAGCGACAGCCCAGTGATTGTCAGGGAAGGAAAGCATGGTCCATCCTGGAAAACCAGTCGACAAGCCAGGCTCAGCAGGGGACCACCTCAGCACAGGCACAGCTGTGATGTAGCTTAGGGCAGGACTGGGGCCCTGATCTGAGCTGAAATGGGGTTTCTGGCCCACAGGGCTAAGGGGGCTCTCATTGAAGCCATTTTGGGCAGTGACATGATGGTGCCTACAAGGCCCTGACGGCTAGGGTGTCAAGCAACCTCTGCACACCTTCCCTGTGCTCCAAACTGTGATCCCTGTGTAGGGATGGCACAAGAGGGTGTTTGCGAGGGAGAAGGCCGGTGGTTCCAACCTGTGGCTACTTGTGAGGTACCTGCAGTCCTCGGATGGCCTAGGTCAGTATGGAGCTGCTGTATTGCTTACCAAAAATCCTACTTACAGGTCAAGGCAAGATGATCTCCGATTTTGTGTGTAACTGGTGCATTATAGGTGATGAATCACAGGATCAGTTCTGGATTCACGTACCTATTGACCTCTGTGCACAGGCATAGGTAAATTTTATGGCAGGATAAGTTAGACATAAGGAGAGCAGTACATCATGCAGTGATGCTGGAAGACAGTTTGCCTCCCCTGTGGATTAGTCTGTGAGCTTTGATCTCTCTTGTTTACAGTCAGACTTCATATAAACAGATGTTTAGACTGTCCGTTTTCTGCTTACGCCTGTGTATCAGGTATGTATAAAGAACTCTATTATATTGTACCTGTAACAAAATGGATCTGAGTCTGACTATATCAGATGCATAATCAGGGTCAAAGAATATTACCGGGCACTAAGAATCTATCGCTTATGCTGTTGAATTGTCAGAATAGTGTCTGACCCAGTTTTGGCCTGGGCACTCTCCCAAGCAGTTCCCAGGGCCAGTTTGGGATTTAGGACAGGCATTCCCAATAGGCAGTTAGATGGGACCACCCTGTTTGGTCGGGTGAGAGAGTTCAATAGCATTGCAGTGGGTTGTTCCAGGCCATCTGGCCTTGGGGCAAGAGACCAGTGCCAGGCATACTTAATTTGCTAGAACAGATGTTGCTTCTGTGTTCTCAGAGGTCCTAAAAGGGTGGCTGAACACTTAGAGAGACCTGGAGGCTGTGGAGATTAAAGTCATTGGGAGAGAAGCCATCCAGTCCAGTGCAGGTTTGCCAGGCTCCAGAGGGACTTTCTGTATGGGTTTGTTAGAGCCCATGGCCCCAGCTGTCCTGTCCATGAGGTCTACCTATTTTGGGTGCTCTCTGTAGTCCAAGATGAGTGTATTCTGATGCAGGGTAGTGCCTCTATCACTGTGAGAGCCATGTTCAGCCTAGGGCAAGTAACAGTCCCCACATGTGTGCATGCTGGGACAGTAGGAATCTGTACATGCTGCTCGCACTCTGATTGCAAGCTGCTGTCTGAAACTAACAGACACGATGTGTTTCCAGCAACACATTTCTGATCCTGACTTTCAGAAGTGAGTGCTTGGAGCTGCAGGCTCACTGTATTATTTGGATGCTTGCAGCATTAGCCTGACTTTAAGAACATCCTGTGGGAAAATCTTCTGGTCTCTCCTTGTGAGAAAACAAGCTTTAACTTATTTCCACCAGACTTTAAAAAAAAAAGCCAAACCCAACAGGTAAAATCAGAAATTTAATGCTACATTTCCACTTCAACTCGAAGTAACAGAACCAAGTCTGTCTAATTTTAGAAGAAAGAGAAAAGGCTATATATATCTTATGTGCTTCTTGGCTTGTTGTTGAGTGACCCTACCCTGTTGAAGCTCATACTAGGTCTATTCAAGGACAGGCTAAATGCCAAGTAGGTAGAGGCAGATGACTTGGGCAGAGTTGTCCTGCTTTAGACTACATCTGAATATGTTCTTCTTTGGTCAGGGAACTCTTTGAACCCCCATATTGTGTTGTGCATCACATCTCAGACTTCAGTAGGACAAGAGACTTTGGAGCAAGAATGTGCCAAACAATTGTTCACATCGCTGAAGTGGCCTTTGTGTGTGCTGTATGGGCATCTCTCCACATAATATACAGTAGTGTGCAGTGATGATGTCTTAAATTATAAATAGTTCTAAAGAAAAGAACATGTGTGATTGTCTGCTTAGGGAGGCTTTTTCAGTAATTAACCCAGTATCTTTCTTATCATCCTCTACTGCTGCTTGGGAGAATTTCAAAAGGGCTAACTCCTCCGATAGCCAGCACTTGCTGATTAAAAGCTTAACACATTTTTTTTCCTGCTACACAATCAATAAAGAATACTTCTGCCAATTGGGATATTGTTTCTAGCTCCCACAGATCTGATAGCAACAACCCTTACCCAAAGGGGTCAAGAGACATCCTCACCCATTTTAGCTACATAGTAGTAATGATCATGATATCCCTCTCCATATTTTCATAAGAGATATGGGGAGAAATCAGGTTAAGGGGAAGTACAGTTACTGCAAACCTAAAGCTGTGCAAATATATGTAACAGTAAATAGTGGCTATGCAGTCAAGCATCCCAGTCTGCCTGTCCTTGCTAAGGCCTGAAACTACACAGACATTGCTCATATATGTCCTTCCATTCATTCTTGCATTCATTCATTCATGCAAACCCAAGACCCCTCTCACTCTTAAAAACACCTCCTGCTGACAGCATTGCTGCTTATTCATATCAGGCCTTTGCTGCTGTCATGCTTCATTTTGGAGATGTAATGAGGCATTAATGCTTATCTTTGATGTGTGAACTGTGTCAAAATATCCTGTTCTTCTGAGCACTGGATCCATCAGAATCCACCACAAAATGTGAACAAAATGGCCATTGTTTGAAAAACTGACATAGCCCCACTGATAGAGCGTTTCAGCGGGCAGGCAGGAAGCAAGTGTGTGTAGTGCTTATTGCATCTCAGCCCTTTTAATTGCTTAACGAGTTCCTTCTCCTGTCTCCTTTTGCTTTCTCAGACTCACACCCAACCTCCATCCTCTCTTTTGTTGTCTCTTATTACCCCACTTACCACCACTGCAACACTGCTCTGATTATGTGCCGGGCAGCCCCCGCTCTTCATCACAACTCAGAGATGCCAACCAAAGACCTAGATATAGTTTAGACACGGTTTGGGGAAGATGGAGACCTTTTTTCCAGTAATTCTTTCCTAAGTTCAATGCATCATTCTTCAGGAAGGCTTCAGTTTAGTGCCGATATCTAATAATACCCACCACCGAATGAATAGGGCAATGATAGCCACACAGTTTTTCTAAAGCTATTGCTTCATCAACCAAATCGCACAACAGATGACAGCCTAGGCAGTATTGCAGCATGTCTTTGGTGGATACAAATAACTTGTGGTGGATTTTGTGCAGTATCAGCGTGTTACCGCAGTTAACACATACAGCACAGATTTCTAAAATGGCAAGTGACACTGAGGGCTTCAGTTTTGACACTACTGAAGCCCTTCAAAGAAATGCAGTTGACATTGTCTGAAAAATCTTATAGCACTTGTATGGGGCCTGATTGAGCCCCTGAACTCACAAGTTGCATCTAAGACCTTTGACTGAAGAATCTGTGCATATGTTTTCATTCTCCCTAAAACAAGCAAACAAATGAACGAAAAAGAGACTCATCGGTAGACCCTGGGATAGCAGAAATACTCTCATGTGCTGTTTTTATTTTCTGCTTTTTGTATCAGAGTGAATTGGATGAGAATCAAATACAGATGGCTGGAGATGATGTGGGTTTGCCAGAAGACCTTCAGAAGATGGTGGCAGAAGATCAGGTGGAGGAAGAGGACAAGGACTCTATCCTGGGACAGCTGCAGAACATCCAGAATATGGACATGGATGCGATCAAAGAGAAGGCACAAGCCACCTTCACCGAAATGAAACAGGCTGCTGAGCAGAAATGTTCTGTGATGTAGAAGAGACACCACTATCCAAGGGTTTTGAATTCAGCCTTGTTTCACAGGGGCTGCAGAGTGAGGGCAGGCAGAGGAATGCACTTAGCTCTATAGTATTAAACGTAAATATAGAAAAGCGAGAGAGAGAGAGACTTGAAAACCCTGAGGGGGGTCAAAATTTACGTGCCGTGACAGTTTAGTGCAAAGTTAGAAATTATCCTCATTTTTTAACATAACATTTTTCCCCATGGAAGAAAAAGGCTTTAAAAAAGCTAATATTGGGGAAGAAATGTGCCTTTTCCAATTTTTTCAAGGTGATCAAAATGCTATTAAATGTGTATTTTTTTACTGAAATTGTGCTTCTGATGCAGAACTTAGAGGTAACCACTCATTTAATAGTGCTTTCAGAAATAAATAAATAAATATATTTCTAATAAAAACATGTCTGTTTCAAACATTTTGAAACAAACATTATTCAAATGTTGACAATTTATGCAAAAAAACTTAAAAAAAATGGTTTTGACCACCTCTGTACTACATATAGCAAAAGGCAAAAAGTGAAGCATATAACTTTATAGCTTGGGACAAAAATGTCATCATATATAGAACTGAGGACTTGTAGAAAACCAAGGCTTGGTAGCTATCAGCAAACCATGGTCAGTGAGCAACGTAGACTGCTCTAGGCTGCTTTAATTTCGCAGCCTCTCGGTCTTCAAATGCAGTTCAAATGTCAAGTGACAGCACTGGCCCTCTGCTTGGCTGCTGTGTGTGCCAAATTCTGGGGCTTAGGGTACCAGCAAATATCTTGTTTAGGCTAAAATGAGCTCATCACATTTATTCTAGGAGTTAGCTCCATACGAGGCTAAACCTTGTGTCTGGCCCACCTGGAAGATTATGCTGGGGTAGGGCACCTAAACCCTGAGAAAAAACATGGCTTTCACTAGTGGTAAGTCTGACTGAGTCTGTGGGACACACAGGATCAAGTTCAGTGATTTTAGATTCAGGACCAAGCAAGATTTTCTTTGCTATTGATCGGAGTTTTTTTCTGAGGAAAACCTAAGTAGGTGCTGGTGTGATTGCCTCCCACTCCTCAACAAGCGGAGCTGATGCTAGCTAACAGTTCGAGGAGCGCAGCCCCGTACAGAGCAGCTGGCTGTTTGAGGGATGGCTGCTCGCTGCAGCCTGCAGTGCTGCCAGTGCCACCAGCCCCGTGCAGCCTGGGCAGGCAATGATGGGGCCAGCACAGATCATCTCCACCAGCCCTGTGCAGCAGGGTCTTGTGATTAAGGCAGATGGGAGCATCAGTCTGCCTCTGCACTTGCATAGCCATAGCAGTTATCATGCATGATAACCCACACAAAAGCTGTACAGCCCTTGCATAGGGATGATGTATACAATACTACTCCTGAGGGGCTCAGATATTCTATAAAATGAAGGACTTTGTAAGTTCTTCAAGAGCTAGCCTGTGAAAGAAATTTGCAAATGAATACATGTAGCACCTTCCTACAGGTTTATAAGTCTCTCTTTCTCTGTCTCTCTCTCTCTGTCTCCACCCAATCAAGTAAAAATATTCATTTAAATGCACTAAGTATGGTTTGTCTCTTTTCTTTCTTTCTCTTTCCCTTCCTTCCTTCCTTCCTTCCTTCCTTCCTTCCTTCCTTCCTTCCTTCCTTCCTTCCTTCCTTCCTTCCCTTTCCTTCCTTCCCTCTGTCTTTT
>WEKW01016642.1:62320-76538 GCA_013389905.1 Sula dactylatra | reverse complement strand
CTGCTGGGGACCGGCGCCGCTGCCTGCCCGTGCCTGTGCCAGGCCGCAGGGAGCCGCTCCCTGCGCGCTTCGTACGTCCGGAGAGAGCGGCCGACGTTTCCTTTGGGGTTATTTTCTCGACTACGTTCGAAAACCAGAAACTTCTCAGCAGTTTTTCCCCTCAACTCCCTTTGCCTTACGTAGTGTGGTGCTCGGAGGTGGCCTGGGCGGCTGTGAGGGACCTCGGGTGTGTGGGATGGATGCTGCTGGTGGTGCCCAGCATGGGGCATCAGCCCAGGGCCTCCTCTCCTGGGCGCCTTGGGCCCCTCGTACGGGTTGGGCACCAGCAAGAGACTCGGCACAGGCGCTGATGGAGAGGAGGGCCCTGTTGCAGGAGCATGCGGCTTGAGAGGAGATGTAAGGGGCTTTGACAAATGTAGAGGAGATGGGTGGGGGAATGCTGATTACACCGTGCGGTTTCCCCTCTGCCATGCAGGACTGTGTGTACGCGTGTTAAGCTTTCCTTGGTAAAAAAGGGTTTCACGCTGTTGCCACGGACTGCTGGACCAGGGAGCCAGGGTGACTCAGTTACCTTTCTGTTACAGGAACTATTTTTCTGAAGAAGTTTCTATTAAAATGAATCTATCATCTTCTTTACAGAAAGCATGAAAGTGTTCACAGAAGTGGTTTGCTGCTCTAGGCTAAAATGACCAAACAGGTTGAAAAATTTTTACTTAGGGAAAACAAAATGCTCCAGCATTTTTTTAAGTGAGAGGAATGTCTTTAAAACAACCAAACTCAAAGAAAAACAACACTTGAAGCTCACTGAAAGAGAAGATCTTGTGCAAAGGGTTTCTTTTAATTTCCAGTATCACATAAATTTACCGTCACAGGTGACGGTAATGTGACTCACAGATTTACAGGACTTTTGTCTTTCCTTGCAGAGAGACCCTGTAAACTTTTGTGCTGGTTTTGGCTGGGATAGAGTTAATTCTCTTCATAATAGCTAGTATGGGGCTATGTTCTGCTCTTGTGCTGAAAACAGTGTTGATAACACAGGGATGTTTTCGTTCCTGCTGAGCAGTGCTTACAAAGAGTCAAGGCATTTTCTGCCTCTCACCCCATGCTACCAGCGAGCAGGTTGGGGTTGCACAGGAGGTGGGAGGGGCACAGCTGTGACAGCTGACCCCAACTGACCAAAGGGATGTCCCGCACCATATGGCATCGTGCTCAGTATATACAGCTGGGGGAAGAAGAAGGAAGGGGGGAACGTTTGGAGTGATGGCCTACTTCCCAAGTAACTGTTACGCGTGATGGAGCCCTGCTTTCCTGGCGATGGCTGAACACCTGCCTGCTGATGGGAAGGAGTGAATTAGTTCCTTGTTTTGCTTTGCTTGTGTGCGTGGCTTTTGCTTTACCTATTAAACTGTCTTTATCTCAACCCACGAGTTTTCTCACTTTTACCCTTCCAGTTCTCTCCCCCATCACAACAGGGGGGAGTGAGCGAGCGGCTGTGCGGGGCTGAGTTGCCAGCTGGGATTGAACCATGACAACCTTCCAGCATTCTAAGGCACCTGGAACTGGCCAACTTTGTAGTAGTTAATGGATGAAAAGATTTCCATCCTGAAGAGACAGTGCAGAGGAAAGGATGGATGAATCACTGAAGGAGGCAACATATGACTGTAAAGGCCAAGAAGAAATGGAATACTTAAATGCATACTCAACTTCAGGCATGTGAGTAGCTGCACTGAAGTGAAGGTGGATGAGTAGTAGAGGGATACAGAGTCCTGATGTGCTGATTGTCCCACAGGCGAACAACAGAGACAGGGATGAAGTCATGTGGAATTGGTACAGTTTATGTGATGATTTTGCTGTCTGGGGAACTATGTCAGGAAGTAGGATACACAGTTAACAGAGCTAACTGTAAAGGACTTGCCAGATCCTTCAGCTAACCCTGCACGACTGGAACTGAACTACACCCAATGGAAACTACCATGGATGTGAATTAACGTAATTACTGGGCAAACTATCTAGTACAATCACTTTTGAAGTCAATTGTGTATCCTACTGTATGAGCTAAATTGTTCCCTTGTTTAGTCTTAGTTTACTGCATCTTCTTTTACTGATTAATGTGATTCATTCTTTTATTTTGATTATTAATTATGCATTCTTGTTTAATTTACAATAGTATTCTCATGCCTCAGTCATGAGTTTCACTGTGCAGCCTGCAGTACAGCTATAGACAGCATGTGCTCTGTGCTGAGTGACAGCTGATCAAATACAATATTGCCATCTGCGGTAAATTCTAATTGTTCATTGTAATTCAAGGCAGGAAATTGAATTCAGGAAACTGTCCATTTTCAGACACACACCCCCACCCCCACCCCCACCCCCAAAGCAAAATACTTGGCTTTCCTAAGCTATAGCGGCTGTACTGGAAGCCCTCTGACTGCCCTTGCTTCCCCAGGCTGTTGTGCTGGCCCTACCTTTGTGCTGGGGCCCCTGCCCCGGGCTGCAGCCACCAGCCATCCCTGTGGCCTCCGGGACGGTGGTGCACGGCGCAGTGCAGCACGCACGCCCTCCGCACAGCCCGGCTGCTGGTGCCCCTTGTTTCAGCCCTGGTCGCTCCAGAAACCACCGACACGGGTTCTCTCAGACCCGGCTCCACCAGGCAGCTGAGCCAGGGGAAGCCATCAGCAGGGCATCTCCCTGAAACTACCACATTTGCACAGATTAACTTAGGAAGTCACTTGTTTCCTAATACTATGTTCGGCACAGTACTTTTGTTACTTTCAACTGTTTCTGGTGGTTTTGCTTCTGTTGCTTTATGTAGGGCTTATTGAGGATTAACAACATTAAGCAATATTGAAACCTTCTGGTCAGTAAGTCATATATAGCTGCACATGGCACCTGTGCTTTTAGTAAGCTTTGGCTAGTAATGCCAAACCATGAATTCTTACTCAGTTCCTTGTTGCCCAACGGGACTAAGTCTCTTTTACCACAAACACTATGCAAACAAGTAAACCTTTCACATATTCTGTATATGTACTACATCTTCATGCATTTCATGTGGTAAAGGCTATGCCTTCTCATTGAACCTCATTTTGCACTGCTTGAGCTACTTTAATTTGAGATTGTTCCCTATACACACCTATTTTTATACCTTGTGTTATGGACTTAATGAAAGTTTAAATTAGATTGCACTTCAGGTGATTAAAGTTACAGTGAAACATGCTGATTTAGAGTATTGATCAAATTTGGGTTTGAATTTTCTTTTTAATTAGGATTAGCTTTTTGAGTGGAGGGATATTTTTGCCAAGGAAAACACATTTTCAGGGTTTTGTCATAAAACAAATACAAAAATATATTTAATTCCTCCAAAAATAAAACCAACCCCCAAAAATGGGTTATTTGAAGCAAGCCACCAATAAAAACCTCATTTTGAGGATTTTTCTGTTTTTCTGGAAAAGAAAACCAGTAATCTTCCCAAATTAAACCAGCCCTGCAGACCTATTTATCTCTTTAATTTTACCTTTGCTTTTATATTGGCAGCCATCATGAGAGCTTTCTCTCTTAATTCAGTATGTTCAATGGAAGTTTATCTTACTGTTTTCAAAAGAAAATGACCCTAGTAAGATCTTTAATCCCGTAATTTGCACGTGTGACGTGATTCATGCATACACAGAACTGACACCCACAATAATGGACCTGAAATATAGAGCCCTCAGCAGGCTCCCAAAAGTATCTGTAGGGAGTGTTAGAGGCAGGCTTGTATTTTTCCACAGCAGCCGAGGCTGCACGACTTACGCTTTCCCCAAAATATATTGCACTATTTATAATATGTGCTGGACACATCACAAACTCTGCTTCACTTTTTCAAGACATAGCTAGGGCTTTCTTCTGCCTAGTGGAATGCTTTTGTGGCTTTGGGGATCAAAATACCTATCAGGACATTCTTAGGACCTTCCTCATCCTCTGCCAGAATGACTGACAATCAGTTTTGCAGCCAAAATTCATCAGAGCCTGAGGGGGGTATGTGTAAACTGACCCACTCTTCCACACCCTGCAGTGGCAGAGCACGTGCGCAGTGGGCTGAAGAAAAGGTGATGCTGGAGTGGTTGTACCCCAGTTACGATGGAGAGCACTGGGGTTGGCGGGCACAGAGTGTGCCGCGGCAGGGAGAGGCAGGGACGCTGGCCCTCGCTAGGACCAGGACGCTGCTACAGTTGTCATTAGCTATCACAGACTCTGCCAGCTGCTGCTCGCCGCAGGAGGGAGGGGAACTGTGCCTGCAGTGGTCCTGTGCACAGTGCTGAGCGCTGTCAGCTGTGCTGCTGTGATGAGGATGCCTTAATCGCAGCGGAGTATGTGCTTGAGCAATGCTGCTTGCCCACGGCCTTACGGGAATTAGGCAGATACATTAATTAAATGAACTCACTGAATCTCTTCAATAAATAGACTTGTGGCTTGACACCACCCCCGTGTCCCTTCGGGCCCTTAGCAGCTCTTGCTGAGCGGGAGAAAACATATGATTTGGTTTATTAATGGGCAGTATATCTGTGCTCCTTGGCCTGTGGTGAGTGTGACAGGACTGTCTCTGCCCACGGCTTCCCCGGTGAGACCCCTGGGGCTGTCTGGCACTGTCCCAGACCCAAATGCCGATGGCTCTTGGGAGCAGGTTGAGCTGTGAAGGAAGAAGCCACTCCTTGAGGTATTTATTATGCCATGATCAGTGGGACCTGTAGACCTTGATGACTTTTCATAGGCAGGATTATCATCTGCATGCCATGGCTCATGTCCCCTCCGACTCCAGGGATTTACTTGGCCCAGGCTGGCAGTTGCTCTTTTTATTTTGTGCCTTTCCCTGCTAGCACCTTTGGACTAATGGGGCATGAATTAATGTATTATGTACCCTGGCATGTCTTTCGTGGTGTCACAGCTAGAAATGGGCTGCAAACAGTTCAGCAAAGGGAAACCTGACTGGAAAAAGAACTCAGCACTGAAGCAGAATAACCCGATAACTAATAAATAAACCCAAAACATCTATTTAAAAGTAACCCAAACCACTGCAAAGATGCTGAAATATTCCAATATATAACTGTAGAAAGCGGCAAGAGCAGCAAATTTGACACGGTGGTGGCTGAGAGCCCCACCAACATAGCAGTGGGAGCCAGGTAAAACAGCAATGGCAACAAACCTCCAGCTAGAATAGAACAGAGAGACACGCCACCTTCAACCCCTCGTGCACGGGACCCCCAACCCAGCCTCACTCACAGCACAGCTGTGAACGTGGCACGCACAAGGTACAGGAGAAGGCACAAGAAGCATTATCACATACCCCATCCCTTCCCTGGGAACAAAGAGCATATAAAGCAGATCGATGTGAGGTCTCATGCACCTCGGTCAGCAATGCTCTCTTGGATGAAGAGCCTCACATAGGAAAACGTCTGCTATGGATGCGGCTGGGCTGTGCTGCATGGAAGGGGTCCCCCCCCTGCAGCCAGGAAGCCAGGGGTATGAAGGTGTGCATGGGCACGGGCACAGACAAGGCTGTCAAGGCTCCCATGGATTGGACCACACGTAGGCTTGCGAATGCCTGGTCTGTGCTCGTCAGGTTATTTGGGTGCTGGGCAGCCAGGTCTGAACAGGCAGGGACAGCAGGGATGGGGCCAAAGACCCAGCCTTTCTCCTTGGCCTCGTCACCTCTTCCTCAGCCCAGCTGAGGATCCAGCCTGCTTTTTGAATACATTTGTGCGTTATTAGTATTTCTTTATTTACTTGTTCATAAGGATAAAAAAAAGATAATATGGATTTATTCTTATTTTTATTAGCCTTTTCAGAAAAATAATGATTTGGTAATATACAGAAATAATATACTGGACCCCACACAACAGAAAAGGAGCCAGGTACAATAAATGCATGTTATCAACTGCGAGTGACTCATTAATTTGAGACAACCTTTCTTTCTTAAAGAAGAAATCCAATAACATAAATTTGTGTTTGAACATCAAGAAACAGCTCTCTTCATTTTAAAATACCTTTCTACTTTCATATATCCCATGGCAAAGTAAACTACTGTTGTGCTCCATGGCAGGAAAACATTAATGGATTTTAAATGCTGTTATCACAATAACACTCTTTAATTTGCTTCCTTTATATTTTAGACAACTATGATTGTTCTATCAGCAAGGCAGATTTTATGGAAATAAAAAGGGATAAAAGAAAAATGGTGTGCCTTTCATCATTTTCTTTGTAGTGATCCTGACCATATCACCAATGTAATAACAGGGCATGATCACTAAGGGATACTTTGTAAATGTTGAAGATGCTGAATTGACTAATCTCCAGCACTTCAAACCTGTAGTGAGGGCAGGCGTTCTGCAAATAACCTGAAAATTGACTCTCTGCAGTAACAGTTCCCTGAAGAACTGAAGACATTTTTCAAAGAGCTCCACAACTTTACAGAGGCCAAAAATATGAAATAATAAACATTTATTTAATAAGGCACAGTTTAAGATATTTGATACTGTTCGTGCTGCATTTTAGGAAGTCCTAAACCTAGACAGTTAGAGCTTAACTAAAGCGATTGCTTATTGCACATTTAGTGTATGTGTGTGCTGCATAAGCATCACATTTTTTGTTTTCGTGATTTTTGTGGTAGAGGGGTTCAATATTTTGAGAATTTGAATGGGAAGCATTTGTGTTTCTGAATTCTCGAGAAGACAGAGGCAATCCCAGCTGAGCCTTCCTGGAGAAGACAAAATGCTTCAGGCGACATTGTGCTCGTGGTCCTGGGGAGCACAGAGCGACGGGGATGTGAGCTGCAGGCACAGAGAGGGAGAGAGGGCAGGGAGAGGTCGTCTTCATAGAGCCATAGACTCACAGAATGGTTTGGGTTGGAAGGGATCTTCAAAGGCCATCTGGTCCAGTGCCCCTGCCATGGGCAGGGACATCTTTCACTAGATCAGGTTGCTCAGAGCCCCGTCCAACCTGACCTTGAATGTTTCCAGGGATGGAGCATCCATGGGAGCATCTGGAGCACCCAGAGAGGTGACCTCTTCCAGTGCCTCACCACCCTCACTGTGAAACATTTCTTCCAATCTAAACCTGCCCTCTTTCCATTTAAAACCATCACCCCTTGTCCTGCCACTACAGGCCTTGGTAAAAAGTCTCTCCTGGTCTTCCTTATAAGCCTGCTTTATATATTGAAAGGCCACAAGAATGTCTCCCTGGAGCTGCCTCTTCTCCAGACTGAACAATCCTAACTCTGTCAGCCTTTCTCCACAAAGGGGGTGTTCCAGTATTCAGATCATTTTTGTGGCCTCCTCTGGACTCGCTCCAACAGGTCTAGGTCTTTCTTGCACTGAGGACCCCAGAGCTGGACATAGTGCTCCAGGTGGGGTCTCGCCAGCGTGGAGCAGAGGGGGAGAATCACCTCCCTGGACCTGCTGGCCATACTGCTGGACACGGTTGGCTTTCCAGGCTGTAAGCAGACGTTGCCAGCTCACGTCCCTATCTTCAGCACCCTGGTGCACAGAGCTCGCCTTGGGCTCACTCAGCCCGTCGGACAGCATGCCCCAGGCTTGGGCCAGGGGTGTGAACTCTTGTGGCTTCCAGGAACATTGGAGGAGGATTGAAACAGCTGTGTGTGATACTTACACTTTCTCCCTTTCTTCTCCTCCAATTTTGAGTGCTCATTGGAAGTGGGCTCTGTCAGGCTTTTGTGGGGGTACAGTGTGGCAGGGGCTGCTCCTCACCTGGGATGGGAGGATTGCCCACAGCTCCTCCAGGTCCAGCGGCTCCAGCGCCTTCTGCAGGGACTGCTCCTGCTGCCACCCTCCTGGGAGCCCGCTGTGAACGACAGCCAGGGCTGCCTGTCCTCAGAGACACAGGCAGGGCTGCATGTCTGGGTTGTGGCCCACAGCCAGCACCACGGAGGGGCTCCAAAGCCCATAGAAATGCAGTGCTGACGGGCAGGTGGCTGGCGCAGCCCCTCTGCCAGGCACCGCTTCAGCTGCGAGGACCCCAAAGGGTGACATTGACTCTGCTGCTGCTGCTCGGGTGAGTAACTCACTTGCAAGGCAAGAGCAACGTAGAACTATTTGCTTGCATTGATCACTCTTTCAGAGGCAATTGGAATCAATTTGGCAAATCGCCATTGTGGAGAACAGAATCTGTATCTTTTACATAAGGTGTAGCAGACACATCCCAAGTGGCCAGATCAGATGCAGTTATTCCAGTTGCATTTCATGACTATTTTTTCACACTTACATCCCTACTATGAAACACAGACTTTTGGGCCAGGCTCAGGGTTAGGACTCAGACCTGGACACGCATGTGGATCAGAACAGTTGCTGTCTTGAAATAGGTTTATTTCACAGTGGTCAGACCAGTGCCGGTGCCATGCACTGTGCCTCCTTTTATCTGGGAGGGCAATTCCAGACTTTGTGTTGGCTTCAAATTTTGCCATGTGCTTATTGAGAAACATGAGGCAGCGGCACAAAGAGCTCTGGTAAGCCTCAGTTTCTGCCAAAAGCCCTCTGTGTAGGGAAGGGCTCAGGGGGCAGGTTAAGCATGGGGTTCACAGTAAGGGGGCAGCAGTCATTCTCCCTGGACAGTCTGAGCCATTTCAGCAGGATTTCCACACGAGCTGGGGCTGGGATAGTGCAGCAACCAGCAGGTGACCCATCTGCCAATTTGTTAGTTTGCAACTAAATCTATGGAAAATAAGCACAGAGGAAATTTAAAACTACAAGTTTTGTTTCCCAAATGTCAACTTTCTTCCACACATAGCTGCTGATGCTGGATTTATAAACACCATATGTCACCAGGTGACAGAAAGGACAGGCATTAGCAAACTGTAAGGCTATCAGGTGGCCCCAGACTCCTGTCACAAGAAGCAAAGCAGGAAAACAGCACCCCATGAAGCACTGGCAGAAAAGTCACTGTCCCCTAGAAGCAGGGAGGCACCATGTCCAGCTCCAAGCCCCTGGGCCACAGTCAGGTGCCCAACACAGCCCCAGCTGCGCTGCAACTGCTAGAGCACTGAGCTGGCTGGGAAGGCGAGCCAAGGCTTCAGGCATCCCTGGGGCAGAGTCACACTGTGTGCCCTTCCCAGAGAACAAGCAAAACCCCAGGTGGCCTCCCCTTCTCCTCCTCACTTACATCCCAGCACAGAGTGGAAACGCAGCCCCTCTGCCCCTGGGGGCTTACAGAGGGCTGGTGCACCAGCACCCCGCTCCCCAATGCCCAGGCCTTCATGCAGTCAGATTTTTCACATATACCTTTCAGTTTAGTTCTAGCAAATGTGGTCATCAGCACTAGAAACTAATGTGATCGCGAAAGAAACAAAACTTTGTCCACAGCTGCTTTATTTGTAGAACTCAGATCCACAGAGAGGTTCATATTTCAAACCGCTTCAAAATTCAGGTGGTGGCCATGTCCACGTCAGATTTCCATATACCTATGTATAGATACAGACTATATATAGCATGTGTATATATAGTTTCCGCTGATAGCATATTCACATACAAATGATAGAGAAGCAGAGTTTGTTCTATATACAAAAGCATAAACGATGACAGAAGAGACAGAATATACTTATTTAAGCCAAGCTGTGTAGCAGAGAAACATTGAATTTTTGTCACGTGGGTGGCTTACGTTGTGTTGGTTTTTGGCCCCTAAGACGTTCAAATAAACACTGATAAAATCCATGCACGCAAAGGAAAATGTGTTTTTCATCACTGTTGCTCACTATCTTGATTAAACATAGAGAGATATTACTTGCTAACAAAGCTTAAACTGGAGTTCTCTCTCCAGTTACTCCATGTACTCGTTTTATCTCTACCAAGGCAGGCAGCAGTTCAGCCTGAACGTCTGGCAGCCAGGACTCGGATGCCTCCAGTGCTGCCCTGCCAGAAGGGCTGTGAGGAACAGACGGGCACCCAGCAAGGCTGCCCCGCACACCCCCAGCCTTTTTGATACAAACGTCAAACACCAAAGTGCCAAGAAGAAACAAGTGGAGGAGACCGAACAAAGCCAATCTCCCACACAGCCCTTTCCTGCGAGCACAACAGTGTTCACAGCCATGGGGACCCAGCCCTGCCCTTGCCCCGAGGGTCTGCGCTGATGGCCCCAACCCGGGGGTCCCCACGATGCCTTCTGCACATGCCGCAGCCTGCACAGCCCCGAGTGCACAAGGGCAGTTTTTAGCCAAGCTGTGAAAAGGCACCTCACCAGAAAGAAAAAACCAAACAGCTTCAATCAAAGTCTGAGCTGTTCCTACTCCCAACTGCTCAGTTAAAAACATACTGCCTGTGCCTGTAGCATCTTGATCTTCCTCAGAAAACCCAAAATCATCCAGAGGACTTGCTAGGATGGAGGCATTTGCTTTAAAATGCTCTTTTCTCCAGTGACACAATGCACAGTATTTCACACCACTAGCCAACCCAGCCATTCTTCCCAGGGAGTACTGATGTCGAAGCAGCACGTGAGCTGAGGTGAACCAGTTACCACAGCTTCAAGGATCAATGGAGCACTCTTGCCTCCAGTTCATGTCAGTAGATCTACCAATTATATCCTTGACCTGTCCTGACTTCAAAGGGAAGCTGCAGCCTAGAAGCAGAGCAGGCAGTTGAAGAAATTGTATTTGTGAAATGGGAAAGCACCCTGATGCATCGAATACGTAGGACCTTAATCCACTTGTTTTTATTAGTCATCCCCATCTATAACCTGCCGAAACATATGCACAAGCACAGTTTGTCCCTTACCTCTGGAGAGCGTATGTAAGATTCTGCTTGAAGCACAAGGAACAGCAATATACATAAATTTATTTTGGGGCTGGCTTGTGCCCTTGCTGCAAATTATTTTAAAGGTGATAAACAGATGAATGGGATAGAATAGAATAGCTGGAAGAATAGTTCAGCTGGAATGGACCTACAACAATCATCTAGTCCAACTGCCTGACCACTTCAGGGCTGATCAGAAGTTAAGAGCATGTTAGTAAGGGCATTGTCCAAATGCCTCTTAAGCACTGACAGGCTTGAGGCATCGACCACCTCTCCAGGAAGCCTGTTCCAGGGTTTGACCACCCTCTCGGTAAAGAAATGCTTCCTAACGTCCGGTCTGAACCTCCCCTGGTGCAGCTTTGAGCCATTCCCAGGCGTCCTGTCCCTGGATGCCAGGGAGAAGAGATCAGCACCTCCCTCCCCATGTCCCCTCCTCAGGAAGCAGCAGAGAGCAATGAGGTCACCTCTCAGCCTCCTTTTCTCCAAACTGGACAAACCCCGAATCCTCAGCTGGTCCTCACAGGACATGCCTTCCAGCCCTGTCACCACCTTTGTTGCCCTTCTGTGCATTCAAATACACATTCAAGTACCTCAACATCCTTCTTAAATTTTAAACATGAAGTTAACATGTTGTAGTTGGAAAAATCTAACAGCTCACTGCTCCCAAAGGTTAAACCCGCTCCTCCTCCTTTGCATGTACCATGCTCCTGTTCCCACCGCCGCCCCCGCCGTGTGCTTTGCTGATCCTGCTCAACTCACAAATCCACCAGAGAACCACTAACTTCTTCCTGGGTTCACAAGTTGCATTGGCTCCACTGAACATGAGAGCTTACACAAAAAGAGATAGATGACCAAGTTGTCTGCAGCAGGAGGATCATCTGATCTCAGCAATCGAAGCTGACAGATAAGTTCAGCTACAACATGCAAAATCACCTTCGAACTTGTTCTCAGCAAGACTAGCAGGAAAAGCTGGTAACATTCAGCTACAAAATATAAACTGCATTCTCTCCACTGCAAACACTAATAATATTTAGCAGACATTAAAGCATTAAAGCATTCAAGCATCGTACAGTGCAATTTACTCACAGCAGAAAGAAAACATTCTCCTTCAATTTCACCATCAAAGCTCATTTATTATTGCTTATCAGCCTAAGAACTAGAAGATTCTGTACTGTTATCAAGGAGAAAGAAAGGGTTTATACCAGAAATTTAGATTCTGGGCAAAACGTTTGGCACTCCTTCCCTCCCTGACTCCTACTGTAAGGAAATAAATAAGCAGCACTAACTAGATCATCAGAAATAGAAATGGTTGACTTAAAGTAGCTCAGACAGTTATGGGAATGAAAGTCAAGAACAGAACCAAGAGCAAAAAAGCAACCCAATCCAGTTGGTCGTGAGTAATCTCTAAGCATTCAGAGGCACCCAACAGAACAGGCCTGAACAAAGTAGCCACCAGTTAGCAAACGAATGTATTTCTTCATAGAAGAGGTAAGCTTGCTAGTGATCAACTGAAATACTATGAGAATTTTTTTAGAAACAACTACAAGATTCCTAAATCTGAAAAAAAACCCCAAACCCCAGTCTTTTATCCTACATAAGAATAGCTGTACCATGTTTTAGTGTTTTTATCATGATTTTAGCCTGTTTTAGTGTTCAGCCCCCTGCACAGTAAATATTTTTTTTTAATGTTCAGATGGACTCTTGCCTTGTCACTGGGCACCACTGAGAAGAGTCCAGCTCCACCTTCTTTATACCCGTCCCATGCAGGCAGGAACTTTTCGTATTTGTATAAAATTTATCATCACAGCATCTGGTCCTACTAGCTTAAAAAAAAAAGCTATTCCTTATCACAAAATAGAAAATAGATTATCTATATGGTGGAATAAGTTATTGTACGTGGCTGACCAAAGTTGCTTTGGTGGATGCAATTAGCATGTCTCAAGGCATCCAGCTAAAACCAGGAAGATAAACTGGGCCTGCACTGTCATCCAACATTTCACTAAAAGAGCAGATAATATGGTAACACTGGCAACCACATTTTACTTCGTTGTGCAAGTCAATTCTGCAGGTTAAGATTTATCAAGAAGAATTAAAACAAGACACAGGATATCATACCCAAGAAACACAACCTTTTTTTCTGAGCATGAACCCACATATTTAGATGTTATCCTTCTGTCATTTTACTAATCCATGTTTCCTCAACACAAGAATAAATTCCCATAATAACGTGCTGAATTTGTCGTTTGGGTTATGTCCAAAACCCCACTCTCAGTCTTAGAGCTGACTTTTATTGCATTGGGGTAGGTGGGTAGGAATAAATTCTGATTTCAGCAATATGGGGAGGGAATAATAATAATAAAAAATCTTACTAGACATACACTGTCTCCAAAAATGAAATTATTTTTTCTTAACTGTGATGGTACACTTCTGGGAAGACTGCATTAAGGATACCTAAATTATTCTGACATGCCATTTGTTATACTCAATTTTATTTCTACACAGTTTGACACAGTCAGTCATGTTTATAATACAGTTTGTCATGAAAACTGCTTACTGGGACACAAAAGAAGTAATATTACTTGGAAAAATTCAGCAGTTGTCTGCTTTTCAGCACTAGCAGTTACCACAGAAGATGTGCCATTATTGTATAATAGTATATTTTTGTCGAGGTAAGGGATTACAGAAGAAACAAAACTCCATAGGAAAAAAGCATCATGCTGTTCCTTATCAAAGCTACAAAAACAAAGCAAGTGAGGAAAACAAGTTCTGCTTTGTTGAAGGTATCACATTGACATTTGAAGCCAAAAAGAGAAAAATCCAGAAGTTCATGTAAGACAGTTATCAGGTAAGTTTTAAAATGAAAAATCAATTTTATGTTTAACACTATTCAGGTATCATATGATAGAAGAGAACAATAGGTTCTCCAAACTGGAATATGAGTTATGTCTTACCCTTATTGGTAATATTACTTAAGTACACTTCTGCGCTATCCATTCAGTAATTTAGAAGTGTTAATAAAGCCCCATAAAATCTTTTGTTAGGTTTGTTTTATAGCTAGGAACATAAAGGCAGAATGGTTAATAGCCTGAATTCTAGAAACATACAGAGTCCCTAAAAATTAGACCTCTGAAAATCAGGCCATTAGTTTTTTTGTCCCTACACCATGAAGGAGCAAGTTTCAAATTCAGGGAAAAAGCTCCTTGATCCATTTCTCAGCTCTTAATCAGAATGAAAAGACCTTTTCTTGTCTATTTTTGTCAGCCGTATCTAGACAACTTTCTTCAGGCATAAGTCTGACTAAGCTCCTACAACTCACTACCTGTTCCAACACATATGCTGTACCCTTACAAGTACTGATAAAAACAATTTGTATGGTCGTGAAAAGAGAGGGCACTGACAGAGATTAAAAATAATCAAGCAAAAAAAAAAAAAAAAGAACAAACAGGAGGAAG
>WEKW01016642.1:34845-53106 GCA_013389905.1 Sula dactylatra | reverse complement strand
TCGGGGCGGGACCGACCTCGGCAAGCACTGGGGAGGGGTCGCGGTCGTCCAGCTTCAGCAGCTGACGTTCACCTCGGCGTTCGTTCGGGGGGCGCTACACAGGCCTTGAAAAGAGGAAAACCCGCACAGTCCTGGAAAAAACCTGTACTTTTATGTGGCCACAGCCCAGTCCTTCCTGCAGCCCTGGCTACCCACAGGCATGAGTTTGTGCTCGTCAGAAAATTGCTAGCGGTGGCTCAGGTCCTCCAGGGTGGGACAGGGACACTTTATACGTACAGCTGTCGCTTCGTCTTCCCTTTGTCCTTCATCGCACAGGAACTGATGCTCATAAAAAAATGTGACCTCACAGAAAGTGTTGAAGGAGCTGGGTTTGGTTTGGGGGTGGTTTTGTGGGTGTTTTTCTCAGCAGGAATGCCAGGTGAGGGACTTCTGCCCATCATTAGGCCGCTTGTCCCTGTAGCACTGCTGTGGCTTTGCTCTTAAAACTGTGAACTATGCAGTGAACTGGATTTTCAACTAATTTTCAACTAATCCATGTAAAAATACTTCCAGATAAAAAAGATGAGGATCATGAAGAGGGGAATACTTTTAAACTGCATTTTCTCCCAAATTCAGTTCATTGCATGGTTCCACAAACAGAAGAACATCTGTTGGAAGTTATCTGTCCATGCAGAAGGGCTGACCAGATGACCTCTGGACATCTCTTGCAGTTCTGCATTTGAATAATTGCATAAAGCTGAAGCAACAACCAGCCAAACAGGTACATTGCCCAGAGCGTGTTGATTTCCTGGGAATGAAATGAACCACAGTAATTGAGGTTTTCACCAAGGTCGGGATTAGCTCCTGAAGACAGGGAACAGGAGAACAAAGAGCACAGGGAAATACTACTAAGATAAATGGAAGCAAATCGTTTGTCTGAAGGAGCATTGGAAAGGTATTTCCACAGTTTGCCAGAAGTTGCTCAAGACTTTCTGTTAGCAAACAGTTGGAAAAGAGTGACTAATAGTGGCAGAACTGTCATTAGATCACAGAGGAACATGTAATGGTATCATGAAGGGACAGAAATGGCAAATGGACACTGGAAAGAAAGCTCCAAGGACACTAGCTAGGCATTATCTTGACAAGATCCTTGATCTTTTCACCTGATTATTCTTTCAGTGACACCATATTCCTTTACTTACTACACAGGACTTCCTCTAAGTTTACATCATTTCAGGTTAGTTTTCTCTGATATCCTTTAAATATTCACAAAACAAAAATATATATTGAAGTTGATTTTCTGTGTTAACCATATCCCCAAGGCACCCACTAAGGATTGTGTGAGGAATTTTGATGCAAGAGGAGAGGCTGAGAGAGTTGACGTTGTTCATCCTCGAGAAGCAAAGACTCCAGCAGGCTCTTACCAGCGTATATAAATACCTGATGGGACAGAGTAAACAAAGAGCCAGACTCTTCTTGCTGGTACCCACTGACAGGATGGGAGGGTATAGGCACAAACTGAAACACAGGAAATTCCATTTAAACATAAAAAACCCTTTTTTACTGTGAGGGTGGGCAAACACTGGAACAGGCTGCTCAGAGAGTTTGTGGACTCACCTTGGAGAGACTCAAAACCTGCATGGACAAGGCCCTGGTTCTGGGTCATGGGGACAACCATCTTACCAGGACACTTCAGCAGCAGTGCTGGAAAGAGTGCATCGTAGCAGGTGCACCCTACACTTGTAGGTCAAAAGACCCAGATGACCTTCATCCATCCAAGCTTCAGCCGTATGCAGCAGCCAAAGCACACTTGTTTTGATGGTTCTGCAGGTAGCGTTACACCTGGCTGCCTTGTCTGTTCAGCCTGAGTCACGCAGCTGTCCATTAAAACTAGGAACTTCAGCATTACCACAGAACACGGCTGACACACATCCCTGGAGCCACAACAAAATACATGATATAATTTGTCATTATCCCTCTTTGAGCAAATGTAGTATTCAGAAGTAATTACTCAGACAGACGTGGAGAAGGAAAATACACAAGAGCAAACTCAAAGGTGGCTGGAACATTTCTGAAATTTCGTTGTGCAATTAAGAGTTTAATTAAAAAGTTGTGGAACAAAGGTATCTGTTCTTTAAGAGTGGGATTTGCCCACTGAAATGTTTGATAGATTCTTGCCCCGCAAAAGGTTTTCTGCAGTTCCCCTGGAGTAGATTTTTCATACCATGCTACTTAGACAAATTTAAAAATAAAAATAGAAGATTTATCCTTTGTGTACAGATCTGCTTGCCAGGGTTTTTTTAAAAAATTACAAAATAAAGATTAAAAATGGTCACTGGGATAAAATGTTCAGGAAGTAGAATCAATACAAGGAGGCTAACAACTCACAGTCTCTCATGGGTGACTGTTATCCCCAAAATCTGGAGCTGCATATTTTTCATGCTCTTCTATGACGTATTGAATCCTTTTGCAGAGTTTACAGGCGTCCTTATAAGTCAGAGAAAAGGAATGATAAAGGTAATTGTTCAGTGAAGCTTTAGGAAAAGTCTGATTACCTGCTGGCATCTGCCCATGACAGGAATGTGAGAGTTGTTATTGTAAGAGGGTAGTCATTCAGGTCTTTGATTTTTCATTTGCTCCTCTAAGAGTAGTTAATTGCTGATTCTCTTAAAAGAACTCAGGGTGTCTCACATGTTCTTCTGTTTCAAATGAGTCTCTTCATGATGAATAAACTGTCAGTTGCTTCTGTATTGCTGTTAGATGGTTAACTTTAGAACCTGTGCCTATTTATGAGCCTGTAAACCTTTTCAGAGCTTGCTAAATCCTGCTTTCCAATGGCTGACTGCTCCCACATACGCATTTCCCACATGTCTGATGTTTATACAACTAGGAAATGATGATCACAAAACTACTAATTAAAATACATAACACATAAGCTACCCATTGTCTAATTACATTTCTCTCCCAGAAAATTGTGCCTGTAAAGCAAAAAAAGGCCAGATTCTCATTTACACCAGAAATAATTGTACCTGGACTTAATCTAAAACCCCCATTTAATATGCTGCTAATTTTCACTAGGGTAGTGTGGAATAATTGCTGGAGGTGACTTAGAAATCAAACTTATATTCACATCTTAGGGAAAAGTACAGCATTGGCTAAGCTTCCAGGGCGAAATGCAGCTGATATGCAAGGAATCCATAACACGGGAGCTCCCTGGGCCTGTAACCTTGAATGTTAGCCACATCAGGGGAGCTTGGTGTGCTGACTTCAAGGTAACTGCACGGAGGATGGAGCGGAGTGGAGACACCGCGGCCAAACTCTGTGATAACAAGGGATCTCGAAGACACCATAGAACTGATAAGCTGCATATTTACGACCCTGAGCCAACGTTCTGTCACGAGTTTGACAAAATGCCGTCCTTTTGGTGAACTTTGCTCATTAACACCTCACTATAATACTAAAACACACCTCCATCCCAAAAGCTACCCGTCTCCAAGGTGTGACCACCCCTCACTGAGCTTGCGCATTGAATTTTTCTAAGCATATACCTTTAAAAGCAAAGCGAGAAAGTTTTACACCAATTAGAACAAAGGTATGTATGACTAGAGCCACTCAAGCTCCACCTAAAAGGTAAAAAATAGTATAAATATAGTTTAAGGGAGAGAGGATGTTGGGGAAGATACCATCGTACCACTCCGACTACCCAGATCAGTCGACGGACTGAGCCTCTCTTCCTCCCCATTGGGACGCCTTTGGTAAGATTTAGACACGTGCTTAGAAATCTCTATATAGAGTCATTTTATATTCTTTGTAATCAGCACTGCTACTAATATCTGCTAGTAATATCTGCTATTAATATTTGCTATATTATATATATACATATATACTTTTGCAGACAATCCCTATCGCCGGCAATCCAAAGAATCTGTGTATTTGTTGCTCAAATAAATCGTGTGCGCTTGGTCTAGTCGTGGTAGTTCATTTGAGCGTGACTGGTATTCTGGCCGTGGAAGCTCGTCGAACGCAGTTAGACTCACACTCTTACTAAATTGTGGTGTGCATTGGTCCAGTCGTGGTGTCGGACGCGGCTGGACTCACACTCTTAACGCGACAGGTAGCAGAACTGAGTTTAGACCAGTAACTCATAGGCAATTATAAACAATCTGACAATTAAATATTTGTTAAATTTACTTTGCCATTGGAACGAAATCTTTATGTTATTCCACGTGGTTATAGATGTACGTTTCACTTCAGCTATTAAAATAATTCATTATATTAATGCAGACTGTCATATTTGCCTTAATATAAAAAAATCCCCACAACAAACCAGCTTTTGTTCCAAAATACTGTGAACCACACCCAAATCCCTACTAAAGTAGAATGGATTTAAACTACTTTGCATTTAATTATATGTTTACATTTAATGCTAAATATGTGACACTTTTCTATTATCCTATTCTTCTAAGCAAGTTGATAACCTTGTTTGCAAGGTTATTTTATACTGGTTGTGATGTTCAGAGTAGTTTGGGTTGGTTAACAATATCTCCTCCAATAAACTGTTTCAGACTGTTTTTCCTGGTTCAAGAACTTAGCAGCGCAGTACCGTGATGCATGATTGTGACCTGGCCCTCCAACTATAAACACGCTCTGCAGTCCTCAGATATTGCCACTACAGTATGAAAAATGGCCTGGGCAGGTACAAGAAGGTAAGGCTGATGAGCCTTTGGGCTAGCTGATGCCTCGCTGTGCTCTCCTGTGGCTGCTGCAACCCAGAATAAATCGCAAGACTTTTGAGGCTGTTGCAGGATTTCACTGATGCAAAGGAGACAGGAAGACTTAGGATGCTATTGTGCTTCTAGATCTCCCTGCAAACATAGCTCTGCACAGTCTAGCTGTAGTTAAGAAGTCACAAAATGAATGGCTGAAAATAAATGGATAAATTTGCATTCTAGATTAGAGTTGTGATGCTGCAAGACATGGAATGAAGAGAAATGGCTCTGATAGGAGAATGATCTCTGAGTATTATTTGTAGGTAGTGCTTTAATTCTTAAAACAGGCAGAAAAGTATTCTTGCCTATTGTGAAGTAGGAATACATTAATTCTGGACTTGAAAGAGAAGCCGTTTAGCAGGGAAATGGCCGTATCTTAGAGAAAGTCAATGCAAACAGTGGGCAGTGTTAGAACAGTTTCTTGCAGTCATTCCTGATGGAGAGGATTCAAAGTGGAAGTTCAGATGATAAAATCTAATTTTGTAACAAGTAGAGGGAGAAAGCAGAGCTAGTGTATGGAGAATTTAGAAAAGCAAGAAGGCAACTTTGTGTTGAGATCTGGTAGGATTGAAGCTGCTTAGTTTTTTGTTCACAAAGATGCTACATTCTTTTGTCCAAGGCACAAACCCACACTTAATTCTGAGACCATAGTATCTTTGCTATATCTTTGCCTGTCAATTTGCTATTGATTAGAGTTCCAAAGCTGAGAAAACACTTTTACTCACATGTTGTTCATGGTGAGTCAAGGGAAACATTAGGAACATGCTTTTCTTCTTTTTCCACAGATGCTAAGAATTACCCACACTTCTGTTAGTGGCTTTGTTATTTTACCATCTGGATGATTTAGATTATTAAAGGTTACATGTATTTTGAAATCTTCCCATACTCTGGATGTTTGACTTCAATATTTGTACAGTAGATCTTTTGGAGCTCTTCAGCTAGAAAATTATGCTAATTTTTTAGTACACAGAAAAATGTAGCTTTTGACATTCTGGCTCATTTGCCAGACCTTTGCAAACATCCAGGCATTAGTGCTACCTGTATATATAATATTTGAATTACAGCTCTTTGTTTTCAAAGAGTTTGGTCATGGGCAAATAACTAGCACCTGAGCTGAAAAATGTAGGTTAATAGGCAAAGCCATAGAAGTCCATTTGCAGCCCTTCAGGGTAAAGCACCCAAGAAATGCAATAACTGACTCCCCCAGTGAGCACTCTTTTGTTCCAAATACATTTGGAACTATTCTGCTTCCCATTCCTGTTGCTCAACAGGCTGTTAGAGCAGCCAGTAATGCACACAGTGCTGTCCAAAAGCAACAGGATGCCACTTACACCAATACCACACTCTCTTCTGGATTCTTCTAATACTTGGAGCACTAAGCCATATATGTAGTAGCATCTGAGTGCAAACAAGGGGAAAGCAGCCTCCTTTGCTCTGAAAGAAGCTTCTGCTGCATCTGCCAAGCAATAGCACTAAAAGAGAAAAGATGTGTCAGAGAAGGGATATATTTCAGAAACAAGAGACTGAAGTATGAATGTCAACAGGCAGCCTGGGTATTCACTAAACACATCTTCTTTGTACCCATTGCTTTGGAAACAACACTGGCCCACGTGCAAGCTGTAGACAAAACTGTTCTTCACCTTCTTGGCCAGCCTCAGTTTGATTTTCTTTTACTATAAGCAGGATCATGATCCTAATCTTCCTGCCATTACCTTTAGTTTGTTGTCAGAGGAACTATGCAGGACTAGATGTCTCTGTCTTCAGATCTTGTTACTCCACGTTTTCACGCAACTTTACGCACTTGAGCGAAGCTGCAGGGGACTCCACACAAGACCCAGTGTCTACTTCTCTTCAGTTTCTCAGAAAAATCAGTCTCTGAATATTATACCATTCTCTTTGCTCTTAAAAGTGGTATTTGAAGTAATTTCGGATGCTTCTGTTAGACCATACACCAGGTAGTCTCAGGCAATAGTGCACGCCTTGCCTTTGAAATCCCATTAAGATTCCTTAAAATTGGGCACCCAGCAGGCAAGTCTTTCAGAATGGCCCATCACTGTGGAGATGTAGGCCTTCACATTTGGGGTTATTAATGGGTCTTTCTGGCTTAAGTCTCAGTCTTCTGAGAGGCTTTATTTTCAGTCAGTGAAAATCTAAGTACAGACATTTCCCTGGGCCTTCGTGAAGGCTCTGATTTATCTATTGTTTTCAGTGCATGCCTCCAAGGGACGTTCTTATTTTGCCATGATGTCTTATTTTGGTTTTGTATTGCATTCAAATTTATCTGCCCTTTACCTCAATAAAATTCCTTTCTTTGCTTTAAGGGTAAGTGTTAGCTGAACAGCAAGAGTTTTATAATTTAAAATATCTCAGCAAGGATTCCTTTGTAAACAGCCTTGGAGAACTCCTCTCCTCTCCCCTCTGGAGCAGGTTATGGCAGATGGCACCTTTCCCTGGAGAGGTGGCTGAGGAAGGGGCTGCTGCCTACATCTGCTCTGTCTGCAGCCGAGGAAGGGGGTCTCCATGTTCTCTGAGCAGCCTCAAAAGTGCCATTTCCTTACCCAGAATATGTTGAGAGCAGTGCAAATGTCTAATGCCTTCTGGGGACAATTCCCAAAGGGGGGTCTGGCGCTTGTCCTGGAGGTGTGATGGGTTTTGCCCTCAGCACAGCTTCTGCCTTGCTGTGGCTCCTGGGGCTGCCAACAGAAAGGGTTCCTGGTACCCCCCCTGCATCGCTGGCAGCGGTCCCTAACCTAGAAGTATTTTCTGCAAAAACAGGCTTGCCATTGTTCTCAGTAAAAGTTTTTTTTGTCTCATGCTGTAGTGCCAGGAGACAGATGTTTCTTTAAAGCAGTGGTCTCCAAACATTTTTGATCACACACCCCATCAGTAAAAAATTTTTGAGCACGCACCCTCAATATCTGTATATTTAATTCTTTATAAATTACATAAATGTACTACTGTACTAATATAGTATGAGCATTATAAAACACACACAAAAAAATAAAAAAGGATGAGATAAAGGTGAAATAAATATTTTAAAAAATTTTTTTCCCTTCCCTTCCCTTCCCTTCCCTTCCCTTCCCTTCCCTTCCCTTCCCAGACCACTGCTTTAGAGCATGCATGGTTTTTGTCTTGTGTAACTTCTTGCATGAATCTTATTATATGTCTTGGTAGCTGGCAAGGATCTATTCATAGGCACAGTTTTGAACTAGAATGCCACTTTGCATCGTTGTATTTCTAAATGTATGAGTCAATGTTTTCAGTCTGCTCTCCAACCCAGTATCTGTATAGCTAACCTGATCACTGCTGAGTAGATTTGTTTCAGGGAATAATTTATTTGTGAAAATAATTTCTTTTCTGGGGGAAAAGTGGAAGGAGAGGGAGGGATCAAACTATCTGAACATTCAATTGAATTTAGCAAATAAAGTTTGTTTTCCTTCCCCTTCCCCCAAGGAATAGAAAAAAAATCAGAAACAATTTGAAAAAATGTTTAGGCTTTTCCAAGTGAAAAAAAAGTTTGCTTTTTAGAACTGCCCAAGAGTAAATGAGGGGAAGGTAAAAAGGTTTTTAAAAAATTCTAACAAAAGGAAATATTTAATCCTTATTCAAGAACAAACCCTTGGTGAACTGAAAATATGTGTAATGTGTTAGGTTTTGCTTTATGCTGGGGGAGGGGAGAACACTGAGATGGCTTATGGGATTTTTTTGTTTCTTTTTTTCTATGAAAACTGCTAAAGCTTTTGCATAAAACCAGCTTAGCTTGAATCTGAAATGATCTGAAATGCTGCCTGCATTCTTTGTGAGTGGGGAGTATTCATAAAGCTCACCAGCCTCAGAAAGGTTTCGCTCAGCCCCCTTCCGAAAGGTTCTCGGCTCTAGTGACAGGCTTAATTGTCACTTATTTTGTTCTCTGCCCTTGTCATGCCTTGTGTCAGCCCACAGACACGGTGTCATGGGCATAATCAGATTCCCAGTGCTGCTTTACATCAAAAGACAGTAGAGAAGCAACGCCCCCGGCAGCAATACCGTTGTCTGCACAGGTAGGCTGCTTCTTGCAGGACACTTCTGCAAAATCTGTCCGTCCCTTCAACTGTCCCCCGCAGCACATGGCCCTACATACCCAGCGGCACAGTGTCATAGTCTGGAGGTCAATGGAGAGGCAGGGACTTCCAGCAGGCATGGCACGGTACTTGAGCCGTGACTGCCGAATGTCCAACTCCACTGTTGTGTCACCTCTCAGTGAAACGACAATCGGTATGGTATTTATAGAGGGCCTGATGCTGAGTCAAGAGCAGGTCTTTCACCAGCTTCAGGGCTCCTATGTTGCTCTAAAACAGTCCTCTTTAGCACGGGAGGTGAGTTATGGGAGGCTGTGTGCTGATTCCCTTGTGTGCTACTCTGCTTGCTTTTTCTGTGTGGGATAGTGCTTCTGTGTCATGGCTGATGGGCTGGTGATCACAGCAAAACCGGACTGTTGGAAATATCTGGCACAGCTCTTTCCAAAGTTGCCTCATTTGTATCTTTCAAGTCCGTGATTTGCCATCTTTCTGTGGATCTGCTCTCCTTTGTAAGTGGGGAATGACCCATCTCCTCTTCCGAAGCTATCTGAGCAGACCAGCAGCACCTGGGGTATGTTCAGGGCAGCCACAACAGTGTGCAGGAGCTGACCAGAAGGCACTGCTGCCTTCTGCCTCTTCACTTCTTGCCACTGGCTCGGTGTTACCCCTGGGGCTCGGTACTGGCAACGTTTGGGGTTTAGACCCCCTTGCTGCCTCCTCTTGTCCTGCAAGTGTCCTCCCGTCAGCACTGGCTTCAGAAAGGGCCAAAGGCAGCGACCGCCAGGCGGGACCCAAACGTCCCTGCCGTCAGCCTTGCCTCTGCTTTGCCTCCGGTGTCCGCAGGCTGCTGCCTTGGCAGGTGTTCTGGGGACAGCAGTAGTCTTCAGCAGCGCTCTGTGCCTCCGTCTTCCAGCAGCAGCAACTGGCGCGTCAGTGTTCTCTTTTGTGCCCCTTCCAGCTCCCACCTTTCCCGTGGCAGCTCAGCTGCCCTGTGGCTCAGCTGGGAAGGCAATGGGAGCTCTGCCTGTTCTGCCAGCCAGCCGTGGGCTGCCTCTGCCCCGTCCCCAGTGCTGCAGCTCATGGAGAGACAGGACCACGTCTGCCCAAAGCACTCCCACAGGCACAGCTCCAGAGAGCGCCCGCCGCGAGGAGGGACTCTGCAGAGCAACGCGGAGTGAAACACCAGTCGTTTATTCGAGTGTAGGCTCAGATCACCGGTTTTTATTAATCACAGTAGTGATATTAATACCTGACAAATCTTCTGTGAAGCAGGAAAAGAGATTGTCTTGGGGGTTTGTAGTAAGCATTACCAGTAAAGGTTAATGTTTCTTGGGTGCTTTTGGCCATGCACACAGGCATTGATGTGCTGATGTCTTCGTTGTAACAGGGACAAATGGGGCGTGTGTCTGCTGTGCCGGGTTTGCTCTGGTCTCCCCCAGATCCCACAGGTAACTCCGTGAAGATGCAAGGAGATGGACTTGATCTGTGGTTAAATCAAGAGCTCTGCTGCTGCCTCCTTGGCCTGTGGTTGGTTCGCTTTTGGCATAGCTGAATCTAGCTTCTTTAGAAAATGTCCTGGCCTAA
Organism: Sula dactylatra; assembly: GCA_013389905.1. NCBI lineage: Eukaryota > Metazoa > Chordata > Aves > Suliformes > Sulidae > Sula > Sula dactylatra. The sequence goes on along the minus strand of WEKW01016642.1, from coordinate 42,716 downwards.
GTGAAACTGCTGCTGGAGGGGTCTGGGAGCTCTCATAAAGCCAGGTCCCTCAGCCTTAACTCAGGTGAGATGAATATGGAACAGCAGGGGTGAAGATGAGGAGGGAGAGCAGGATCACCTTAAAAACTTGTCTGCTTCCAGACTGAGGTATGACAGTTCTGAGAGCCACAGCTGTAAAGTGCTGGAAAGCTTAGAGGCCGACAGCAATTTCTCTACAGGGGAAAGGTCATGTTGCTTCTGTGCCTTCCCNAGTTTATCTGTAGCTCTTAATTTCTTGTCACCTCAGTGTCTTGAACTATTTATGACTTTTCCATGATCTCTTCTCTCTTCTGTAACTGTATTACCTGGGAAGATCAGCAGTGTTGCACCAGCAACCAAGCTGGCTGATAATGATATTTGTTGACTATTTGCTTAACCTGCACTGAAGAGCTGAGGCTGAAACACTGCCTAGAAAAACAAAAAAGAAATGGAAAACAAAAAAGAAATTATATATGCGATGGCACTTGAAGGCCTCAGTCGTAGCACCATATAAGACAATCTGGCCTGTGGTCTTTGAGTTAAATGGAGATGAATTTGGCCTCTGGCTGTAGAGGCTGCTATTTGATGCTTGTGCCTTGACTTTTATGAGCATTTGGAAAGTGCTTGACATCACACGAGTGGAGCACATCGTGTGTGGGAAAGATCTCAGTGAGGTAAACTGTCCGGAGCGATGCTGGTGCTGCTTCATGAAGAGATGTTTCTCTGCATATAAAGGCCTCTGCTCATTTTACTAACAGCAACAGTATGTAAATGTAACGACCAAGTGATATTTTGAGACAGTAGCTCTTCCAATTACAGCCTGATGGCATTCATCGGGGACTGCTCTGCATTTTAACTGAGAAAGTGACAGTCACTTAAACCAGGAAATATTGTTGTACTTGACCTTCAATATTAATCTGGCACACAGAGCTATGGCAATGTTAGCCAAGTGGTGGACGGTCTCAGAGAAAGCAATGCTTATAATGCAGCGTATCCATATATCCACCATCATATTAGAATCATTGAATACAAAATAGCAGATTTTGAGAATATAAAATAAATGAACTGGATAAAGGCTTCTGCCAAATCACATTAGGGGACATATCTGTGAAGGATACGATGCTCAAATTATTTTGCTAACAGTCACATTATTGCTCCAAATACATTTTTTCCCTCAAAGTAGAAACCAGGGGGTCAGAGAAGAAAGCTGTAGTGCCTCCAGTTAAATTTCCAGATGAATTTGGGTCATTTCCAATCCCTTGCTTTACCAGGACTTTTCGAAACACCCCACAGCAGTGGGGGAGAGCACGGTGCTTCAGCATGCAGCTCTGCGCTCGCTCCTGGCTGGCATCAGTCGACCTGGATGATGTTTTCAGTGGAGATGGGGATCTCCCTGTGTGTCAAGATCTGCCGGGACTCGGTCTTGCTGCCGACCCCAGTGACTGCACTGACGGGCAGGTTGCAGCCACCTGCATCAAGGCTGCGCAGGGCTGCCCTGCTCAGCCGCGGTCCTTGGTGCCGTGGAGGGCATCGCCCGAGCCCCCGCTGGGCAGGGCCTTGCCCAGGTGCACCCGCAGCCTGCCTGGGGGTCTGCTGCCGGACAGCGTCCTCTGCCCTCCGAGCCGCAGGGGCGCAGGCAGCCCCGGCAAAGCGCCGGCTAGGACGTCGCACGGTGGCATTTCGCCCATCAGCGAATGTGAGGTCTGCGCTTGGTCCCTGCGTGGCTTGCTGGAGGGCTTGCCACGGCCTGGCGTCTTCTGCAGTGCAGGGCTGTCCTGTGAGGACCAGGTCGCCCTGTCCTGTTGGCAGCCCGCGTGGTCCTCTCCTCGGTGTTTTACTGAGCCGTTCTGCAAGGTGTCTAACTGCGGTGTCCCCGGATGGACCATTTGGCCCCCAGGGAGGAAAGCTATCCTTTTTCTAGCTATGAAAGAACATTAAAACCAGTTTTTGTACAGTCACTGTTGAGGAGAAAATACAATTTTTTTTTTCAAAGGGAAGAAGTGCTTAGGGAAGAGGTGAGAAGTACTCCTTCTTTCGTGCTCCTTCTGCACTCACCTCTGGCTACAGAATCCCGTTTGTGTGCAAAGCCCAGGGATGTAGGTCGGCTATGCTTGTGCCTGCTATGTTTGCCATGTTCTGTACTTATTCCTCTTTTCACTCCATTACCAACCCTTCGTCCTTCCGGGAGCCTAGACAGATAACCTTTTAGTAATAATCTGAAATTCAAATACAAAGAATTGACTCCTGAACTGCCCTAATATTTGAGAAAGGTTTTAAAATAAAATAGTTTTTTCTGTGTTCCATTATTGGCCTGGCAGCTGCGTATGTATGCTGGGTGTACTGAGAAAGGTAATATTAACAGAATGAAAAGGTCAGAGTTATATAAAAATCCTTTTAAAACTAAATAGGCCTGCTGTACTGAATTCCCCACAGATACACAGAGGTTAAGAACTGAGAACATTTGGGACTTTGGGAGGTCAAGTTGTGCATCTGTAAATGCCCTCCAGAAATAAAAAACCCAGACAAGTCTACAAGTACAGTGATTGTGGTCAGCCAGATTCAACTTCTGCTGTACCTAACTCCGCAAGAAGGCCAGCTGGCCAAGGCAGGGCTAAATACGTCCCTGAGCAAGTCAAGACCAGCCCCATGAATACCAGGGGTACCATGGAGGCAAGTACCAGGGGGCGCAGTGCAGGGGTGGGCAATACATACATGCGTCGTGCCCAATAACCCCATAAACAAAGGAGGCAGATATACATAGGAGCCGTTAAAGGGGGCATGCACAGGACAACACATATGCATTCATTTAATTAGGCATATTTCTAGCTGAGTTTAGAAGTACAGCAAGGTGTATAGCCCCCCTGTGTACTCTTATCCTGGGGGCGGGAAGGATTGGGGCTGCAGACACCCCTGTGGCATGCTAGAGTGAGACAGTGGATGCCACGCTGAGAACCCATACTGCATGGGAGAGCCACAAACGTGACTGGCGAGGGTCTGGCATTGCACCACAAGCACGGCTGTGGGGTTGAGAGTGGACAAACAGCCCAGGAGTTCAGGGGCAGGCACCTCCTGGATGCTGGGTCAGGACCAATGGGGCTGCAGGCCCCCTTCCCACGAGGCTGTCATGATGGGAAGATGACTTGTGGATCTCGGCTTGCAAGAAAAAGCTGCAACTTGGATAACAAAGAATCTAAAGCCATCCTGCCTAGATCAGACCAAAGGTTTGTCTGTTTCAAGCCCCATCTCTGCCAAAGCCAAAACCACTGGGTGCCTGAAAGGAGCTGTAAGAACAGGGAGTTCCCAAGCCAGAGGAGCTGGTTTTGTCTTTAAAGAGCCCCGAGTGGATCTTTCTTCCACGAATTTGTATAATCACTTTTTGATTCATGTAGCCTTTAGAATCTGTAACATCCTGTGGCAGAGAGTTCCCCATCTTAAGTACATGTTCGATGAAGAAGCACTTCTGAACTCTCCATCGCCTGTGGATGCCCCCATTTCTCACGCAGGAAGCAGTCACTCCCTGTTCATCATCATCATGGCTTTAGCTCTGGCATATCTGCTTGGGCCATCCCTTACTCAGGCTGATGAGCCATACCCTGCTTTGGCAGTCCCCATGCAGAAGTCCTTCCAGTATCTGTCCTTCCATGTGCCTATCCCAGGTCTGCTCTGTCTTTTGAGGTGCTGGTGCGGAATTCAAGCTGCATAAGGTATACCCTATGCAGGTGTTCATGGATTTATTTAGTGGTATAACTGTGTTTTCTATTTGTTTTTGTATTCCTGTGTTACTAATCCATTTGCTTTTTTAATCACTACTGTGGGCCAGGCTGACAACTTCATAGCACTAGCAAATGCCACTCTAAGTCTTCTTTCCTGATTAGCAATGGCTGGTCCAGGGTCTGTCATTTGGTATGTAAACTCAGTCCTGTTTGTTCACTTCTGAATCACGTTGCATTTTTCCACATTGACTCTCCTCTGCCATTTTTTTCACGTTTTTCAGTACTGCAATATCCTTTTGCAGTGCTTTGCAATAATTTTTCATTTTTACTACCCTGCATAGATTAGTGTCATTGGCAACCTTGTGACTTGTGACTCCCTTTTTCAGGCTGTTTATGAACTGCACAGCCCTCAACCCAGACACCTCTGGGGATTAATTCAAGACTACCCTCCACTGAATAAAGGTATAATCAGTTCAAGATGTATGCATACACACCACTTGTCACTGAAGCGCTTTGCTCTCTTCTTCTTGTATTCTTATGACTAGAATCATAGAATCATAGAATGTCCTGAGTTGGAAGGGACCCGCAAGGACCATCGAGCCCAGCTCCTGTCCCTGCACGGGACAACCCCAAATTCACACCATGGCTCCGAGGGCCTTGGCCAAGCGCTTCTTGCCTATCGCCAGCCTCGGCACCGTGATGCCTCCCTGGGGAGCCTGTTCCAGGGCTCCACCGCCCTCTGGGGGAAGAACCTTCTCCTAATACCCAACCTAACCTCCCCTGGCACATCCTCCTGCCGTGCCCTCGGGTCCTGTCCTTGGTCACCAGAGAGAAGAGATCAGCCCTGCCCCTCCTCCTCCTCCCTTGGGAGGAAGCTGCAGAGCGCCATGAGCTCTGCCCTCAGCCTCCTCTTCTCCCGGCTGGACAAACCCAGTGACTTCAGCCGCTCCTCGTACAGCTTCCCCTCTAAACCCTTCCCCACCTTCGTGGCCCTCCTCTGGACACTCTCCAGTACCTTTATCCCCTCGATGTCCTGCGGTGCCCAAACCTGCCCCCAGCGCTCGAGGTGAGGCCGCCCCAGCGCAGAGCGGGACCATCCCCTCCCTGGGCCGGCTGCGACGCAGCGCTCGATGCACCCCAGGGCACGGCCGGCCCTTTGGCTGCCAGGGCACGCTGTGGGCTCGGGTTCAACTCGCTGTGGACCAGAACCCCCAGGTCCCTCTCTGCGGAGCTGCTCTCCAGCCTCTCGCTCCCCGGGCTGTCTGTCCAGCCAGGGCTGCCGTGCCCCAGGGGCAAAACCCGGCCCTTGCCCTTGTTCAACTCCATACGGGCGGTGATTGCCCAGCTCTCCGGTCTGTCCAGATCTCTCTGCGGGGCCTCTCTGCCCTCAACAGCTCCTCCCAGTTTTGTGTCATCAGCAAACTGAATCAGTATTCCTTCCAGTCCTGCATCCAAGTCATTTATGAAGACATTAAAGAGGACTGGCCCTAAGATGGATCCCTGTAGAACCCCACTAGTGACTGCCCGCCAGCCCGATGTAACCCCATTTACTGTAAGCGTTTGAGCCCGACCCGTCAGCCTATTGTTCACCCATTGCATTATGTGTTTATCCAGCTGTGTGCTGGACATTTTGTCCAGGAGGATATTGTGAGAGACAATATCGAAAGCTTTACTGAAATCCAAAAAAGATTACATCGGCAGGCTTCCCTTGGTCAACTAGGTGGGTAACCTTGTCATAGAAGGAAATTAAGTTTGCTAAGCAGGACTTTCCCCTGGTGAACCCGTGCTGGCTGGGACCAATGACTGCATTGTCTTTCAGGTGTTTTTCAATAACTCTCAGAATAATCATCTCCATAATTTTGCCAGGCACACAGGTGAGACTGACTGGGCCTATAGTTAGTGGGGTCATCCCTGTTGCCCTTCTTGAAGACAACGTTTGCCAGATTCCAGTCAACTGGGATGTCTCCAGATTCCCAAGAGCATTGAAAAATCATTGAGAGAGGTCTCACTATGACATCAGCCAGCTCTTTAAGTACCCTCGGATGAAGCTCATCAGGCCCCATTGACTTATAGGGATCCAGCTGGAGCAGCAAGTCCCAGACTAGTTCGGAGTTGATTGGGAGTTTATCATTCCCACAGTCATGGTTCTATAGCCAGGACCGCCAGAGCCCACCATCGGTGTTGAAGACCAAGGCGAAGAAAGCATTAAATGTCTCTACCTTGTCTATGTCCCTGTTTGTGAGGTGACCATTCTCACCAAGCAATGGGCCAACGTTATTTCTGGCTTGCCTTTTGCCATTAACGTATTTAAAAAAACCCTTCTTACTGTTCCTCACAGTAGTGGCCAGCTTCAAGTCTAATCGAGCTTTGGCCACACATATTTCCTCCCTGCAGTGGCAAACAGCATCCCTGTAGTGCTCCCATGTTGCCTGACCTTGCTTTCACTGGCCATATACTTTCTTTTTTCTCCTTATTTCTAGAAGAAGATCCCTGCTCAGCCAAGCCGGCTTTCTGCCTCGCCTGCTTGACTTCCTACACTTTGGAATTGTCTGCTCCTGCACTCTTAGGAGGTGGTACTTAAAAAGTGACTACTTATGACTTGAGTAAATTAAGTCTTATTTCAGCTGAACGACAAAGCAGTGCCAACAGCCCAACTAAACCTCATTTGAGACCCTGTAGCTAAATTACACTTTGTGACACTGTGTATGTGAGGGTTAAAAGCAGGTTTCCATCTGCATGGAAGTCAAAAGCCTCTGACCTTAGACTAGTTGGATTAAATTAGTAGACTAGTTGTCCCCCATGCAGTAACTGCTGCCAAACCTGATCTGTCTCAAGATTGCGTTATTCCAGGTTCTTACAATGTGAACAAACAAAGAAACCCTACAGGGCAGATATGAGGTCATCTGGTTTCTTGCACGGGTATTACTCTATCAAAATAAGAGATGGGGGTATACTTCCAAAATGTCTGTATTTGCTATAAATACATTTCTTACCCTTGCTGAATCCTTGATCTTCGTCATTTTCTGTGGCATTGAGTTCCACTGTTTAACTGTACGATAGAGTTAAAACCCATGTGTTTTATTAGTTTTGAACATTCTGCTCCTTATGGGGCACGGTTCCCCTTGTCACATTGTGATGACAATTCCTCTGCACTACCTGCCACACCTGTGCTTCAGCCTGGTCCTTCTTACTGCTCTCTCCTCTGAGCTGCAGCCTTCCCCATTGCTGTCCGTGGGCTGGTCCCTCTGGGTGCGGGCAGATGGCCTGGGCAAGCTGGGCAGCCGGAGAGAGAAACGGCCTGCCCGCACACATCATCCTGCTGTGCACCATCCCCACGCCACCGCATCCCCACGCCACGAGGCGCAGAGTCCCAGCGGTGGCCAGGGCTCGCACCAGCACGGCGCAGACCGTGGGGCCCGGGCACTTGTCTCTCGGCACGGGGAACCATCCCAGTGGCAGCCGGCTGCGCCTGCCACATGCAGCCTCTCTGCTAGGTCCCCTTGGCTCCACCCGTCTGAAGGCCCAGCAGTCGGGCTCAGCAGGAGAAGTGCGCTGTGCTCGCCTCTCCTCCGAGCCTCAGGGCCTGCCGTGCCGGCTTGCTTTTCCCATAGCAGAGTGTTTTGCTTCCTACGGGGTTGATGATTGCACGGAATGAAGCGGCTGTGGCTGACCCGGTGTCCCACTTCCCCTTGCTCATTGTTCCTTCCCGACGGTCTCAGTCTTTCTCAAGGGCATTTTTGTTGCTGGCAAATTGAACGTTTTGGAAAGTGTCTCACTGTAGCCCTGCGCACAATGTGAAGGGCCGGCTCCATGCTGCCTCGCTGGGCTATTGTAAACTCCTATGCTGTAATTTTCTGTTACTTTCCCACTGATAAGTGAGTGAGTGTCCCCGTGAAGATGCATTCAAAACTTTCCTGAGTGGTTTGTGGGGTTTTTTTTCCACACACACTACAGCCTCACTGACTTGTTTCTGTGCTGTTTCCCGAGGTCCTCATATATGCGTGGCCCTGAGGACAAGCCGAGCCGGGTGGTGTGGCAGCCGGGCACTGTCCTTGTGCCGCGCTGCGCCGGGGCGAGCCGTGCACCCACCCCGGCGTGGTGCCTGGCACCCGCCGCGCCACAGCCAGGCGTTACAAACCT
>WEKW01016642.1:0-34651 GCA_013389905.1 Sula dactylatra | reverse complement strand
GGCTGCGGGCGCCGCTTGGCGCCGCGGGACACGCTGGGTGCCCACGCTTCGGGCAGCCGAGCCTGAACAGCAGAGGTGCGGCTGGCCGTGGCGCCGAGGAGCGCAGCTCCAGTCAGACAGTCACTACGTTCCCAAACGGGTGGGTGCAGTCCTTGTCACGCAGTTTCTCTGTAGCTGGATACTTGGGAAGAGGTCTCAGCGAACTCCCTACCTCGCTGAAGGGCAGAAGGGATTGAATGGGAAGGCACACAACGGGAGGAGAGATACATATACACAGATCTATAGCTGTCAGGCACTGCCTCCACAAGGATCAGAAATCCCTGCCTTTGTACAGGGTGAAGAGAGTGAAGCAGCCACACGTTACCCGAGACCTGACACTAACGCTTTGTTTTGCCTGCCTAAATGCTCCCCGAAGCCTTAATTAGTATTTCTGTTCTAATCTGCCTGCTAGAGTTGATGTGCAATATGTTAAGTACCTCTGTGTTCAACCAAAAGAGTGGCTGCAAAACAGTGGAGGCTAAAGGATTCCTTTCCTACCTCACAGAGAGGTTTTATGAGGTTTAATCCATTATTGTTAAATCCTCAGAGGAAAGAAGGTATAGAAAAGAGAAGTATTAATGTCATCATTGTAATCGACTGTCAGTGTCACAACATTAATTAAAGCAAACAATTCAAAAGTCAGACCTCACATGAAAATATGTTTAAATATTTTCTTTATAGTTTACAAGAGCAAATAATTCCCCTAGGCACACAAACAGATTTTTGCCTTTTCACTGGTGTCTCATGTTGCTTTACAACGTGCTGTTCACCTCCTGGTCTTCAGGAAATCATCCTCCTGTTAGGAAGCCTGACAGACTCGCTCCACACACACAGCGCAGATCAGAGGGTGCCATGTCTTCCAGGGGTCCCTGGGGTATTTGCAATGGCAAAGAAAGTTTGGTGCCTTGAACATGCTTGGAATCGGGAGCCTCCCGACCGTGGGTGGCCACTGCATCAGTGTTGTCCTCCCCAGGTGTCCCAGCCCTATTTGCTCACTGCTCAGCCCTCTCTGGTTTCTGTGCCAGAACCTGGCTGCAGCTGGGACTGGTGGTTTGGGTTTGCTTGTTGCAGAGGACCAGGTATGATGAGCTGCCCTTGGTGGGGCTCCTGCTGCATGCTGTGAAGGAGATTTGCCTTCCTATCACTCCTGTCCTTCCTCCTATTCCCAGGTTTTGGGACCCTCTCCAGAGAACTCGCAATGTAGGGCTTGCTTCCTGCTCTTGAGGGGAACACCTTGAACTCACAGCGAACAGACACCGAGCTGAAGTTGCTTTAATTTAAACAGCAGCTGTGAATGTCATTGCCCAGGCTGTGAAGCCCTGGAAGCCAAACTGTGTTTTTAAGGTTATAGCTACTCCCTTTTCAGCCTGCACAACCAAACAGCCAGGACGGAAATGGAGGAGAGGCCACAGATTCATTTCTTTTCATTCCCTTTTCCATAGCTCCCCAGCAGCTCTCCTCGGGTTCCCAGTGTGCTGTAGCTGTGCCCAGCTGCTTGCTGCTGCTTGATTGGCATGCAAATGCACAGAAAACTTCTGCTACACTTCCCCTTCTCTGTGCCATCCTTGCTGGCTATATTGCACCATGTTGTCCCTTAAAATCCCTTCTGTTTGAAATACATCCCTTGCAGCAAGAANGGCTGCGGGCGCCGCTTGGCGCCGCGGGACACGCTGGGTGCCCACGCTTCGGGCAGCCGAGCCTGAACAGCAGAGGTGCGGCTGGCCGTGGCGCCGAGGAGCGCAGCTCCAGTCAGACAGTCACTACGTTCCCAAACGGGTGGGTGCAGTCCTTGTCACGCAGTTTCTCTGTAGCTGGATACTTGGGAAGAGGTCTCAGCGAACTCCCTACCTCGCTGAAGGGCAGAAGGGATTGAATGGGAAGGCACACAACGGGAGGAGAGATACATATACACAGATCTATAGCTGTCAGGCACTGCCTCCACAAGGATCAGAAATCCCTGCCTTTGTACAGGGTGAAGAGAGTGAAGCAGCCACACGTTACCCGAGACCTGACACTAACGCTTTGTTTTGCCTGCCTAAATGCTCCCCGAAGCCTTAATTAGTATTTCTGTTCTAATCTGCCTGCTAGAGTTGATGTGCAATATGTTAAGTACCTCTGTGTTCAACCAAAAGAGTGGCTGCAAAACAGTGGAGGCTAAAGGATTCCTTTCCTACCTCACAGAGAGGTTTTATGAGGTTTAATCCATTATTGTTAAATCCTCAGAGGAAAGAAGGTATAGAAAAGAGAAGTATTAATGTCATCATTGTAATCGACTGTCAGTGTCACAACATTAATTAAAGCAAACAATTCAAAAGTCAGACCTCACATGAAAATATGTTTAAATATTTTCTTTATAGTTTACAAGAGCAAATAATTCCCCTAGGCACACAAACAGATTTTTGCCTTTTCACTGGTGTCTCATGTTGCTTTACAACGTGCTGTTCACCTCCTGGTCTTCAGGAAATCATCCTCCTGTTAGGAAGCCTGACAGACTCGCTCCACACACACAGCGCAGATCAGAGGGTGCCATGTCTTCCAGGGGTCCCTGGGGTATTTGCAATGGCAAAGAAAGTTTGGTGCCTTGAACATGCTTGGAATCGGGAGCCTCCCGACCGTGGGTGGCCACTGCATCAGTGTTGTCCTCCCCAGGTGTCCCAGCCCTATTTGCTCACTGCTCAGCCCTCTCTGGTTTCTGTGCCAGAACCTGGCTGCAGCTGGGACTGGTGGTTTGGGTTTGCTTGTTGCAGAGGACCAGGTATGATGAGCTGCCCTTGGTGGGGCTCCTGCTGCATGCTGTGAAGGAGATTTGCCTTCCTATCACTCCTGTCCTTCCTCCTATTCCCAGGTTTTGGGACCCTCTCCAGAGAACTCGCAATGTAGGGCTTGCTTCCTGCTCTTGAGGGGAACACCTTGAACTCACAGCGAACAGACACCGAGCTGAAGTTGCTTTAATTTAAACAGCAGCTGTGAATGTCATTGCCCAGGCTGTGAAGCCCTGGAAGCCAAACTGTGTTTTTAAGGTTATAGCTACTCCCTTTTCAGCCTGCACAACCAAACAGCCAGGACGGAAATGGAGGAGAGGCCACAGATTCATTTCTTTTCATTCCCTTTTCCATAGCTCCCCAGCAGCTCTCCTCGGGTTCCCAGTGTGCTGTAGCTGTGCCCAGCTGCTTGCTGCTGCTTGATTGGCATGCAAATGCACAGAAAACTTCTGCTACACTTCCCCTTCTCTGTGCCATCCTTGCTGGCTATATTGCACCATGTTGTCCCTTAAAATCCCTTCTGTTTGAAATACATCCCTTGCAGCAAGAATGGTGGCATTACCCCCTGCTCAGCAGTGAGACTCTGCTCAGCCTCTCCTCCAGCAGAGGAAGCGAAACCTTCGCTGAACCAGCAGCTGGATACAGAGAGCAGGTGACTAGCCGCCCGCCGAGTCAGTAAAAAATCAGTTCATTAATAAAGCACTACGCTTCCAACGTGCCTGTCCTGTATTTGGGGCCTCTACTCGCCTTTGCTTTTCCATCTGATAAGGATGTGTGTCCCCTGAGAGCTGGATGGGCAGGGAGATGGGACCAGCACACTTAGGACCATGACAAACTGACACTGAGGGGTTTTGAGCTGCAAAGCAGCCACGATTTCTGAAGGGGTCAGCCAAATAAAATGTGAAACTTTCTTTTCCCAAAATCAACTAACACAGCAATAAACAAACAGGTTGGCCACTACCAGGAAACGTCTGCTTGGACGAGACCAACTTCCAAGCAGAAGAATCTCAAAAGTGAACCAGCAGAAGCATCACTCCTGGACTAATGCTTGGACACTGGAAATCCGCCCTGGAAAGAGAGAGAGGTGCTCAACAGGCCTTTTTCATTATTAGTATCTAGGAATCTTGAATTACTCCGAAGATACAGAAGGAAAATCCCCAATGTCTGGAAGAGATCAAGGACTAGGCAAGAAATACTAGGTGAGAAACATTAAATTAATTGTCCCACTAAATACCTTTTTTTTTTTTCCCCAGGTCTGGTATTCGTAAAAAGCCATGGTCCACAGAAGAGCTCCTCCCCCCTTCACCTAGCTGAGTGGATTTCTGCCTGTCTAAAGGAGCCATTTACCTGGAGGAACAGTTACGCTTTCCTGCCATACCAAAGCGTGTACAAACTCTGACACAGAAATGTGTCGAGATTACGGGGCAGTTCAAGACCCACTATCCCTTAAACCTTTCAAGAGATGACTAGAAGGAGAGTTAAATCAATCTTCCAATTAAAACTGAATAGAGCCTACAGCCAAGTAGCTTGAGCTCCACTCCATGGCCGTGGCAAAATGAACTCCCGTGCGGACACGAAGTGCCAGTTGCGGGGGCAAAGGCCGTGTGGGACCTTGCACTGCACACATCTGACCTGGACAGTGGGCTGTGACCACGGAATGATTTCACATTGTGCCCAACAGCTTTCGGATGACTTGTCAGTAACTTTTAGCTTTTTGCCTCTTGGCAGCACCAAGGACGTAAGATACTGGTTCACAGCATCCCTTGCAGGTGCAAGACAGTGAAAAGGGAAAATAAACAAAGTATTAATAATGGCTGTGAAAATTTAACTTTTATTATCTGTTCACTGTATACAAAACACCATTCTGCATAGTGATAACTCATTTGTTGTACAGTTGACAGTGCACATCAACAAACAAGTGTTAAAGAGGTATACACTTAATGGAAAGGGCAGTGATGGCCAGTGTACATCACACACTAAGATCCTGCGACGCCAGCTGTATGTTTCAGGATGGAGAAGTACCTCATAACCACTCAATATGTGAGTAATATAAATGGGATAACAAGCATTTACCAATGAACCAAATTAAGAATGAGGACGAAGAGAGAAAGCAGAACTAATGTATCCGATACACAGTTTCCAGAGTGATTAAAAAGTTTTACAGAGGTGGCTGAGAAGGATCCATATTTTTTCAAACACTTCCATTTTTAAAACTGTTAAAATTTAATGATAAATAACAGAATCTCACAAATCTTCAGGGGCAAAATGCTCCACATTTATTTACATATGAAATGTGTTTAATACAATTGTAATGGACATAGTGTATAGTAACATCTGACAGCAGCAAGACTTTTAAGGAATCAAACAATTACTACTGTATATCATGCAGCTATCTATATATACACAATTTGTTTTAAAAAAAAGTACAAAATTTTTGTTTTAGGGATACATACAAGGTATAAAATGCAAAAACAAACTAAAAATATAACTCTCACAGAGAACTATATATGAAAGGGACAGTATGGTACCTTTTTGTACTTTGTGAAAGCATAACTAGTGATATTAGATACATGTTTGAAATGGCTGAACTAGATTCATACGGTCTGTGCTAAAGCTAAAAGCCCCAATTATACTTACATAGGCTGGTGTGTTAGCTCCTTGACAGTTGTGGTTGTATGTAACACTGAGCACCAGAACATTTGGCATTGGCGTACAGAGCTGGGAAATACCAACCCCTGTAGCAAGGGTTAACTATTTTCTTTCAATAACCAAAAATAAAGGAAAATACATAATGCTGTGTACTTGCTTCTATATATTGTGTAATAAATTACATGACAAAAAACATCATCATTATAAACCTATTCCTCTAATTACATCTTATTTGTTAAATCCAGAGCAACCCAGCCCTTTTGTAACAATTTGAGCTTTGATCACAAGCACCTGATGGCCTAAAAAAATCACTTCATGATATATAGAGTTGTGCAATTATACTTTTCAAAAGTACTTTATCATTCTAGGGGGTCTGCACCTGTTCCGGNCTTTTTTTTTTTTTTTTTTTTTTGTTTATATATATTTTTAAGAGAAAGTTTAAAAGCTTCCATAGACATTTAGAAGCACAAGTTCTTAGAATTTAAAATCTCCCCTTAGTTTGCTTCCCCTCCATACTCCCCTCCAAGCACACTGCCTTCCGATGCACTTCCATTAGCTAAACTTTCTTTCACAAGCATTCAAATAAGAAACGGTTTAAGAGAACCTAAGGAACTGCCCCAGCATTCAGAACTCTGTTTTAAAGAAACTTACTAGAAAAAAACAGAAACAAAACAGAAAAACCCAAATTTTCCACTAGATACCAATACAAACACATAACAAAGAGTATAAAAGTTATTAGTTTAAATATATACAAACTCTTTTAAACTCAAATACTGCTTCAATGGTTTTGAGGGTATAGACAATGAGGTGAAGGGGACACTTTTATGCAGAATATATTGCAACAGCCTGAACAGTACTGTTAACACTATTACACCTCGAACTTTCTGTAGCAAAAATGTCATTAGTATTCCAATGTGGAGAGAGATTTCTGCGTCCCAAATAATCTGATCACTTTTCAGCTGAACTCATTCTTTTTGACTTAATGAAGGCCATGCCGTGTGTTCTCATGTGAGTGTTTAAGGCCGCTTCAGTTTCAAAAGTCTTTGCGCACACTTTGCATCTTCTGTCTGATGCTGTACTGTCAGATGATTCATCCTCATGATTGGGTTTATTTTCTTGCTGATTATCCTCCCCAGACCCATTTTGTTTTGATACTGGCTGAGGCTCCTTCAGCTTATGTACAATGAAGAGATGTCTGGAGAGGGACACGTGAGATGTGTAGCAGAGTCCACATTCCCTGCACTGGTATGAAGAGCCATCAGATTTATGCTGAGGAATATGTTCATGAAACTGGAGAAGATTTTCTGTTGTAAAGCCACAAACAGCACACTTGTGAACTTTAAAAACATTTATCTTTAGCTTCTTCAATGGCTGAGTGATTGCACCTCGTGGAGGCCTGAATTCCAGTACAGGTTCTTCCAATTTACGCTTTGGACTAGGAACCTAAACAAAAAAGCCATAAATGTAAGGATAAGCACACAGTTCTTTTCATAACTATTTGTGACTTGCAAACTTTCCCTTGGTAGATTCCAGTACAACTTTGATAAATACAATATTTGAAATAATACAAGCAAATATATGTTGTGGGTTTTTTACCATAAATTGCACATAAGATTTGTTTTGTCAGCTCTGATGGAGCTACGGTATCTAATACATTGTATAAACTTGAATAAATATTAGCCAGTGTAAGTGCATCCAAATCCACACACCAATGAGACTTCAATTGTGTACAGAATGTAGAATTATCAGCCTAAGAACTTTTCAGCACTACCTTCTGGAACTCCATTTTAATTACTTAATACTATTTCATGCCAGAAATTTGACCTGACAGATTATCTCCTGATTGTTAGTAACCAAACTAACATACTGCCAAAGGATGAATCAACACGCACAATTTTTTAAACTAATTAAACATCATTTTTTATATTCTCCTTGATATTCTTCTGACATGAATACTCCTCAAGAATCCTTGGCATCCTATGTAGCTCAGATACGCTCCATGATGTCTATGAAGACGATGCATATAGCTGCCATATTTTCAACACTTAAATAAGACGACAGTTTGTTGGGCTGAAAGAGAGTCATGTAAGGGACTACAGTACATTTTAAAAAACAGGTATGTTTGTGTCTCTGCTGTCAGCTGTGGACATGCTGTCATAGGTGAAATCCTTTATCATGCAGAGCCCAGAACACTTCAAAACCATTGTTAAACTCTGCATGTAACAAGTGTTTGGACAGCACTGTCATCTTATTTTCGCTTTCCTCCTAACACTCATCATCAATAAAAGAATAGAATAGAATAGTTCAGCTGGAAAGGACCTACAACGATCACCTAGTCCACCTGTCTGACCACTTCAGGGCTGACTAAACGTTAGAGCATGTTATTAAGGGCACTGGAAATGCCTCTTAAACACTGCCAGGCTTGAGGCATCGACCACCTCTCCAGGAAGCCTGTTCCAGGGTTTGACCACCCTCTCGGTAAAGAAATGCTTCCTCATGTCGTCTGAACCTCCCCTGACACAGCTTTGAGCCATTCCCACAAGTCCTATCACTGGATTCCAGGAAGGAGAGCTCAGCACCTCCTCAGGAAGCAGCAGAGAGCCATGAGGTCGCCCCTCAGCATCCTTTACTCCAAACTAGACAAACCCAGAGTCCTCAGCCGCTCCTCACAGGACGTGCCTTCCAGCCCTGTCACCA
This sequence comes from Sula dactylatra, assembly GCA_013389905.1. Lineage (NCBI taxonomy): Eukaryota > Metazoa > Chordata > Aves > Suliformes > Sulidae > Sula > Sula dactylatra. The sequence continues at coordinate 26,504 of WEKW01016642.1, read as the reverse complement.
GCTTTGTTGCCCTCCTCTGGCCACAGACAAGTACCTCAACATCCTTCTTAAATGGTGGGGCCAAGAACTGCACACAGAACTCCAGGTGAGGTCGCACCAACCCCAAGTACAGCGGGAGATCCTGCTGTATTTCAATCATCAGATTGAAAACAGTTTCACTGTAAAATTTGTATCAAATAAGCTCAAGGCTGGGTATTTGGAAGGTGACATTGCTTCTACCTAACCTGTAGCTTTTCTACAGCTATGAGAGGACTTGGTTGCAGAAGATTTGAAAGGTGCTCTTGAAGCAAACCACTAAGGGGTAAATTATATTCTCCATCATTCAGTGATCAAATCAAACAGAAAGTCTTTCCAAAAACATGTTGTAGTTCAAGCATGACAGAATTTGTTGCAGGAACCTTTGAGACATTTTTTAGGCTCTGCCTCAGAGAAGATCAGACTTTCATGGGATGAAAATGCCTGCATCTATTTAAAGATCCTGAATGTATACCCAAAAAAAAAAAATCACTCTCAGTGACTGAATGAATCTTCTAAGTGATTACCTTTGTGTCTTCTTTTACTTCCCTTTCTTCCATATTGGTTGATTCAGTCATTTCTTTCACATCAGGGTCTTTAATGCCATGCATTAACTGAATATGTTTTTCCAACATCAACCGCTTGGTAAAAGTACGTCTTGAATCTGGGCAGTGCCTACATAAACACAAAGCAGACATGCACAGATTCAAATGTCATGTATAACAAAAGTTGTAGTATTCCGAAGAATATAAATAGGACTAGTTAAATAAATCCAGACTAGAGTACAATCTATTAAAGACAGTGACAATGTTTTTCCAATCAAGGAAGTACAGGTAAGCGTTATAAGAAAATGAGCGTAATTACAAAATAAAACTAGAAATGTTTGAGCAATTTATATTCAGAGGAAATGAGATGTTCTCTGAAGATAATATCCAAAATGGTACAAAGTGTGAGTCAGAATAAAACCTGGCAGCATCCAAGTCTTTTTCTTGGACCTCTGCTAACATCACTGAACTGTACAGTCTATTAGACACTTTCCCAAGTTCCCCTTAATTTGAATTCCACAGGAAAAGCAATCACCTTCCATGTAGGATGAATGCTAGCTCCAAATGACACTTAATACTGCATTCAAATCCAAATACTTTATCTCCTTGGAACTAGTAATTCCTTCTCAGTTCCCTTTCCAACCTCAAACTAACTAGCAGAACAAACTTGTCTTTCACAATCTGTGCTTTGTTCTCCCACACAGAACCAGCTGCATCACTTCTGAACCCCTCGTGCTTTTGTGAGGTGTATTTCTCCTGAACTCCAATGTTGGACCATATTGTACAGGTGTCTGGAGGAGGGATGGCCAAACAAGAACCGCAGGGGAGAAGTTAAACTGTAATACTGTCTTCCAAGTCTCTCTCTTAAGGTTTTAACTTTTAAAATGCTGTTTCATTTAACTTTATTTAAAAAAAAAAAGAAAAGAAAAAGTAAAAAAGACAGTACTGTAGGCATTCTGAAATGAAAACAGCACCACAGTAAGTCTTCTGCTCAAAGGGCATGCAAAAACCAGGCACTTGCTATTGTCATATACCAAGAGGAATAGTGTCTAGGCTAGCCAGCTCATGTAGGCTGAAGTACAAATTAAGGGTACACTAGAAACAATCTGATGCACGGGTTGCAGGGAGACAGGAGGTTATAAAGCGTTCCAACAAAGTGCTCTGCTATGCATGGCAGTCTGAAGCTCCCACACCACTGGGCCTTGTGGGCCTTGCGCTTTCCATAACAGAGCAGAGATCACACTGCGGCAGAGAAGGGACTGGTAAGATCTCAGCCACAGAGAACAGCTGCTGCTTGCAGCTTCCTTTTCAGACCTTCAAACTCGGTTCCACATACAAAACTACGAATGAAGAGATGGAACAGAAAGTTTGTTTTATATATCTTATCTGATTGACATAGATTTTTCTATTAAATTATGTATCGTCTCTCCAGCCACTTAAACATCGCTAAGGATTTTTAGACATTACACACTGTTTTATGTGTGAGAAAAATACTACAAATACTGGCTTTTGTAGACTAGAAGAGGGGGTTGCGTATTTGAGAGACTACTGAAAACCAAGTCCACCTCTGCAGAACTATCAGCCATGCAAACTCTCAGCTCAGTAAAGTTCCAGATTTACTTGCCAAAGCCCCTGAAAGAAAGCAGACTTCATGTACATGCATTCTCAGTAGCCTGCTATGTTTTATGCATGCAGGATAGCCTAAATAGATTGGCCTGTCTGTGTATATAAATACCTGAATCATTTGAATGAATGCGATACTGGCTTTTATATGATCAAGAAAAGAAATTCAACTAACAATGACTTTGCTGGTTTATATTTTGTTTCTAAATAAATAACAGTAGAACTTACGAGCATGTATAAACCTTCCTAATGCCTTTGTGCTTGATACGATTGTGACGACATAAACTATGGGATGAACTGAAAGATTTGTCACATTGTCGACAGGGATGTTTCTTCATTTGCTTTAAAAAAAGAAGAAAAATACATTAGTTAAAAAAGCTCAGTAAAAGTAGTGCATGTGTTGAACTTTTAATAATTGGAAAGAAACATCACTTACCAGTGTCTGGTGCTGCATCTTCAAGTACACACCACTCCTACAGCAACACTGCAGAAGTCAGAGGACTTGGACCTCTCTCAAAGCAGTGTAACCAGCATGAGTTACACACGCATCTATCACCAGTTGTAAACCAGTGTCACAGACTGTGGATGAAGTGAATTTCTTTCACCAAAGAAGCAAGGAAGATCAGTGGACTATTTCTGGATCAGTAAAGGCAGTACGGTGAGAGATTTGTTTTCACTATAAAGTAATCTTTCCCTTCCCATCACCAAACTATGTCTGCAGTTGCTGACTGAGACAGCTTATCAGTCTCCTACAAGGAGGGGTGAAGGACCATAAAAAGGACCAAAGCAAAATGTCATGGACACCGACACACTAACAGGGCTCAGAAAAGTTGTGAAGAAATGAGAGGTATGGTCCGATGCCAGCTTGAGGGACATCTGTTCGGGGAATTCTGTGGGTTTTACATTACAGGTGTATTACAGTGGAAAGAGAAAGAAAAGGATGGAGTGGTCTCCATCTATGTCATTCCAGCTGAACATGGCCACAGGAGGTCTAGTATCTGAAGAAATAACATCTCCAAAACTGTGAACTATACCAGCCCCAAGAATGAATGAATGACATGGTCCTGTCCCTTGAATTCCACCAGTCCTAGAACTCAGTTCAAAGGGCACACCTTATCAGCATGAGTAGCTGCAGTAAGGAAATTAAAATATTTCCAACCAGATTTCCTGATTGCTTTCACAGGTAACTAGATTGTTCAAGCTCCTATCTGTAATTTTTGCTGTTTTGGCAGTAACAAGGAAATCGAAACAACGTTTTGGAAATTAAATATGAACATTGACCAAACAAATCTAATTGAAGACCTTTCCAGATTACTTTTCCAGTTTATTTTTCAAAAATCCAGTCAGGGCCAGGATCCCACACTCATCATTCAGTATAATGATTCTTACCAGAATCAATGTGTCCTGGGAATGAAAAAGAAATGGATTTTATTGGACCCTCCCAAAAGAAATCTGGATCACATGGACCCAGATTTCAAGTGTTCCAGTCTGAGGGAGGGCTCATGCCTGCTAGCCAGGTACAACTGAAGGAATGGACAGTTTCGTACAATCAGTCAAGTACCTAGAAGGAAAATCACATTCCTTGGATTGCTTTTTTCCTGCTCTAGCAGTGATCATAGCTTTCCTTCATGGTGTCAATAACATTCTCTTTCCTGCATTTATTGGGAAACTGAAAAAGTGCAAGTAACATAATTTTGTTCTACTATTCCAGCTGAGGCCACTGAGCGGAAGACTTGGATCAATGCTTGAAATTGGACTCTTGACTCTTCTGGCAACTGCACCCAAGACCTGTCCCTGTGTTCCAAAGCACTCAATACCAAAGATTTTCTTCACAGAATAATGTAAAGGGTTTGACTCACTTATTCTTACTTTCTGAGGAAGTGACAAATTCCTAAACAATGAAGATGCACAATAATCCACATGGACATTTTAATATGACATGAGTCACTCTCTGGTGCCTAACATTAATCAATAACAATAATAATTATTATTCTTAATCCTAAATAATAACACGCTCAAGCCATACAGAAGTGCTTAAGGAACTGGAAAACACCCATCTTATATTTGTGCTCTGAGTGCTGAACTTTATGTTGGCGTTCATATCCTTGCTAATGGCTACATTGCTCCGGAACAGCTACAGACAAGCCAGTGGAGATCTGTGGAGGTGATGTCATTACTGAAAATTATCATTTACTGCAAAGTTTGGAGTGAACGGTGGAAGGTTTGTACACAGGAAAAAGTGATGTCTGGAATGTTTAAAGGAGTAAGAGCTGTTACAGTGAGATGAAAGACGTTTCGCTATCAAGACCAAAATCACACGGGGAAGGAAAGAAAAGCAGTTTTGAAAGGTTGTTCATGCAAATGTGAAGCAGCCCATTAGGAAACGTGATATGGTAATTTTATTGGGGATAGTCAACATAACGCTGTTAGAGACGCAGTACTGTTCAACCTAGACTTACTTTCCACATGTAAAGGCCAATTAAGATAAGAGGAAATCAACGTATTTTGCTCTTAAATTGTTAATGGTGAAAACCTGACAGTGTTTACATGCAGTGCATACTCATTAATGCTAATGCATTAATCAATACGTTTTGCAGTATGGTTTTGCAGTATGCTTACGACTGCAATGCTCTGGTAAGTATTTACAAAATAAAAGAAAATGTGAAGTCCTATTAGGGCTTCTATAAAGAAACAGTCCTGCACCATGCTGTACAAACGTACAAGCTCAACCAAGGCAGCCCATGTGTCTTTGCCAAGGCCACTGCACAGTGTAGATACATCAAGTCAGAAAAGCAGCAGGAGGACTGTGCTCAGAAGGACCCAGTCTGCCTCTGAGCACCAGGGGCGCTACTTGGGGTAACCATCCATGACACCACACTTGTTCTAAATTTGTTGGGAAAATTCCGGATAGAGACCCAAATAGGATTTTGGATGCATTAGTTTCTACAATGGCAGCCAAAACCAAAAGAACTAAAAAATTAGTTCTGTAACTAGGTGCAGCAGGACCTGTTGTACAGCATCTTGTCTTTACAGGAAGAAAGAAGATGTTCAATTAGATGCACAGCAAGTCAGAATTGGTAAAGCAATTCCTGCTTAGAAAACATCTGTCCTTTCACAGAAACACATACAAAAGTCCTAGGAAGCTCAGCGTATGTCTACTTGGCTGAGCGCAGACATACATGATCCAGTTTCAAGCCAGAAGTTGCACAGACTTGTTAGAACTACCCTTTGCCTGGGCTAACATTTATTTTTTTTTTTAAATCAGCACTTTTAAGATCAGGCAGAGAGCCACACCAAGGCGGCCACAAATTTTCCTACCCTACAGCTGGCTTACCTTCAACCAGCTCAAGAAGAGGACACAGAAAACGTGCATCTGTCTATCTGTCTGTGTAGACATTTCCCAATAAGGTCTGGAAACTCAAGAATCTGTCCAAAGAGGGTATGCATGGCAACACCTCTCCTATGAATATCTCTGAATAATCCAGCCTGGGATCAGCTAAGAAGGGTTTCAGCTCCAGACTTTCACTCTGATCCTGCAAAAGCAGTAACTACAAGTTTGAAACTAATTATCTTCAAATACCTTACATGACAATGGACTTTGTGAATAGCTCATGAATTGCCTAATTAAAGTTTTTAACAAACATTCTGCATAGATCATTTCAGAGCATTTAACCCACACCTATCATTCTGAAGAAAAACAGACTATAAATTAATTGCATTATTTATTAGACCCCTATCATGTACTTGGTCATCTTATGCTCATTTCTAGTTTCGCTACAATAAAATGTATCCATAAAAGTTTAGTTTTTTTAATATAGTCATTTTGAAAGCTAACAGTTACTGAACATTTCAAGAGGCCTGGAAGGAATGTAGCAATTGGTCTTTATCAACCATTTCTGAAAGACATGGAGTTGTAGCTCTATTAATTTGAAAATATATTTGCCTCCCATGTTATTCAAGGAACTGGTTGAATAGGGATAAAAAATAGCACATAAATGTAAGCAATGGAACAGCCTTCAGGCCAGTATTTGAGTGCAACAATTATCTCATAGTTCATAATAAGGGCTGTTCTTGAGGTAACATTGCACATTCTTATTAAACATCAGAGGTAGAAAGATACATATTTAAAGCTAGTATTTTACAGCACTATCAATGTGTTACTAACCTTATTTTACATGCCTTCTGCCACTTTGCTGTAGATGTGATCAGACTGGGTATCATTCTCTAGTTCACTCTGAAGTGACAGTTTCATAGGGGGTTGTGTTGTTTTGTTTTTAAGAATTGCATCAATGTAAAATGCGTCTGGTCTTAAACTTATTTCTGTTTGCTGGTAAAAGCACTGATGAGTTACTACGTGGACTAACAGGCAAAACAGAGTGGACCAACAGTTCATATGCTGCTAAAAAGACTGATTTTGACAGCAAATGAAACTATGATTATATGAGTGTTACAGGATCAGAAGCAAGAACTCAGTGCACAGGCATGCCACAGGGGCTCTAACACATTTTATGAAGTTTCTTTATAGACACTACCTAGCAGAAGTGGCAGGAATATAGCTAGTAGGCTTGAAACTGAAGCAATTAACAGTTCCTCGGTGACTTCAATAGACAGAAATGCAAACATGGTCTTTTAAAGCAACTGGAGAAATCAAATGGAGACCATGTGATCTCAGCTGTTTGTCTACTTTTCATGCCCCCAAGCTGTAAAAGGAGAACCAGGTAAAAGAAAATGTAGTTCTGTGAATCATAATCCTTTGGGTTTGTGTTTTTCACTCCAAGCGAGAGTGGTAATGTAGCTACAGGACTCTACAGCAGGAAGGCTGAAAGAATGGAGTGGGAGTTACTGAAGGCAAGACGAAACATGGAAATAGTGTCCTGTCAGTCAGGCTTGAGTGCTATTTGCTTGAAGTTGTCATAAGAAAATTAGAGATGACACTCAGTAGTCTGGCATTTTCAGCTTTTCCATAAAATGTTTATAAACAGGATAAAATAATTTGCACAACAGCTTTAGAGATAAGCACTGTAATTTGAAGGGACACAGAAACCTCTGGAAATGTGCTGTCATTTATTATAGCACATTAGCATCCTGAAAACTACAGATTTTCACTAAGGATGATTCTTCTCCACTTAGACAAAATAAGTCTGTTATCCCTTCCAGTTCTGCTCTTACATTAATTAGCACAGTACATTAGTTTAATTCCCTGCTTGCCAACTGAGAAAAGAATCAGACTGTTTTCACTAGCATGCAGCAAAGGACAGGACTGGATAGCAGACAACTGCTGTGTGTCAGCATCGGGCTGGAGCTTGCTACAGTCTGTCTCAAATGCAGCTAAGAAGGGTCCATCTGAGGATCAGTTTCACTATTGCCTACCTGCCAGTCTTTTTAGTTTAATTGGAAAAGCTACGGGATGCAGCAAGGACATCAAGCTGTCTTTCTGCTGACTTGAGAATACAGCATTCCCGTATTTCACTTTCAATCCATTTTAAGTAAGCTATCTCAAATCCAGCTGCTTTAAATACAAAATTCAACTTGTTCAACTCAGCTGACGTGTTGGCTGAACCCACAAGTGTGAGATGAGAGTAATGGCTCAACCTTAGAGTCAGTCTACCTTTAAAATAAAATGCTCTTTAGCACTCATTGGACCAATAGAGCAAGACTCCATTCCCTGAGCCTAACAGTTATGAATTTTCAAGAGAGGGAACTGAGAAGGCACAAAGGAAGAAATGAGAACCTGGATCAGATTAAATGACTTGGATGAAATACTGGAATATCTTTCACTCCTTCCATCTTGAAGAAATTTTGGTACTGGGTGAACAAGCCTACAGTTAAGTAAGACTGTGGATTTTCTCAGTAGAACCATGTAGAAAATGACAAACACTAAGCAGCCAGAGAGGGAAAGATGAAATAGATATAAGAACAAAGAATAATAACGATGGAACTTAAAGGAATTACTTGCAAAAACACAACTGAATTTGGAAAAAAATGACTTAATATTTCAAGTTTAATTCACTTTTTGGTAATTGAATATTATTCATTTACCTTTCCATGTTCTTTCCTCATGTGAGAGATGTAAACGTCTCTCTGAGTGAAGAGCCTATCGCACTCCCAACATGTCCAGCCAGGATTAGCGACTTTTTTAGGTTCTGCTTTCTTTATGGGAGAAGGAGATTTCTTCTCCAACTTTTCTGTTCCGTTGACAGATTTTGTGTCCTCTTTGTTGTGACTGGCTGAGTTCTGAGTTGTGGGTTTAGTACTGAGAGGCAGATTTATCCCCAGGTTTGGTGGCCCCTCAACACTTTTCAAAGTTCCATGCATAGACTATAATAAAAGAGAAAAAAAAGTACAAAACTAACATAGACATATACAGTTGTATTGACAAAATGCAAAGACCCTCTGAATCAAAAGTATTCATCTACTTCTTTGTCATACTATTATCAGATCACATTCTTACCTTAAAGAAACATGATTAAGTAAAGGCAAAGCCTAGCATAAAGAGGAACTAGCCAACAACACTAACAGACACCAGCTAAAGAGCAGTTTTCTTCAGTGGCTAGGTATTTTCACCAAAAAAAAAAAAAAAAAAAAAAAAAAAGAGAGACTTTGTAGGTTAAGTTTAAATTGCTGTTTAATAGGGAGGAAAAAATGGCTCAAGAAGTACTTTATGTTGAGTTTAATTTCTCGCTTTACTTACCTAACATATTAGTTGAGCATCCCCATTTCAAACTACGTGACTAGAGATTTCCAAGAAGGAAAGGTTTTTACTGACAAATTTTGACTGGGCACATTGGTAAATGAGAAAAGAAAACGCAACTCTGGAAAGATCTGGCAACTATATCGTCTAGGATATATTAATATTTTATGCTGAGGCTGAGTTAAGCCCTGTCTTACTTCATGCTCAGGTTACGAACACCCTAACTTAGGGCTACATTGCTAACAATCCTTAGAAGCAAAAGTGTGCAGGTCCCCAGGTCCAGGGGATAGCTAAGATGCTGTTCTCAAGCATCCTGCAGCTCTTAGGTAGTGACCCTTCCTCACTGATTTATTTCTAGACTTTAAGTACAATCAGTAAGAAGGGAAGAACTCTTGCACCTCCTCCTCCCTCAGTTTCTGGAGCCAGTGTCATATGCTGGTGTGATACCTGAGCCTAACAAAAAGATGACTAGTTCAGGAAGACCTGGGCTTCAGCTGTGTCTCTGAGTTTCCTCTATGAACATGGACACAACAGGAATCGGTCAGCAGTGTTCTGGGCCTACAAAGATGACTGCAGCTCAGACAACACACTGTTGAACAAGGGTCCACTACCAAGGTCTCTTTCGCATCTAAAGACTTGCCAGTGTTCTAATCATCTCATCTACTGACCTTTATTGTACCTCTCCTGGATGATATGTCTAGCCATCCCAACAGGTAACAGATTACCGACAGGTAATCTCCGAAACAAAAAACACTTCAATACGTTCTTGATTCTGAGAATATGAGAATACAAACCTGATACTCCAGTAAAATACTTCAGAGTATGAAGTTCTTTTGTAAATCCTGTAGCTTTTGGGACTACAAGCTGGCTCTACAGCAAATATCAACCTCATCTGTAGAACATGTTCTTCTATTTAACAACTTAAAGAAGAAAAGCCAGTAATTTCAAAAACTAAAATGTTATTAAAAAGCAAAGCACACAGGACTAACCGACGGGCTCTAAGAATAAACTGAAGTTGTGTAGTAAAGGAAGAGGTTGCCTTTAGTATTCCATTGAACCAGGACAAGAAGAAAGAAGCACAGGGTAGAGGGGAAGGAGGTTCCTATACATTCAGGCAACTGAAGATTGAGCTGTAGATTCCATGCCAGCTTAACTTGTCAGCATGTAAAACATTAGCACCTAACTTTCAAAATGTCTTTTAAATACAATCCTTGAAATTTAATTTTTTATTTGAAAATAAACGAAAAGCATTAAAGCATAACATGGAGTCACAGTGATCACAGCACATATCACCAGCAGAACTGGGAGTGTTACACCTCCAGTCCAGACCTTTATCACCTCTTCTCACTGGCTCTTAGAAATTTTCTTGTAGCTAGCCGTTATAGGAAAATGAGACATACTTTTTGCCAACAAGAAACATTCACATCTGCAGGAATTATTCTAGGTTATTTGTTGTAGTTTGAAATAACCTCCTTCTTTCTATCCCTTTCTGTTCTATTTTCAACCAGGTCCTCTCTGCCTTGATAGGTTATGTCTAGCCATACCAAACAATTACTTTTTGTGCAGCTGGACTGAGCTCTGCCCTTGTCTGGCACTTGTCCTCTCCCTGAGCCCTTTTCGGCTTTTGTCTATACCCTGTTACTGGTTTTTTCACTCCCCCTTAACTAAAGTCCAATTTATACTTTTCTGCTGCTGTCGCTACTACTATACACACTTCCTAAATGTAAAAGCACTAGCAATTCTGAATAACAGCTGTAATACTGCTACTGCACATGTATGTTCTAACCCTCTAATTTTATTCTCAAAAATGTCTGAATCATTTATAGTGAAACATGCTAAAAAAACCACTGGTTGAAATTACAAATACTGGCATGGAACACTAAAGCAAAAAGAGTTAAATAGTCCCCAAATCGTAAACAACTGAGAATAACTTTATAATGAGAGATGCTGAGCAACCCTAATCTATGTAAGAATAGCTTCTGGCCCTAACTACAGTCAGATCATGCAACTGAAGTAGTTGTTTTCAGGTCTTAAAGAAGTAGTTATGTACAAATATAACAATACTTTTACAATAATACCTGAGCCAAGGTAAACTAATTCCATAAATAAGACATACACCGCAATAGATGGAATTTGCCTATTTGGTTAAAAAAAGAAGAAATACAAGTAGATCAAAGGAAACAGAAAACAGGACTTTGCATTGCTGCACAAGAGGACCATTTAAGATACCTGGAATAAATGTAAGACAATTCTTATAGTATGAAATATTTCAGAAACAAAGAAAACATCCAGTCTTTCTATTTCTGAACGTCTTGCGTCAGCCCTTCCCTATCTCCTCCTCAAGTTTAAGATCGGCTTTAAGATCTTGTTTTCAACACAACTTCAGAGATTTCTGAGGTTACAAGTGCCATAATTTAGACTAAAATGCAAAATGCTCGTTTTAGCATAAAAGAAACATGTCTGGTTTTCCACTATTCTGTATACAAATTTTACTAACTCTTATGTGTCACTGCAAGAGAAACCCACTGAATTAAGTGCTACCATTCTGGATTGCAATACTTTGCAATGGTGTAAATAACTTCAGCTGTTACCAGGCACCAGATCATGTTAATAAGGCGTAAGAAATTTCAGCACTGCTAACAGATTTGGTATATATAAAACAAGGTAACACAGAATATTTAAAATACACAGCTAACAAATTATAGCCAGGGAACTGCTGATTCTTAATAACATGATTTGCAAGGATGACAGTAAATCTTCTTCAGTTACAAGGGTATTTATGAGAAAATCCACTTCAAGTTTTTTCAAAGTTTCATGTTCGTATGAAACACAAATAAGCTCTACATCTATTCAAGAAACATACTGGTTCCTACCGGTGAGTTCTGAACATCAAAGGTTTGATTTTACAATATACTCAGCATTCTTGACTCCTAACAATTGCATACTTAGGATACTGTAAATAAGGCTCAATACTTACAAGGACTGGACTAACTTAATTCACTATACCCATTATTATTTTGGTAAAATGACCTACTGAATGCAATGCACTGAGATATTCCTAGTATACCAAAATCAACATTCATATAGAAAAACCGAGTTAGTGGTTACATCACAAATACACTGAAGATGATACAAAATACAATATTTTAACATTTGAGAACATTATTCACAGATTATTCTTTTGGAATTATTAACATCTCTCTCAGCAGTCGTCTTGTTATTCTGTGCCTTTTTACAGTATTTTCTCACAGCATATATTGCATGACAAATGGTATCTAGGAACGAAACAAGAGAAGATGCCTACACACCTTGATATGATCCATCATAAGCTGTTTCTGTGCATATAGAAGAGAACAGTCTGGACACTTGAAAACAGACACCTTCTGGTTTTCAATGTGCTGATCAAAGTGGCGATAGAGCAAAGGTTGTAGAGTAAACACAGTGTCACACATAGAGCATTTATATATTATTCTAAAAACAGAAGTACAATAAACAATGTCAGTCATGTTGATGATCTATTAGCAAGAATCATGATGTTAACTTTTTTTCTCAGCAGAGATAAGATCTGACACGTTTAAGCAATCATTGCACACTGCCTGAAAAAAGTCAAAATTAAACTAATTCAAAACATCCTCCAATTTCAAAATATGGGAGCTGTACAAAACCAGAAAAATAGCAAAAAAAAAATCATTAAAAAGTGCAGACAAGAAGCCAGAAAACAACAGCATATGCCACTTACATATGTTAATACCAACATCTGCTTAGGATACTCTGAAAGTTAAATGTCTTCAGTTTCTGAACTCACATTATAACTGAAGGACAATATACCTGTTTCAGGTTGTAAAGGCAATATGTTTCAGGGGAGTGATTGATTTGATCATAATTGGTAATATACTTCAAGATAAATTATTTTTGGCAGTGTATGTGGCTTTGAACCTCCTGAACACCAAGCCTAGACTCTGCTAACGCTCGGAAGCTGAACCTTCACAGGATGGTATTTCCCTGTTTTGCAACTACATGCCTTTAAGAATCTGTCTATTGAAGCAATGTAGAGACACCACCAAAACCACAACTTCCTCTCAGAGCATATGTGACTTTTGAAATTAGCTACCTAAATCTTCCATTCTGATAGGCAATATTCTATTGCTATTTATGTTTCAGTAGCTGTGTAACTGGTGAAGCAATGCATTTATTAATATAATTTCAAAAGTGCTTTAGAAATAAATATACTGATTAACGAAGAACTAGGTAAAAGCATAGTCACTGAAAATGAATACGATAGCCAAAATTCTGTACCACCAAACCCTAAGAAAGTTACTAAACAATCTGAAAATAGTTGTATTTTAGGAGATCCTTGTCAAATGTCTGTCCAACAGACAAAAAACATACGAAGACCAGGAACATAATCCTCTGATCTAAATGCTGCAACTACATGACAATAGTTTGAAGCTTGTTTCATTTTGCTGATGATTTTATAATTAAAAGTATAGTTTAAATTGCATTCTACATAATTATTTACTTGATACTTTGCTTGTTGTTTCTGCTTATCTGCATGTTTGATTGTCTTAAGAATGATTTCCCTGGCAACTAAAGGTGAGTAAAAAGATTAGCCATTCAAACTGCAACCTTTTAATGTTGCTTATAAATAGTAAATAATTCTAGTCTTTCAGAAACACCACACTTTTTTTCTTTTAACTTGGAATATGAATGAAAAGAAATGACACGTGAAAGAAAAGTAACAAAGAAATTTGCCATAGATCATCAGATGAGAGAGAAATCTAATCCATTAGCCATCAGTAGTGGTAGTACTTCAGAGAAAGTTCAGCTAAAATAAAAGAAACCCAACAACAGGTCCTCAGTACAATGACAGGCACTTCCTCTGCAAAATCAGTCTTCCTAATCCCATCAATTAGAGGTTGATCTCTGACCTAAAGAATGACTTTTCATTTATAAAAAAGCCCCAACAAACCCTGCTTGCGACAATGCTGAATCTTCTCATTATCCACATAAATGTTCCAAGCCCTTTCTATATCCCTCTAAGCAATTATTATCAATAGTACATTGTTCAAGAGCTCTAAAGACCACTCTGCACTGTGTTTTGAGATGACAAGAACAGGGACATCTCTTCAATGTCCAAGCCATTCAGTGAGTCCAAATATTTGAAATCATGACAAATCGTACACTTAATCATATTAACTGTGAAAAATATTATTTTTGTGGTATATCAAGTGGTCCCAGTATTCACACAGCATCCTCTGCCGACCTACATACTATTGTACTGCTTTCCACGGTGAACCCTCTGCATGGGATGACATCCTCTGCACAGGCACAGCAGAACATACACCTGCTGGCTTCACCTAGTGAGCACGGAGTACTTAGAAAGGCGAGCCCCCTCCCCATCCTCTGACCCCCCACGTTACTGTCTGTAAAAGCTTCTTAAACATCATTCAAAACAAGTATTTTAGTTTGTCACATTATTACTGATCTATACCCCTTCAGAATCCTAACTTCTTGGACAATTCCCGTATGAAAAGTGTTACAGAGCTTGCCAGAAATAGGAAACGCTTCTTGATAATAATTGGTAAGAAAGAAAGCCCAGGTTCCTAAAATACAGTTTCGCTTCATGTACCTCACATCGATATAAACCCACGTATCTTACTAATACTTTTAACTGAGATCATAAGAGACAACTTCTGGGGAAAAAAGTCAATGGATCACCACCCCAGCAGGTCAGGGGAATTGAAAATTAACAGAAACAGAGAGAACGTGAACCTTTGAACCTTCTCCAGGCACAGTGCTATTACAGGCACACTCTGCGGGATGCACTGTTTAAGCTCTAAGAGTAGAAAGAGCCAAACGATTCACTATGCAAAGGATCACTTCTCTTGGCCACAGCACACAGAGCTACTGAGCACCTAAGCACGCTCCACCATCTCAGCAGAGCAGCTAGAGGTAATTAAAAGCAGTGGTTTTACCGTCAGCCCTCTTCACTCCACCCAAGGAAAACACCCAGAGCTTCCTCAGAAAAGTACTTGTTGCAGTGTAGTTAATCTGTAGTGAATCTGCTTGTAATGACACAAGCTAGAGAGCTGGTACTAACCACACACATTCCCTAATCCTGGGGTACCAAATATTTTTCTTCTGTCCCTTATGTCCTCTCTTTTATAACACTGTCTTACATCTCCATCAGCACCTGTCCAGAAGGCAGGAAGCATCAAGCCTGATTACTAAGCAAACAAACAAGCCAAGGCACAAGAGCATATCATAGCCTTGTCCCTGGCATGGTGATTTCCACCCTTCTGATTCATTGCTCACATACCACTGCTAACATCCAGAATCCCAGCATTTTGGTGCCTGTTGCCAAGTAGTCGATCCCGTGGCTAGGTGCTAAAGACAGAGGAGTAAAGTTACATTGTTCCAGATTACCAAGATGTAAATAAAGACTGGCAGAATTAAAAATAATTATCTGATTATTTCATGATGTATACTTCTATTAAAACCATATCTTGCAAATAAAATTAGATGCAAGAAATTAGAAAACCTACTTTATCATCTGTAGTAGAACTAGACAGTGATCTCACCTGGAATGATTTCAGGTCTGTAGTATATAAATTTATCATTGCCAGGTTACACAATTTAATCAAATAAACTATGATCTATTATATGCTTTGGATTCTTATTGTATCTAAAATAAGGAACAGAAGACTACAGAATCGCTGCAGTTGGAAGGGAGCTCTTGAGGCCATCTAGTCCAAGCCTTGCCCAAGCCAGGTCAGCCAGAGCAGGCTGCTCAGGACCACGTCCAGTTGGGTTTTGAATGTCTCCACAGACTGAGACTCCGCAGCCTCTGGTCAACCTCTTCCAATGTTTGACCACCCTCACAGTAAAAAAGTGACTTTTTGTGTTCAGGTGGAAATTCATGTGTTTCAGTTTGTGCCCATCGCCTCTTGTCCTGTCTCTGGGCTCCACGAAAAAGAGTGCAGCTCCCTCTTCTTCATGACTTCCCGTATGGTATTTACACATACCAGTAAAGTCCTCCTGAGCCTTCTCCTCTCCAGGCTGAACAGTCCCAGCTCCCTCAGCCTCTCCTCACATGAGAGATGCTCCAGTCCCTTATTCATTCTGGTGTCCCTTTGCTGGACTTGCTCCAGTATGTCCACGTCTCTCTCGCACTGGGGACCTAGCTCTGGGTCCAGTACTGCAGTGCTGCGCCAGAAGCACCGAGCAGAGAGGAAGGATCACCTCCCTCGACCTGCTGGCAATGCTCTTCCCAAGCCCTTAATGACCACATCTCTGGGTAATGCAGCACGCACGAGCACTGACCCGAGAAAGTGAATCTGCTACAAAAAAATCTGATGTCTTTCTGAATGTACCACATATAAAAATAATATCTCTCTAAAAACACTAGGAGCTGAATATATATATTCTCTATGTAAGCTAAAAGACTTCACCCTGTTTTCACAGAAGCACAAGAACTATCTGGTAGAGATCCAAATTTCAGACAGGTCTCTGGGAAAAGACTATACTCAGTTAAATTCATACAACATACCTAATAGTATGAGTTGTGACTATATCCACTTTGAATATTTCTTTCAGTCACGTTCAAAAGCATGATTTTCAATCCTAAACACATGCAACTGACTATGCTGGTTTGTTTTATAATTGAAGCATTCAGTATATAATAAGTAACAGCTTAAAACCCTACCCAAAGCTTAAAGGCAGTTATGCTTAGTCAGGACATAATTTACAACCACCTCAATTCAACAAGGCACTTGAGTGTGGCAGGGAGTTCAACTACAACCACACCATCAGGATGGTTACTCAGTAACTGCTCCTGCCCCACAGTACACACCAAAACAGGCATGGTACATGCACTTTTTCACTTTTCAAAAATCGGGTTAACAAATTCACATATTCTCTTAGAACAGATACAGATGTTATCTCACAGGAAAACACTTTCACATCACATAAATGATGTTTAGTGTTTTGAAAGCTTCTGCACCAGAATATGGTATTTCTCCTTCCCATAATTTTTTTTTCACTAAAAAAATGATACTTGTGGGATAATATACTTTGTACCAATAGTACAGTACCTATCCATAATCTGGGTTGATAAGAATTTTGGATATTGGAAAAAAGACATCAGCCATGAAAAACATCTTAGCGCTGTTCCCATGAAGTTACACTGTTTACATAGAAGCTTTGGTTTCCCATAAAAACCGTGTAGCATCATAGGTATGCTACAGGAGAGAGCTTCACAAAGTGGAAAGACAAGACAGCCATCCATTTCCTTTTATTAAAATAATCTAAATTCATCCCACTGAGGATGACTGCACATACACTTCATTTTTCATACACCAAATAGTTTACTGTACCTGTTCTAAAACGACCATTTGTAATGTAATTGTAAAGCACACAGTTCCAGTAAATGCCAGAGGCACACAGCCATTTACCCAGTGAGCCCAATTCCTGTAAACAAAAAAGCGTGAACCAGTAAAAAGTCCCTCAGGACCGGACTGGCCTCAGCCCACTTACAGGACAGAAGTAATAAATCCTCCCCAGCCACCCTGACGTGCTGACACACCGGGCCTTGTTTTTGGCTGCACCTCTGTGATGCCCAGAGGAACACCTAGAAGCCAGGCTTCACGGCCACGCAGAGTTCAACAACGCCTGCATACCGGGTGAGGTCTGAAACTCACACTCAGGGGTCAGACACCTTTTATACACTCAATGAAAACTCAAAACATTCACATTTCCAAACACAGAAGGCTACTGTACCCTTCATTTGTTTTAAAATTTTTACTTCAGAAGAACAAAACTTTAAATGAGTTTATGTAGTCATATCTATAGTGTTATATGACTATATTACATTCCTACTTCTCAATAATGAATTTGTTAAGCTTTCAAAATGTATACCACCCATATGCAACATAGATGCTAGGTAATATGATACAGATCGACCAGCAGCAGCAGATTGGTCAAATGTGACAGTTTTCCCCTAACACAACAGCGCTTGTCAGCTCTCCTCAGTGCTGGTCAGGCCACACCTGGACCACTGTGTCCAGTTCTGGTCCCCACAGCTCAAGAAAGGCATGGACAGACTGGAGAGGGTCCCAGGGAGCAGCACAAACATGATCAAAGTCTGGACAACCTGCCCTACAAGGAAAGACTGAGGGCGTTGGTCTCTTCTCCCTGGAGAGGAGAAGGCTCAGGGGGGCCTCATCACAGTGCTCCAGTACTCAAAGGGCAGCTACAAGGAGGACAGAGGCTCTCTCTTCACAAGGAGCCACACGGAGAAGACAAGGGGCAACGGGTACAAGTTGCACCAGGAAAGGTTTCATTTTGATACGAGAAAGAAATTTTTTACAGTGAGAACAGTCATTCACTGGAACAACCTCCCCAGGGATGTGGTGGAGTCCCCATCACTGGGGGCGTTCAGCATGTGGTTGGATGGGGTCAGCTCAGCTCCGTTTCCCACAAAAGGCTGGACCTGATGATCTTTCGAGGTCCCTTCCAACCTGGGCTGCTCTGCGATTTTAACACAGAACATTACAGCACATAAACCAGGATTTGAGCGATGTCACAAACATATTTGCTGTCAACTTGACCAAGATATGTGAGAAATATCCTCAGAAACCAACTAATTTAAACAACAAAAACATCTCGTTCTAAAATTGCTACTGAGTAGCAGAAATACATGTAGTCAATTCTGAAGAAAACCACAAGTCCTGATAGCTTGAAAGAGACCTTATTAAAAGGTGAAACAGCAGTCAATGTGAGCATCCTGAGTGCTGGTGGCAACACCGTACTACCTACAGATGCTTGTGAAATGGAAGCAAAGAACTCCAAGCACTGCAAAGACAGGGAAGATCGTACCAGTCACTCCGCGTGCATTTAAGACAGCATCTTGATTAAAACTGGCAAATTTAAAGAAAACACTACTTCTTAAGAGGAGCACTGAGCTATGAATTCTATAATTTATTACAATACAATAGTACTTAATGAAATTTTAGTTTTATAATCAAAATAAATTCATAAAAGAATACAATTATAAGAACATCTATATGGAAAGAAAACTAGTGCAAAATATGTAATTCACAAAGGTGATCACAAACAGTTCAGCAGATCCAAGCACAATTCAAGAAATCTTCTGCACTTTTCATATGTGAAATATCTAATACCAATGGTGATCTTAATCTTTTGGTTTTCTCTAATGAAAACTATGGGAATCTGAAAAAAGTTTTAGATTAAATGTTGGTATTTCAAACCCTCTCACTGAAGATACCATCCTGAATTAAAACAAGGTATCATTTGTCACTGGGTAGAAATGTCTTAATTTGGAATCAGACACAGGAAGTTTGTTGCCGTTTTACTTTAATGTAGGTTTAAACACCCTAAAGAATAAATCTCCTGTTAATATGTTAGAAGAAACAGTGATAAACCAAATTCTTCTGAAATCTGGTTATTACGTTACGTGGTAACTTGTTTCTCTCATCTGCCTTCTATTGTCTTGAGTCTGCAAGTTGTTAAAATGTACTTGTGTGCTCTGTGCACTCCAGAGAAACAACATGGAGTTAAATACTTAATATTTACTCTTAACACTGTACTCGTGCCACCAGAGAAAGAAGACAGAAGAAAAAGGCCTGCCATAAGAAGGCATCAGGCTAAGACCAATGAGAGTTGAAGCCTGATTTTCACGTGCATTGGCACCTGCAGGCTTCAGTAGAAGCCTTGAATGTTCAACATCTTTAAAACAAAGACCCTGAAGCTGAATTCTTAATTGTGCCCTGTGTTACCATTGTCAGTAAACCACCATGTTTATGCACAACTTTCCCAGCTACAGACTGCAATCAGTTCTGCTTTAGTCCAGAAAAAAAGAGATTTTATATTGGAAAAAAACTTACATAAACAGCTCTATAAATCTATTTTGATTTGGAGGGGCAAGGCTGGTAATGGTTTAAAGGCTGGCACCTCTCACTTAATAACACACTGGAATTGCTCTCCTTGAGACATGACCGTCTTAAAGAAGCGAAAACCTAGCTCACCACTCCCTATGGCTTTCATGAAGAAAAATCTACTAGACAGAAAGAGGAGAACAAATCCTGCAGGAAAAACATCGCCCGACAAGCGAGCAGCCGCCTGACCAAAAGAACAGGGTACCACCGTAGCCTGCGA
Source organism: Sula dactylatra (assembly GCA_013389905.1). Lineage (NCBI taxonomy): Eukaryota > Metazoa > Chordata > Aves > Suliformes > Sulidae > Sula > Sula dactylatra. The sequence goes on along the minus strand of WEKW01016642.1, from coordinate 6,455 downwards.
GACTTGCCCAGGGTCAGCCCAGAGATGACAACTGCCACTTCTAAAACCATCTCTCACAAGTACACACCTTGACCCCTGTGAACTGATGGCACGGAAAGAACCAATTTTCTGAATTCACCCAGATGACTATCTGTGAGAGGGTAATAGAAGAAAAATAAAATCACTTTTTCCCCCCCTTTTCAACCAGATGTTATGAAAATCACTGCATAAGCCCTGATGAGTCTTAGCAGTTCTTTTTGGAATCGCATTATCTTAATTCACAGTAAAAATGCAGATGAGCGAAGCAGATTAAAAAATAAGAACGAGCAACACACTAGCTGCCTGTCCGAATAATTATCATAATTACTGTATTACTCTCTTGTAGTGTGCAGTGTTTAAAGAACCGCTATTGCTATGCTCATGGAAATTTAGCCTTTGCCAAATAAATTGCCAGCTAAAAACTCATGAAACATTACACAAAGGCCACACGCCACCAGCAGGATGACAAACTATTGGCTGTATAGTATGTGACTTTTAAGATTATAAACAAAGGACAGAATGCAATTTCACAAGTTATTAAAATGCAGGCAAGTGCAGTAGAAGATTAATTTTGCTTACTTTGGTTCGCCTATCTTGATACCCGGGTGTTGTGTATAGGCATGGGAGTGTGTACTGGGAGCAGATTTAAATGCCATGGGACAGATAGGACACTTGTAAAAGACTTCACAGTGAGAACCTTGAATATGAGACTTGAGTGCCGCCACATCAGAGTATACAACATTGCAATGCACGCAGCTGCAAAAAGAGTGGAAAAGAGTCAGTTCAGCCTAGCCCAAAGCAGTACTGAAAGAAATGGAATCAACACTGATTTCCAAGCAAGTGGAAGAGATAAACATATATATACAACTGGATAAAACTAAGTTATTCTGTCAATTTAAACAACCCAGTAAGAATCAACATAAATAGAAATTTGCATATCAGAAAGGAAGAAAAAAGAAATTTCCCAAATTTAATTTGAAAAATCTAAGAGATATGAAGTCAGAAAATGTTTTTATGACATTACAGCAAAACAGAAGGGTCGACAGAGGAATATTCTATTGATTGTAAAAAGAACGCTTAAAACGTCTGCAAATTTGCAAAGAGATTTTACAAAATGCATTTTTATCACATGCAGTGGATTGTACGAGGTACGCCACAGCAATTTAGAAACTACCACCAAAATGGAAAACCAGTAAGGAAAACATTTCCACCACTTCCCTTGTTTAGATTTAATGAAGACATACTGGTAGTGATTTTCTGGACATGTAATCAAATCAGTGCTTCGATTTAAAAACAAAAAAAAAGAGCAATTTAAACTCAGGACAACTAAACCAAATCTCTACAATCAGATCAATCTATCAGATTGGAATTCTGAAAATATTTGTCAAAAACATACTTCTGCTGCGTCCAAAATTTGTGACCTTTCCGCATCTATTCTAAAATGAAATGATTAAAAAATTGAATTAATATTAGTACGTAAGAATTTCTATACACAATGGTCCCTTTTAGTGCCATACATCTCCAGTACTAAACACTAACAAATAAGTCCAAGAACATACTGCAATAAGCAATTACAAAATAACCTGTCAAATGAACAAATTTCTTATCATCTAGTATTATGCAGTAAGAGTTTTACAATTTAAACATAGAAGGCCTTTACCCTTCCAAAATTTTAATTTTGGCATCTATCATGGTACTATGATTGTTGTCATATAAACATCAAATCATTTTTTGATACTGTTTTAATGCCCTGATGATAGCAATAAACCAGGAAATACAGTTATACATTGCATTCAAGAATCCTGTTTTCCTTTTAAAATGTATCACCTTTGAATTTTATGAAAAGTCATCCTTTCTTTTCTGAGCACTTAATTTACATTCTTAATACTATTAATCAACTTTATATCTATCTAGTTTCTGCTTACCAATACATTTTCTAAAGTAAATGGTCTTTGTCTTTTTTGGGTCTGTTAAGCTCTTCTCTGCTTATACAGAGATGAACATTTCTTTATAGCAGTACAAAGCATTATCCTCTCATCAACAGATCTACTCCTAAGGTGACACCTCAGGAGAGCTGGGCCACATCTCTCGCCTCCCCATCCCATCCTGTCTGGACTTTATTCTCAGCATCCACCATTGTATATTAAAACAGTTCTTAAGGACCAAGCCTTCCTTTCTTGGACTGCTAGAACAGCTTTCTTGTTTTCAACTTGGAAGGATGCAATTAAATTTAAGGTTGAAATTTTCAGCTGATTTAGTTCAGACAACTAGCCTAAATTCCTGAATTCAAACTGAACTCCCTCACAGAGGTCCTTTGGAAAGGCAAGACAGGTTATGCTGTTCCTCAAATGAATGCACCGTGGTGATAAGGAGATGCTGAGGAGTCTAAGAAGGAAGACATTAACTTTCCCAGACACCGCTTTTCTTTGCCTAGTTATTTTTGGTTTAGTCTCACCATATACAGAAACATAAGACTTAGTGTGACATGAGATGTTTATGACACATCTTGAAAAGTTTAGTAAATTTAGTTTAGGTTCACAGTGAAGAATTTAAAAGTCTTCTGGTGTTACCGGTGCAGACTCGGAGTCCCTGAAGTTGATGCCGTGTACAAACCCAAGAGACACAGTCTAGAGGGAAGGAAAGTAGAGTGGAGGTAACAGATGTAAGAAATGCAGGGCCAGACAGACTACTGCTTGGGAGAAAAGAATAAAAGAGAAGAACCGAAAGAACCCAAAGAACCGCAAAGAGCTGAGAGTGGAGTCAGGCCATGCAATCAATCTGAAAACAGATTGCCACAGCTGGTTTGATGCAGTAAAAATGCTTTCTTCCCTTAGTGGAAGACTTCACAGCCATCCTAGCAAATGAACTTGTGGCACCGTAAGGGGGAAGAACCCGCCTACTGGTAAGATTTCAAAGCGCCCTTCTCCAGTCAGACAGGGTGAAGTGGAAATACTTCAGGAGTGCTGAGCAAAGCTTGGCTGTACAGGTTGCTCTTCTGATCACTTGCTGTGTTGCCTGCCATTTAGCGTGAGTAAAACACTAAGATAATTTTTCAAGCCTTTCAAATCTTAACATTTCCATGAAATGCCTCTGATTCCCGTTTTCTCAGCTAGTTGCCGTTACAGGGAAACAAGAATAGAAGGGAAACTGAAGAGAACAAAGAACCACCAAAAGACCAGGCTATTTGAATCAGAAGGGTAATTTTCAAGCAACGTAAAGCTGATGAATCTTGACTTCGCACAGAAAGAAAGCAACCAGATAGGTGCAGTACATCCATCAGCATCTTGGTAACAAATTCTGGCAGTAAATACTGAAAATGACTGTTCTACCAGAGAGCACAATCTAAAATTCAATGTTTTGAAAAAACTCAAAAGATTTTTTTTAAGAACCTGAAATTAAGAAAATACATCTGAATTCTCTAGACCTTATAAACTGTGAAGTCCTGAATCTGACATTTTATGGCTGGATGAGATTAGCTAATATTCTGATTTAATAACATACAAAAGTGGATGCCCAAAACAAAGCAGAATCCTAATGTGGTATTTATTCCAAAATTTGTAGTACTAATAGCATTGTTGCCGTGACAACCCTAAACCTGTGAAGCTGTATTCTACAAACAATGCTTATGAAAATGGAAAATTACTTTTAAAAGCATAAATTATACATAAATTGACAACAAAAGTAATCATTATACTGACCGAAAACCAACTCTTCGGGTATAATGCAGGCAGTTCTTAGTGACATGAGTCTGGAAGTGGACAGATCTGCAGATTGCTCCACATTCAGGACACGTGTATGGAGATTTATGCTGATGAATTCTCTGGTGTGATGCAAAACTGCACTGGTTAGGAAGCAGCATCTGGCAGATATTGCATGTCTTCTAAACGATAAACCAAAATAGATGAAACAAAAGGTTTGATTCAGCTATACGTAACGTCTTGTGTCAAACACTGTAATATATCAAATAAAAGGTTAAATGTTATGACTGTGATGTGAACCAAAAGAAGTAGGAAAGTACTAAATGCAGGCCCTGCTCATAAATCTTGTATGACAGAGCTGGCAGATAGTGGCAACCAGACGTATTGGCATTCCGGGCCATTGTGACACAAAGCTCTTTCATATACCACTGACCATGGGAGATGCATGTTGGTTTATGTAAGTGTTACTTAGGTGCCTCACAAGATTACTTTAATAGTGCAAGGGGCCTAAGTACAACTTGAGAATCAAACCTTCTGGTTTTAAATCAGTGCACCACATACAGTAAAAAATCCCAAACCCACCAAATATACTACCTTCACTTTCTTTGATCCCTGCTCCTGGTGAATTCTTATGGTAATATTCCATTTTATTGGTATTATGGATATTATCAGGCAGAAAATGCACAGATAATTTCAAAACCTATTTCTCAGGCTAGAATACCACATCTGCATTATATGAACATACGGTCCATCTGAGTAAAAACTAGAGATATATAAAATATTTACAAGGCTTTTCTTTGCAGGACAATCTTTCCATATGCAGGAGTAACTTACTAAACTAATTATTTTGTTGTATTTTGTTGCACAAAAATAATAATAAAAAATCTTCAGCTACATGTTGACCATATGCCAAATCAGAAACACTGAAATTCTTTGGATGCTTTATGCCATCTTTGGGATGAAATGCAAATGATGGAGCCCAGCTGTAAACAGGCTTCACTGCTGCTCACAGTTGCTTTCCATCACTGGAGGGCACAAAGAGCCAAATCTGTAAAAGCATTCCAGAAAATGTTTAATTTACAATACATCTCTCAAATCTCTACGCAGGTAGCTGGCATCCTGTATGGAGCTATGCTTCTGTTTAACTTTGATCACAAAAGCTGCTTCACTGACTTCAACAGAAACACTCGTGGTCTCAGAGTCAAGCACAAATACAAGTCTTTGCAGAACAGGACTTTAACTCCATTTCATAAGACTTTGCTCTGTAAGGCTTTTCAAATTATTATGACTTGGGACTTATGAATCTCACCAGTGAATTATGAAGACTTAAAAACAAAACCAAGACTCCTTCATGACATGGGCATTTTTTTAACATGAGATTTGCATATTTTTAGAAATGTTATCCATAAGAGTCTTGCAGATGTAGGGATGTGTACATTTTGCAAGAATACAGAACAAAACAAGATCTCCAGAGCTGCATTATAAATTATTGACTAACCTATGTATGAAGAAATCCTGAAATAAATAATTAAGAAATAATAGTTTCTTACTAAAAAGTCACCCCTTCTTCCAATTTAGGCAACTCTCCTTTAAAACTCTTTTAAAAACCAGTAATATCCAGATCATATAATAGCAGAATCAAAGCTACCATTGTAGAAGAAATAATACAGTGTTTTCATAGGAGCTTTCATAGGAGTCTGACTTACTAGTATTGGCAACTATGCCAGTAAAAAAAATATCCTGTTCCCATTTAATCAAGAGGAGGCAGACACTAACTCCAAAGACGGAAGGAAAAAGCCTTTACAGTCACTGCAAAAAAAGGATTTTTTTTTTTTCCAAATAGAACACTGTTTAATATCAAGGTCTGAATTAAATTCTTAATTGCCTTGGCGTTTTTACAATATTACTGATATTCTAAGAACAAGTATATTTTTGTATTACTATCTGTACACTTAATTTTTATTCTTTTTCCAAAATAGCTTAATCTAAATGCTTTTTCTGAGGGTGCATGCAAATACTTTGACTCTTAAACAGTAACTGTAAGTAGAAATGTTAACATGAAACATCTTGTGGTCACACACACAGAAGCAAGTTCATATGGTTCACTTTTAATGTTTACTTTGTGAACATGGTGGCCTGATATGTTTGAACACAGTCTCCATCCAAACATAGTTCTCAAATGTCCTGATGACAGCAAAATGGTGAAATGCAAAACATTAAAGTAGAGGAAGTTAAGCAAAGAAAATCTACCATTACTCAAATTCAGGTTCAATATTAGCACTACTGCCAGCCTAAAAGATTAGTAGATAGCATGGATACATTTATTACCCTTGCGGAAGGGTTTGCCTGAGGTTAACTCTCTGTGGGGATTTGGAACTATCAGCCCGATGAGAGCCTTTGTGACACAGTAAGTCTGAAATTGTGTTCAGACACATATAAATATTCAGTTTGAAATGCCAAATATTTGTCCTCAATTGACCAAACAGCTATGGCCGGAACCACTGACTCATGCCCTCAACACTGAACAGAACTGGTTCGGGATGTTAACTTTGTCTTCAGCTCAGGCTTAAAGGCAAAATCCTGACTAACCACAACTCTACTTAAAATGTGCTTGCCACATTTATTTGGCTTCAGTGCCATTCCTAAAAATCTATCTTTTGCCATTTTCGTATTAATAAGCAACAATATAATACTAGAGAATCTAGAGTATTATTTGATTATGTAAGAAAACAGCAAAAC